>VZRW01001979.1:124841-184785 GCA_013398125.1 Aegotheles bennettii | reverse complement strand
GGGGGGGCAGGCAGGGGCACAGGGTGAGTCTGTCCCTGGCTCCAGCTGAGGTGCCGGGGAGACCTGCACCGTGCGCGCCTACGCCAGTGCCCTGGCTGAAGCTCCCAGACGGGGCACTGCAGCAACCGGCTCACTTATATAGCTCAGCTCCTCGGAAATGGCGTCAGGAGGAAGCCACCTCCCCCTCCGCCCCCTCCCTTCGCACACAGCGTTCCCATCAGCCTCCACCGGCCGGTGTCGGAGGAGGGAGTGCACGCTGGGATCCCCGGGCTGCCCGGGCGGAGGGCTCCAGCGGCGGGGCCGGTTGCCCCATGCCCTCAGACTCCGCCGGTGCAGGGCGGTTGTGAGGTGTGTCTCCAGGATATCACTTGTCCAGCGCTTCACCCAACACTGGCAATCTCCAAGCACCTCTGCATGTGTGCCAGTAGTCAATAGCGAGAGTCACCTCCTGTGCTCCAGCCAGCATGGGTGCGACCTGCGGGTGGATTTGCCCTCTAGGGGAGCCCTTGTCTTTCCTTGACCACAGAAGGTACCTAGGCAAATAGTTTAGAACAGACGCTGAGGTTTTTAGATGCCTGTTAAATGTCTTCACAGAGGATAGGAGTGCCTGTAAGACTGGTCAAGAGCCAGAGAACTGCTCACCATGAAACAGGTTTGCCAATGGAGATGACAAGTCCCAGCTATTTTATGAAAGATAAAAATCTTGCATAAAAAAAAGTAGTAGGGTATCATTTGGGGTAAAGAGCAAAGGCTGGTGGGTCTGTTGCTCAGCTATTGTGACTCTGCAAGCAAATTTTAATAGGTTGCTGTCTTTTGTTTAGTGGTTCCTCACAACCTATAGCATCACCCTACACCCTCACTGCTAAGCATTCCAGACTTGAAGTAACCAAGATTACCTGGTAAATAGTTTCCATTGACAAGGGAGAAAGAAGAAGTAATGAACTGTACCATTCTCTATTGGCTCTCTATTCTTTGAACGGAGCATCTGTCAGGTCAAATAGCTGGATTCCTTTTTGAAAGTGACCCCACTGCTTCTTTAGGACAATGCTTCTTTAGCACCTCTGCTATTCTGTGCTATCCCTCAAGCAATTTCAGAGGCCACAAAAGCCAGCAACTTAGACTAGAAAACCAAATTCAGAAAAATGCACTGTCCTTCTTCTCCAGCCTACCTTACCCTGCTTGCTGAGGAGTCCTGCACCCAGGGAGCTAGAGAGCATACCTGTTCTAAGACAACAGAACTTTTTTATGAGACCAGGGGGTACATACTGCACTCTAGGTTTCCACCTTCTCTTTCCACATGCCCATGAAAATATGCTCCCAAATGTCCTCTAATAATCTGTCTGATGTAAATGCATACTTCAAAAGGCACATTTGGATTGTAAAAGCCCACTCATACAAAATCAAAGCTCCCCTTGTTTTTGCATTTTCTATTTACTAGCAGAGAAAGGATGGGAATAAATTGAACCTCTGAACAATGCTTTGTGGATGACATTGATTGATAGTTAAATGTTTATAAGACCATGGAATGAACACCCATGACAGTTCTTGTTACATGGGGAACCTGCATCCTCCAGGAACAATAGATACCCTTTTTGTTTGTTTGTTGGGTTGGGTTTGTGTGTGTGTTGTTGAATTATTTATTGGGGGAGGGTGGGGGGGTGTGTGTGCGGGGGAGGGAATGTGGGTCTCATACAAGGGCCTTTTCCTCCTTCAGGATACACCAGAGCATTTTAGTCTCCAAGTCTGCGATACTGAACATTATTAAGCTTGTTAATTCCTGTGTATTCCTAAGAGAGAAACAGATTGATCTGCTTATCAGGCTATGTTTACCTAGTCAATATTTACCTATCCTTACATATAAATGTTGCTCTTATAAGAGCAATAAATTATCTCAGTTCTAATCTAATTTCTTATATGAAGTCCTTTTTTTCCCTGGGGCCTCTTTTTGAGAAACATAGCAGGATATGTAGTGTCTGTGACTGTATTTTTTTTCTCTTTCTCAAACTGTGCTCTTGCATCTTAGCAAGAGTCTTAGCAAGAATCTTGCATTAAGATTCATTACAAAGGAGAAACTAAATATTTTCCAGGTATGGCATGTGTTCTCCCACTGCAGTAGCATATAATGGATGATGGATTTTTCTACTTCTTACCCTGGAAAAATGAATATGAAACTGTTAATCCAGCAATCAGTACTTCTGCTATTGGAATTTGTCTCATTAGGCACAGCTATATTAGGAACTGTCTAAGTAAAGCATGTGAGGGGAAGATTTATGTCAAAGAGCAAAAGTGATCAAATGAAAACATGGAAGGTATTCTGCCACTCAGAGAAAGGCAATGCCAGACTTCAAGGGAAGAACAGGTTTGTGAGTCTCTGAAGTAGTTTGTATTTTAATATATGGAGAACAGGAGTAGATGTTTAGTGGGTGGCAAAGTGATGAAGATGGACATTTCTAACCAGTTCCATTCTTATAAAAAGCCATTTGTGTCCGTAGAGAGAAACTCCATTTTTCCTTATAGCTGCCCAATTTCTAGTGCATGAAGTGTGGTGAGAATGTGGAGAACCATACACCATTACCTGCCTGTGGTCATTAACATAACACATGCAGATGGACAACGAGATGAGTCATTGTGATGGGGAAAGGATATTTGTCTCCTTAACCTGAAAAGTGATTTGAGAAGATGGCAGTGTCTGGATGGATGGATGGATGGATGGAAGTAGACACCCAGCACTGTTGCATTACCCATGCTCTGAGCTGAGAGAACAAGAGGGCCAGCCTGAAAGCCATGTTGATATATGAACATCTTCCTGTGCATAAGGTCATGCGCTCAAGAGATCATGTGGCTTAAGTGTTATTCTCTATCAACACATAAGAGTCAATATTTCAGAATTCAAGAAATAAAATCAAAGAATCTGAGGTGTGGGTTTAAGCTGCTTTGAGAGCTTTGTTCTTTAATGTCTTGGCTGAAACTGGGTTAAGAATTCACCCTGTGCTTGGAAACACTGACACTGCATTTCAGACTGCTGTGATTTTTACATATCTGGGAGCTGAAGTACAGAAAGAGGAAAAGTGTCATTTTCACAAAGATATCAAAAAGGTTTGAAACCAAGGCACAGCTATTACCTACATCCTAACCCAAAAGACCAGTAAGTAAAAAAAAGGCAAAAATTCTTGCAGATTAAATCAATTGATAACTCTCCGACTGAAAACCTGAATGTAAGCTTACTGTCAAATTAGTAGCAAGGTCTTTTAAAACCCTCACACCTTTTCTTCTTTTCCACATGTTAGTCAATCATGCTTGCCTCTCAGTTCCCTTGTACAAGCCTTGCTTGTCTGCCTGTAAATAGAAAGAAGCTTCAAAGCTCAGATTGCTGTTCTGACTATCCATCTACACCATTAAAAGGCAGAGCTTTCTTTTTCATGTCAGAGGCAAATTGATGTTGACTTACTTTGATTTTCTTGGTCTAGACTGTGCTTGCACCAACCTGAAATGAATTGATTTTCCTGTTCAAAGGTTTATTTACATCCCATAAAAAAGCCCAACTTTGTGCCCAATCCTGACAGTAGCTACTGCTTTGCCAATCCATTTCCATGCACAGCTCTCACTGGGACAGATGGAGCATGTTCTCTGTTGGGAGAGAAGACTTCTCTGTAGCAATCACAGAATGCCATCTGGGCACCCTTACGAATAGCTTGCATCTCACTATAATTTTTCTAAACGTTATTCAAACACCAATGTGGAAAATGTCATGCTCCTCCAATGCCTTGGTCAGTTCACCTAGCACTTGCAAAAAAACCCCTCGCTCATTCCTAGGAGCTCCACTGAATCAATTAAGAAAAGATGTGGAGATGGAGGTTCTGGCAGGCAGAGTCATCTCAAACGGCCTCCTCAGGAAATTACTGATTATTCCCATGGCTCCCTACACCCCTCTGTCCCCCAGGAAGGACTTGCAGGGCACTGCTGTCCACCAAGAATTTTATTCTCCAGACAGTGGTGATAACACTCCACTTACCTAGAAGTATGCAGAATAAGGACACAGCAAATGCCATTCTGGGTTGGAACAGGGAGCCAGGATCCAATCAGAGATCCTGGGGCCTCACCCGGAGGCAGGAGCTGGAGAGGGGACAGGGCCTGTCCCTGCCCTTGTGTCAGGCTGAATTCCAGTTTCCAAACCTCTCAAAAACTGGGCTTCAGCCCTGACATTTAACAGTGCTCCACAATGTTTTAGTGCTAATTAGAAGTAGCTAGTTTGCTTGTCCTTCTGTACAGAGTCTCTCCTCAAATTTAGTGCCTTCTCAGCCTGAGGACTTCTTATAGCATTAAGTACTACAGCTCACTTAAACACTGCAAAAATATTTTATCTGTTGTTTTTAAATTGCCTTTTATCCTGATGCTAGAACCTGGGAAAAACAAAAGTCCTCTCTTCCCTAGTCCTGTGAGGCTTTCATGGATATTTGCATTTCTCCCTTGTTCATCTCCTTACAATCCAATCATTTGGTTCTCACAAGACTCCATTAAACCTGGCTGCTAGTCAGTGAGTCCCAAAGCCTAATTACCCATAGCATATAATTACTTATATCACAGTGCAAAGATATCCAGGTGTATCCTGCTCTCACCAGGATTTCTTTAGTCTTCACTTAGTCCCAGAAACTTTCTGGGAATACCTAAAATATCTGTTTTGCATTTTAGCAATGACCATACATAGATGTCCCAGGAGTCAGTATCCTTCAAGATAGAGAAGACATGATGGAGAGGATAGGGAGGATGTCTAGAGGTCTTAGACATGTGCCAGCAGTAAGTCAGTAGTAAAGAGTGGTCTCAGCCTGTATTAGGCAATCTGACTCAACATGGATGAAGCAAGGAAAAAGGCTCTCATTGTGGCTTCACTGGTCGCATTTGGCAGCTTGGTCCCTTCCCTCCATCCATTCACCCTGATCTCAGGCTACTCTCTTCACAGCCTGAACAGAGCTGTGGGCAGCCTTTGCGCTGCAGATGGCTCTTACCTCAGATGTTCTGTTGATAAGGCAGTTTTTGAACACCAAATTACATGTTAATGCCAGTTAATTAATGTTCTCTTTACAGGCAAAGCAAACCTTTTCCCTCTATACTAAGAGCAAAGAACAGGAGGAGGTAGTCTTTCAGGTATTAAATTGCCTAAGAGCACCAGCACAGAGCAGCTTGAGGAACAGCCACAGTCTTAAATTACTGTTACTGGGCTTTTCCTTACCCCACAGGAGCTCAGATTTCTTTCCGGACCGATGTTTTTTCTTCCCAGGAGTACAGTGCCTGTCCTTGGGGAGCAGCAGTTACCTTCCGCAAAGTAAGCAACAGCAGCACAAGACACCTTCAAATTCAGCAAAGCAACTGCTGAGCCTGCCCCATCCACATGCTCTGCAGACAAAATGGTCCAGACAGGTTCCTCTGCATTACAGGATGGGCCTAAAGAAAAGCTGGGAGATCCTGAGGAAGCTGTCTGCCCCCTGGTTTGCTCTGTGTGGAGGGACGCGTTTGGGCTTTGACCACTGACCTGGCAGAGACGTCTCTGTTTGTACCCAGCTGATTTCAGACACAGCCTCTGCTACTAATTGCTCATGGGAATATTTCAGGACAAACTATGCTTTCTACTTTGCTGGAGATTTTAAAAAAAGGAAGAAAAGGCTGACCATGCTTCTCTCTCAGTTTTTTAGGTTTTTTACTGAAACAATATCTGTTGGCTCTCAACAGCTTTTTGTTTTATGAAGGCAGCTAGATAACCACAAACATGGTGAAATCCTTGTACGTGTTTCATGTCAACTAAGAGGCAATTGCTGTCATGTGTAACCCCAGGGGAGCAGAAATGGAAGGGTTTCTGCTAGGCAGAGAAGATAAATGGGTAGGACATTCACTTTGTATTTAAAGCTGCAGTGAGTACGTGACATTCTGTACCGAGGGAAACACTGCAGCTCTTTTGCTTGACATAGATTCAGGTAGTAAGAAACTGGAAGTGTAAGGAGCAAATTTGTTATTTGCATTTCTAAACAGATTGTTCATTAAGAGCCTGAACCCAAACATACTCAGGTCAATAGAAAGACTCTTACCCTTTCTAGTGAGTTTTGGCTTGAGTCCTAGACGGGGCTTCCTTCTCTGAGTTTGGGATGCATTTTCCAGAGGCAATGGTATCTTTTAAGTGTACTCAGGCTAGGAGTAAAAGTAGTAGTGAGGATGTCAGCTACAAGGGGGAATAACCATTGTTCAGAGGAAGTCTTAAAAAAAATAAAGTATGTCTTGGTCAATGTTATTCATTACCAAAAATAAAGATGGGAAATCAGTTTGAATTCTGCATGTCTAATAACAGAATCAACACTTTAATCCTTTGGGTATGAATTTAGAGCCACTGAAGACTGATCAGATTTGCTTTGCTCAGCTGGAGATTTTTGTAGACCTAAACCTGCAATAATGTAAAAAACTTGGAGAGTGAAAGGATATAGAAAGTCTTCTGATTGCCCTGACAAATTCTGAGCAGAAGCAGACTCCCAATTACTGAAGCTACATCTTAAGGTAGCTGAGAAGGGTCAGTTCTCCTGAGTCACTCGGAGGGGAAATACTAGCCATGTCAGCCACTGCTTAAGACTGATAATTCCTCATCTGTGAACAGACTACTTGATCCAACTCTTGGCAATGGTTGCAAAACAATTAGTTTCTTACTTCAGGTTTCCTGTACTCTTCTATGGAAGGATGCAAGAACCAGACAGCCCACCTATGGATCTTGAGAGCGTGGTCTGGCCTTTCTTCCTTTGGAAGGTGCTTGGGAAGGGGGCTTCAGGACTTGATCTTCATGCAGTCACGTTGATGAGAGTTTGAATTTGAATGGTACAGGAGCAAACTCCTGTAGGTATAGATACTCGAAACACCCTTATTTATTTTGGAAAACCAGAATAATTTATAATGTTTCCAAAACCCCAGAGCAACACTTTATAGGGGGATCAAAGTGGTAGATCTACTTCTGCTTTGAAATGGATTGACAGGCATTAGGGATGACTCTCCTCTTGCCTGTACTGGCATCACATCACCGCTGCCCTTAGCAGCTTCAGTGTGGTCTTAAATTCTGCTGTGTGCCAGGATGGGGAGAGCCCCATATCTGTGCTCTTCTCAGCTGCTGCAAGAGCTGACCTCTCGAGGTACGTACTTCTGGTCCTTCCTGCAGGGATGTGTGAGCTCCTTGGCTTTCAGTAATCACCTGCTCCTAAAGCAACCTGTTTTACTTGGTGCCAAATTGCACAGGTGTTCCCTGTGGTCTTAGAGGTCCAATAATGCAAGGCAAACAGCCAGCTAGGAAACACAGCTCATCTAAAGTGGTATTTCATGAAGAAATTATATAATTTCCTGTTTGAAGCAGGTTTCTGTGTGACCAGGGTTCACACATGGCAGAGGTCAGCCGAAGATCTGCAGAACTACCGTGCATAAAACAGTTCTGCTCAAAGACCCTATTTGCCTCAGGCTGGTTGCAAGTCCCACTGGGGGGGTGGTCCTCACTGCTCCCTCAGCCACCCCAGCTATTGAGAAGCACATTTGTTGCTTGCCTGGGTCACTCCCAGGTTGTCCATGTGCTCAGGACTGTGTTGAAACCCTCTGGAGAAGCAGAGCCTCGGAGGGCCACACAGGGCCAGAGGGCCTCTGTGAGATCTAGCACCAGGGATTATGTGTATCTGTTGTCAACAAATAAGCTTTCTTGCTGAAAAATACTGCTGCTGTGTTCCCTTGGGAGATGGAAGATCATGTTCTTCCCAGGTCTCCCTTTACTTTTAATGTAGGGCTCTTCGGCCATCAGTTCCATCCTTGCCTGGAAGGGGCAATCTTAGCAATTTTCACGAGAAAGGAGGCTTCTTGCCTCCCACTGTTTTCTTTGATATGGGTCCTGCCACAGTTACATAGACTAAGCAGCATTTTATGTCAGCTACAACTTTCTCCAACTCTTGCAGGTGTGAAAGCAGGAAGCCTGTGTGAAGGGCCTGAGCTCCAACACTGTTGCTGATGTACCACTTTCACTCCAGTTCATACACAAATGGCACCTGCTGCAGCTCAAGTTCTCTTGCAAAACCTTAATAGGAACCTTCTCTTCCTTGAAAGGAACCATGACAAATCAGCACATCTGCCTGGGAACTCATGATTTCAGAGGTTTATTTTTTCTTAACACCACTGTCAATGTACGTGTTGGCCAGTTTCTCTTTCCTCTGCTACCAGACATGGGGACAACGCTTGTTGTCCACTTCAGTACATTCAGCTTGACAAACCATTATGTCTCTCTGTCTTTGAAGCTATGAAATATCCAACAGGTAATACTACAGACTTAAAACTGGTATTTTAGAAGTCAGAGCAGTAGGAACAACAATATATGTAGATGCAGATCTGACCTGCTTTGAATTTCTTGTGAAACGTGGAGAAACAGGTGCAAGCCTGACGATAATAAAGATACCCCAAATAATTTGTGTAGAAGCTCTCCGCAGGATCAGTGCCTCAGGCAGCAACTCAGCTCCCTCCTTGAAAATTGACTGGCAGTCCATTTTACAGGAGTTTTGATCAATACAAAGAGTCAATATCTATTTTGATTATATTTTAAACAAATTAAAGCAGAAGTAAATTGGGATATTTTTATCAAACTTTTTTTTTCAGTATAAGAACATGTGTTTCAAACCCTTTGAACTGAAAACAACTTTGGTTCATTGAAATATTCTGAAGAAACATTTTTCCATATTTTGATCAGCTCTATTTATAACTGTGCTGGAGATCATCTCTACCACCATCAACTCGTATGTTTCTAGCCATCTGAATCACAGGCTACTCATGTTTTTAACATGCTTATTGCATGTATTGATGATTTGTTAACCCTTTAGAAACAGCAGGTACACACTGTACAATAGCCACAAAGAGGACTCAGGTGTTCAGCCCTGACCTTCCCACCTCTGTTCACACACTCCTGGATATCACAAGCACGCCAGTTTTATTTTATTTTATTTTATTTTATTTTATTTTAAAATGTTACATCTGAATGCTTCAAATCATCAACCTTCTGCAGTTTATTCCTTGACTTAAGCAAAGAAATTAATTTTTCATGTTCTGAGAGCAGCTTCATTAATTGGAAGAGGTGAGTAAGCAGAGGGGCCAATTGGAAATTCATACTGTAATAGGGGAACCAAACACAGAACTCCCTCCTGCTCTGCTCCAAAGATGCTATCAGGAAAAGTGGCAACCCTGGTTGCTCTTGCAGGGGGCCTCAAGCACAGCTTAATTAGAGCAGCTGCTTGTATTCTGTGGTTAAAGCAAGCTCCCAGGGGACAATGTATTGCTGTTTGATTGGAAGAGCACTCAGTTGTCTAATGAAGCTGTTATCCTTTATTTAGCCAGAGATGAGAAATTAGAGAAGTCAGACCCTCAGGGGTAAAATAAAACCACCACAAAACAAGGCATTGGTAGCAGCGAGTAAAAGTGAGCAGGAGTCTTGGCTCAGCAATGCCAGCTGCTCTGTTTACCCAGCCCAGAGGCTGACAGCCACCCTGTGCCTCACTTTGTCCCATCCACCAAGAGAAGGTGTTTCCACATTTTTAAGAGGTATTTTCATTTTCATCTCCCACATTAGAAACACCCTTACCACCAGAAATTACCTTGGAATATGTTTACTAGTATTGACAAGATCATCAGGTGAACAACAAGAAGCTTGGTGTCCTATTCAACCTCCTTTTTTGTTAAACCATAAGCCTCACACCCACCCTGATTTCAACAGGATTCATGTGGACTTTGGAATGACCTAGAAACAGGCCCTTTCTTTGGCAGGAGCAACAGGCTTTACTTCAAACCCCTTAGATACATACTAGATGCTTCTTCATGAAAATACAGAACTCCTCCATATTACTGGGGTGACCTTGCATGGGGTTTCTATTCCTATTAAAATCCTGGGATGACACTGCCATTTTTCTTGTATGGATTAGTTTGAAACTTTTCTTTGGATCATTGGAGTTGAATGATGAGTTTGTACTCATGGGAAAGTTCATTTTGCAGTCACTGAATGCTTGCAGCCAATGGTCCCTGCTACAGTGATAAATGAATGCTTAAAATAAAGAACTTCCCAAGACAGGCATTCATCCAGCAGCAAAGCCTCCATTTTACACACACACACACACACACACACACACACGCACACACAGAGTATCAATCACACTGCAGTTATCTTCATTTCATACCTCCAATATACATTAATATTTTACTTTGGAACAAGAAATGAGAGGACACAGACTTTTATAGGCGATATCTCTTGAAGTGGGCAATAGGACGGACTGGCTAGTGGTTATCCTCAGTACTGTGGGAAGTTGTGCAATACATAGGGATCATGGTGGCCAAAGATCGTGTCATCCACACACACCGAGATGCTGGGCAAGACCATCCAAACCTCTCTGTTTCCATCAATAATGCCCATTATCTATGTTTTCTTTTTTCCTCTACAGAATATCCTACCTAACATTTTATTTGCATCCTCCTTACTATCCATCCACATTCCTTTAAAACCCTTGACCCCATTATTTTATTTTAATCCCAAAGGGCTCAATTGCATCCTGCACTTACCCTGAACACTATGACCCCACATCACCCTTACCAACACCAGACAAGTTTCATCTGCTTTAATGTGCAACCTGGGATGATCATGCCTGCTATAGGTATCCACTCTAACCTATAGAAGGGTGGGGGCAAAGACCCAGTGTGGCCCATCCATGCCTTTGTAGGAGGTCTGCAGTGTAAACAGGGACCCAGATCAGGAATTTTTGAGCTCCAGATTTATCACTTCCTCGAGGAGGCTCCCCTGGACTTCTCTGCCAGACTGACATCCCTTCTGCTGGCTCCCCTTAGGCTGCCCAGAGAGGTTGTGGAATCTCCTTCACTGGAGACATTCAAAACCCACCTGGATGCGTTCCTGTGTGATGTACTCTAGGTGACCCTGCTCTGGCAGGGGGGTTGGACCAGAAGATCCTTCGAGGTCCCTTCCAACCCTAGAATTCTGTGATTCTGTGATTCTGTGATTCTGCTGAATATCCACATGTTTTTCTGTTGTGCTTTGGCTAAAAAGGGGATGTTTCAGCACAGATCTTTGTTTTCTGCCTAGTATTTCATGCCCCTATGTGTTCCTGCTAGGCTGCACCAAGGCCAGATTTCTTACCATGAACACAGAGCACAGTGTTCTAGTGCCAGCCCTTATCTTCATGTGGAAATTTTGCTCACTAGATCCCAGACATTCCCTGTCTCTGACACTGTTCATGAGACCTAGCTCATTTTATGGAATTAGGTCTGCACTCGCCTCTGGTTACACTGCTAGAGCTGCAGATGGTAAAGATACCTGGATGTAAGTCTGTTAACCCAATTCCCTCTATGGCCTTTGAAATAGCTGCTAGCAGCACCTGCGCTGCGCAGTCTCTCAAGATAAATATTCTCTCCTCCTAGTGACAGACCAGGGAAAGACCTACTTAACTCATCTCCTCATTGTCAGAAAACTGCTTTCTATTTGCTAGTGAATCATACAGCTTGTTTTTCCTTTCCGGTGGTCACACAGACTTTGCCACTGTTCACCTGCCAGCCAGCAGCTCCTACAGTCGCTGCCAGCAGCCAGAGCAGGCAGCTGCAGCATCGGGCAGCAAATAGGTGTGAAGGAGTCGGGCCACTCGTTGCATGGTTCGGATCAAACCAGCACTAACGAAGCTGGCAATGAGTCAGCTAGCAGACACGCTTAAACTGGGGGAACATTTCAGCCCATGACAAAAGCTTGGGAACCTGGCTTCTATGCTCAGCTTTGCTGTTTCCTTCCCACATGACCACTGCAACACATTTAAATGCCCTGTGTCTCAGTTTACTCCTTAGACAAAATCTCAGTGATACAGCATGTATTTGGAGAGGGCTCTGGGACCTAGGAATGAAAAGCCTGAGAAAGCATTCATTATTCATTTTCTATAATTTTCCTATTTTAGATAGATTCCTCATGCTGTCTTTTGGTCAACAGATAAGGTGAACACATGAACAGTTTTAGTGACAATTTTAGTACTCTGATGTTTCAGGGAGAGGTCACTTCAGTCCTGCAGGCCTGGCTCAAGCCAACACCTTTCTGAACTAAGAAGCCAACACCTTTCTGAACTAAGAAAAGCTTCTCCTGCTTGTAATAAATAGGACCCAGCTCCCATGGAGCCAAAGAAGAGGAACACCTAAACTTTTAACTAGCTGTGCTTTATCTCTTGCTGCTTCTTGTACAGCCTAATTCATCTAACTACAGCTCTGCATTCCAGCAAACAGCTCTACCGCATTTCCACAGGACTGGCAAGGCAGAAACCCTGCACACTCCCAGGAAGGCTCCTCAGCTGCAATGAGTAAGCACAGCACCCCTGAGGTGGAGGGAGCTTTGCCAGAGGACTGCAGGTGAGGATTCACCTCTCTGAACTTTGAGGCTTGAGGACAGAGTTGGCTGGGAGCACAGAGCACTTTGATACATATCATCTTTGCCACCGCAGTCAGCCATCTGTTCTGAGTTTATTAAAAGTGATGTACTCTGCTGGGAGGATCAGGAAGCATCTGCTAGTGCATTTACATTCAAATCCTCACAGCAATCCCATCCGTCCTCCTTTTTTAATTAATCAAACCCACTTTTTGGTGAAAACGAATAGATAAACGCTTCCTCTGTAAATGGGAGCACATATTATGCTAATACCATTAAATAGCTAATACACAGCAAAACAATTTAGTGCAAGTAGCAGCATCTATCTCAGGATTGAAGAAAGCTGCTCTGACAGAGATCATTCCTGTTTAAAGGGATCACCACCTAAACCTGGCTTATGCGGCAGCACAGTTTCACTGCTGCAGAATTGCTAATCAGATGCTTGGGGCAAGAGTGGAGCCTGAAGAGGCAGACTGGAGCACGCGCACTTTGGGACCCTGTCTGCAAGGGCTGGGGGGTGTCCAGGGGCTCAAGTCTCCTCCGGCAGAGCAGTGGCCCAGGGTGTTTGGAGGCAGGTGCTGCAGAGCAAGTGTAAGTCCTGTTTGGCTGGAGGGGGAGCAGGGGGTTGCTCTATCTGTGTGGTAGCACTGCTTCACATCAACATGTCTGCTTTGAAAAGGTAAAGAGCTGAAGACACTTCTCATCACAGCCAGATTCTCTGAAGGGTGGGGAAGAAGAAGGTGGTGCCAAGGCTGCTGGTCTCTCTGTTATCTCTACTTGGCATGCGGTGGCTGGAGCTGCTGCCTGCAGCCATTACCCCACGGTATCGTTTAGGTGCACAGTGCTGCGTGCGGTCAGCTCTCTGGGTTTCCCCAGTGAGTTCAAAGCTGGGCTGCAGCTTCAGGCAGGGCTTCCCAGGGCACCACTGGCCAGGGCACAGTGGGGTTTGATCAACAGGTGGGAATCCCCATTGCAGATCACACTTAGCTCTTGGTACAAAAACCTCTCCTAGGAGCCTCAGGTTCTCAGCATCCTTCTGTCCAGAGGGACATCTCCTGTGTAAGGAGAAAGAACTCTGAATGAAATGCAGTGGGAACTGTTGGCAGAGGCTGCCACAAAACCAGACTGCAGTAATCTCCAAACCAAGGTGGTTGGTGGGTCTCTAGGGACTGTCAGTATCACTTTTCACTGAGACTTCAGGAAGAAGAAAGTCCCTTGTACATCCCAGTCTGTGCCCAGGGATCACGCCTGGCTCACCTGTGGGGCAGTGGAAAGGCTCTTTCAAATTAACTCTGAGATGCTGGTGGCCAGTCTGTGCTTTTCTTGGGTGCCTCAACAGCTCCAGCTTTTCCTAGTGAGGATGTCATGTACCCACCATTTCACTGGTGTCTCCAGCCCACTCTTCTCATGGTTTGAGGGGGCACGGCCAACCACCAGCCTGTAGTTTGAAGGACCAACCAGAGCTGCTCCCCAGCCACACCTTTCTTTCTAGGCTGTGAGTCAGAGTACCAAGAATTTGTCTGCAGCCAGTCTCCATAATGCCTTTGTAACCAGGGCCTCCAAGCTAGTGAGGGGGTTTGGCTGTGCAGAGGGAGGCATTGACCTTCCCCACTGCCCTACAAAAGGGATCAATAATGTCAATGGCAGCAGTGAAGGTGCTGAAAAAGTGGCAGTGCTCGATGGTGAGAAAAGCAGTCCTTGGAGCCGTGGGACTGAACTGGTGCTGGTGATAGAACCTCATGGCTCACTTACATGGAGCATGAGTAGCAGAGGGGATTTCTGCATGCTTGGGCCATGCATGGCCATTCTCCTCCTCACAGCTATTGACTAAAGTCAGCTAATACACAAATGAAACAGAAATCTTTCACTCCTCAGCATGCTGCTCCTTGTCTTCTTACTTTGGATATGTTCTCCAGGCTTTTCTTAAACACAGCTTAGTTATTTTCCAAATCCTCTCTTAGTGTTACAAACAATAACATCAGCGGAAGCATCTGGAAAATGTAAAGCACAGCTGATTCTATCTTTCCTCAAATGCTTGGCTTCTGGCAGGCCTGGCTTTACCCATGAAGCACGTGCTGCCGTGGTGAAGCCCTTATCCTCTATCAGAGGCAATATGTTTGCAATCCCAGCCCTTGTCTTCCGTTAACAAACAAGGCAGTTGCTGCTGCTTAGGCCAGAGCATGCCGCGAGCCCTCAAAGAGCCCTAACTTGATTTTTAATTTCTATTATTGAGGTTGAGTATTTTTTCACTTATATTCTTTAACTGGAAATGTTGTTGATGAATTTGCAAGGCTGCAGTTTGGAGACTGGGCAAATGACATTTGGGTAACTAACGGTTGTTGGCCTGGTAGTAACTTTGGAGCAAATAAATATGTCCATGAAGTGATATTGAGCAAGTACAGGTCTGGAAACTGAATTAGTGACAAACAGCATGATTTAAAGAATGATGGGCCTTGTCAGGCTCAGACCAGACAGCAGGAGATGTGCTGATAAGGACAACTGTCACACACTTTCCTGAGTGTCTCTCCAGAAGAGACTGACCTCCTTCAGCACATTCTGATGGAACAAATTGTTCTGTGAGCAGTGGAGTTAACAAAACCTGGGGTTTTCTACTCTCCTCTGACAGCCCCACTACATGGTATTGACTCCAGAGGTTTTATCACTGACAATGTGACTGATCCAAATGCTTCTACAGCAACTGCCACTGCATGAGCCCATGCAGCATCAGTGCGCTGTGAGAGCCAGCCCTCCCCAGGCACCAACCTCTGGCTTATCCTGCAGCTAAAGGAGACTCAGAAACCCGCTGGGAGACACCTGGGTGCAAGGGATCTCCCCCTATGATTTTTCCAATGTTGCCTTTTGTGAGAACCATGTTTTCAATCTGGAACTGAAACCTCTGCTGTAGTAAAACTTGCTGGTGTTCACCTGAGCCTTGTCCAGCTGGTGAAGCCAGGCATGCAGCTTTTCTCAGTAAAACTCCACTGCAAACTGAATTCTAGGCAGTGCTAGCCAGAGTCAGTTTAGGGACAAGCAGACCCCAGGCTACAGGGGAGCCCCTGTTGGCACATCTAAACCAGTATTTCCTTGGTGAGAAAGCTCACAGCATCAAGAAACCCACAGTATCTGCTGTACTCCTGCATTTGTTACCGAGTTCTTGTCTCTTCTACAGTTCATTTCTTGTAGCCAACTACTTCTCTTATTAAATAAACATAGATTTCCTTTAGTCAGCATTACATATTTGAGTTTATCCAGCAATACGTATTTGAAGTCATTTGTGTATCGAAATAAGGAGGAAAGGATGGATTGCTTTTTAACTAAAGGGATTTAGCTTGTGGGTTTCTTTGTAAATTCAGCAGAGTATGAAGTTAGCCAATAGCTATATTAAGAAAAAGTGCTACAGTGCTAAATCCCTTGTTTGGAGGAGACTTTGCTCCCTCCTGTGCAGGTGTCTGGATCTTTCTGTCTCACTGAAGATCTCTTCCTGAGGACTCTCCACTTGTTGACTCCCATCATGATAAACAGAAGACCTGTGTGTCAGAAGGTGGCACTCATGTAAGGCTGTTGCAGCTACTTCAGCTGGACTGACTCCAGGCTACTGTACCTAAAGACCAAAAATTTAACAGTTCCTCAAAAGGGGAGAATTCTATCATAAAAACTCAGAAATCCCTCCAGAAGAGCCCTGCATTGCAGGGAATTTGTCTCCTCCTCCATGAAGTGATAAGCTCTGAGTGAGAACATGAGTGAAGGGGCATTTTCAGACCCATTTTAAAAACCTCAACCCAACCAACAGGTAACTTCTAATCTTTGTCTATTTCTACAGACCCCTGAAGTAATTGTGGAAGAAGCAAAAAAATCCAAGTTTTTCAGGTAAAACCTGACTGTATATGAGTGGCTAGTTGCAGTGTCTGCCTTGCTCATTTTGGATGCCACTGGCTTGCCCATTTTGGACCATCTGGGCAGCTGCTTGGCAGCTGCTTTTCCCCTCTCATATCACATCCTGTTGTGGGAAAAGGCAGGAGAGATGCCTTCAGCTTGCTGTGGCTATTGACCATAGCCTTGATTCAAACTTCTGTTTCTTACAAACAAAACATACCTGCTGGAGCTAAAACCCTTCTTCAAAGGCTGTGAGAAGGTTAAGAACTGCTAAAGAAAAAAATACGGTTTTTGCATAACAGGAACATTCTTATAGCATTGGGGAGCTCAAAGCAGAGAGCTGGTGCCTGCTTCACCTTCCAATTAATGACCCCTCAATAATTAGCTGAATAATCTTTTTGGAAATGGTCCAGTAGCAGTGCCCTGACTGTCAGATAAACAACCTCCTAGAGGGTGAAAAGCTGGCAGTGATGAACCACTGGTGGAAGGAGCAGCAAGGTTACAGGCCATCGTTAAGCCTGGAGAATGTTTATCAGCCCATTCAAAGGGTCCAACAAGTCAGAGCCGTGTCACAGGGCAGGCTAATTGAATAAAATTATTTATTAGGAGAGTGAGTAGAGATCATCACACTCTGAAGTCTGATGTTAACACCCACTGTGGTTTCAGTCTTGCAAACAGTAAAACAATGGTTTTCCCTTGACAGTCATTTACTGTTAATTTCCAAGCACATTGTCCTGCCCCCAAGCTTTAGCCTGTGTGGAAATTTGCCGGGGGACAGTGGCAGAGCACTCAGACCATAGGCTCATCTGCTGTGCCCTCTTCCTTGCACCCACCACCTTTTTCCCTCTCATTTCTGTGTTAATTATTACCATTCCAGAAGAATTTATTCCAGAATTGAAAACTAAAAAGACACCTTGTGGTACTGGGCATGACTAAGGTTGATGCAGCTCTGAATCTGATTTCTAATACAATAATTCTTCAATCTATGTCTGAAAGAAAATGGAAAAATAAGTACCATGTTATTGGAGTCAAGGAGTGGGAGTGTATTAGATTTCTACTGCCTGTGCACCTCCGGTGTGTGAGCAAATTTCAAGAAAATACCATCCAGCGCAGCTGTGGTGATCAGATCACTCCAGGTTCACTGAGATCCAATTGGCATTGTCATGGTTTCAGGTACATATCACACGGCTTCACCCTGATTTTAACAAGACTGACTCACAGAAGCATCAGGCTGAAGGAATCGCTCAAAGGCCTGATCTCTCAAAGTCAGGTCTGTGCATTATTTCAGGGTGGATTAAGTACTGGCATACCTTCCTGCCAGAGAGGGTACCCAGCCCCCTTGACAGCTGCATGGCTAATGGACACATGAAGTCTTCCACTTCCACTGGGACCTTACACTACTAGGAACTCATCTGGATGTTTAGCAATCCTTGTATTTTGAAAGTTGAATTCTACAGTTTTCTTCTAATTTTGATCTTGTTTGCTTCAGATGAGGTTGTCCAGTGTGGGATATGGAGGACTGCTGACCACTGCCTGCTCTGTGGCAATCCTGTTGCAGTTCTAAGATTGCTGTCCCATTTCCCAAGCCTGCTCCCCATCCTTCTCCCATTGTAAGCCTCTTCTCACACTCATGTACTTTTCAAACTTCTTCTCATTCGCGTTGCTGTGTCCTGGGTCTTTCCCATCTCCTCTGTATTCCACAAAGTGGCATTCCCGTGACTGAAGACAGCAACTCCAGCCTAAGCCTTACAAAGGCAGTGCAGCCACCACTGTGTCTTACAGAGAAGCAAATGAAAGACTTCAGCAAGGAAGCTCTACGGTCATCCAGCCTGGGCCAGTGCTCTTGCAGCCACCTATAAACCCCTGCCAGAAACTGCTCATTTCCATCTTGGACCCAGTAAAGATTTCCTGACCTATTCACACCCATAAGAAAGTTGTTTCAGAATTTCATCCTCTGATACAGCTATTCTTCTAATTTCTGGCCCAGTGTTTTCATAGGTAGTTTAAACCCATTTTTTTCTTTTTGCAATAGCTGCAAAACATTCCCTTATAGCCAGTTTGTTGCTACTTTAACCCTCTTTGTGGATCTCTGTGTAGTTGTGCATTGAGTTTCCTTTTCTGCATGCTGTACTTTGCTCTTCTCCTTCCTCAATTTTGTCTTGAGGATTTCAGAACAGTTTTCTTAGTCATCAAAAGAATTTTGAATTGCAAGCCAGTCTTCCAAATGTCTTGCAAGCTCTAACATCTTGGCTTTATTCAGACATCTTATAACTGCACTCCCTTCCCCATCATCCAAGCTGTTCTTTCACACACTGTTCAGACATGGGCTGAGCACACATCCCCTGGGTCTTACAATGCATTGGCCCACCTTTTACTCTTGCAGTTCATCAGGTATCTGGGCCCTTTTCTCACAACAGAGTCTAGACCATGTTTCCCTGGTGCACACCTGAGCATGTTCTGTAGGAAAATGTCCAAATAATTCTTAGAGTTAAGTCTGTTTTCCTTAACCACTAGATGAAAGAGGAAAAAAATGAAATAGATTGAGAGAGTTTACTCTTGACAGATCCCTGCAGTGTGTTTCATTTCGACTAACCTGTGGCTGATTAAAAATTGAGGGTTTCATAATTTCTTCCGGCAACTTTTCCAAGAATTAAAGTTAGACAGATTGATTTAAATTCCTTGGCTTTCCCTGCAAGACAGGTACTAAGCACTCCCTTGTTATTCCTCTCCTGTCTGTCTTATTCCCCAGCTACTCAAAAGCAATTGCTAATAGCTCGGAAATGACTTTGGATGAGTTCTTAAGCCCTTGCAGGTGGATTTTGTCTGGTTCTGGAGGCTGGAACCCATCTTGCTAATCTAAATATTCTTTAAGCTCTTCTTTCCTTATTCCGCTCTGTGGCTCAAATTGTCCTGTTATATGTTTCAATTGTATTCAACATATGGTTATAATCAACCTTTCTAGGAATTCTGAAACAAAAAGTGACAATGGAGGTTTCAGCATCTTCTGGATCACTACCTGTCTAGAATACAACCTTCCTCTTTTCCTTTAAGACTATGATACCATTAACCCTTTCTCTATGTCTTTCTTGGATCTCTCAGGGCATAAGAAAGGTGTGAGGTTAACACTGTGCAATAGAAATCCCATCATCTTATTAACACAAATGATTCAGAAAATGCCAAAAAATCTGAGGGTCTAACCCTGCTAATGCACCTCATCTCCCTGCTCATAGTCTCAGAGCTATAAGTAGACATGATTTAGGTGCAGTGCAGAGCTTGGTGTTTTGTGTTATACAGTGGCCCCAGAATGAAACCCAAAAATTAGAGGTAGGCTCCTGTTGTGATGTATGGGTGGGGGTTAGGCATCTAAGATGGGGACGTAAAGCTTTGTCAAGAGACTCATCCCTGAGCCAGCTTGGGTACACAACTCAGGACAACGAGGACCCTCTAGCTGCCTGGGCCTCAGACCTTGCATCATCTCCTCAAGGAAGGTTCCTACTTGTGGAAAGGATTGAGCAAGAATCCCAATTTCATGTTATGAACAGGAGCCAGCAAGATAGTTGTAGTGCAGTCCCTCTTTCCTATCAGGCTAGTATTTAGAGCACTTCCCCCTCTACAAAACAAATGGGAAGCAGTGTTTTAATGCTTCCCTTAGTTTGATAGACTTCAAAGCCATGACTCCCAGCTGGCCACAGGAGGCCAGGGACACGCCAGCCTCACCTTTCCCTGAGCAGTCACTGATGCAATTAACGCCTGAGTGAATGAATGCAAGGGAGAATGTACTCTTAGCCTGCTCTTTAGGGCACTGGATGGGAGAAGTGAGCCCGACCCTCCTCAGCTTGTGAACATGACTGTGGCTGCTTCAAGCTATGACGCAGAGGATGGGTATGATCTGAACCAGGCTCCTGAGAGCACTGGTTTTGGATTTCACCACTTCAGAGAAAAATGCCAATCTTGGTGGCCTAAATCAGGAGCAGGAGCTTCTCAATCACGTAAAAATCAAACAGAAGCCACCTGCAGGCCTAATTCAGGTCTAATGCCTAAAAGTAAGCTGTTCCATGCATGGTATGACAGCAAATAGCTTGGTGATGAGTTACATTTCTTTGCAGGAATACCACCACAGAGATTATTTAACACAGGAAAGTTAATTTTGTGGGTTTTTATTGTATTGTTGTGCTGTTTTTTTTTGTAGTTTGTGCTGTTTTATTGTATTATATGGTAAAATTAAAGGGGAACAAAAGCAAATATATGAATAAGTGTATATATGGGTGAGTTGTGGAAGATTTGGGTCCAAAAGTAACTCACCCTGAGAACTGATGATGTGCAAGTGTGTGTGCATGTGTGCAGGGTGGAGGGGATGGAGGTAAGAAGAGATGGCTTCTGTTGCTTTCGTGCCAAGTGTGTCATCTATAGTACTAGTTTATCATGTATGGACCCTCTAGGACATGAACAGCAAGCTAGAACCTGGGACGTGGAGTGGATATAAGTGCAATGAATAGGTCTTAGGACTTGGAAAACATTGCCAGTGACAAAAACATCAGGTTTAGCAGGCAGGTCATGTGACCTTGAAGGAAATTGCTCACGGAGGAATGGGGCAGGTATATAAATTCAGAGAAGATCCTGCAGAGGGAGAAAGACTCCATGTAGGACATTTGTATTGGAAAGGCAGAAGGAGCTGGATTTAAAAACAAGAGGAGGAGATAGAAGAATCTGCTGCTCTTTACCACACTGTGGCTGATATGTGCATAGGTGCATAGATGGAACCTTTCAGCTTGCACTGGAAGAAGCACTGATTAGGTGAGTCATGCCTCCAGATCCTACATCTGAGATGCCTCAAGGTTGCTGGATGACAGGCAAAAAGGACACTTGATTTTATATCTGATCGTATTATGAGAAACCCAACCAAGACTTGAGCCCAGACTGGTACTGCAGCCTGCTGGTTCACACCACCCTCTGGTCACCTTGTTCTGATTGTGGTGGAGGCTCTCACCTTCCTGTACACCTTGTCATACTTCTACCTTTCAGCTTGCCTACCATGAAAGCAAAGCACATTACTTCTGTGGCGTTAACAAGCCATTTGGTAGAGAGTCAAAAAATTCAGATCTGACTGGGGTTTCTAACCCTCCTTAGCATTTGTAGCTAAAGATCTGAGTAAAGTCTCCCAGGTCTAAAACACTCCAGCTAAAACTAACCATGCTCCTCATTAGGAAACCTACAGAGTGTATTTATTGCAGGATGTCTCTTTTACCCAGACCCTGCACCTCTGGTCACAAAGCTGGATGCACCTCTTGCTGGGAAAGCTGGGAGCTGCAGACATGTTAGCAGCCTTTCTAAAGCATAGATGTGAAAGCTGTACAAAAAGCCTTTGTTTATGCAAAATCATCCAAACAACTATAGAAACAGATTCTAAGATGTGCATGCCAATGACTCCCTTTGCTGCAAAGTTTAAGCATTAAGAGCTCTGAGGCTCAGAGGCTCAGGTGCAGGGCTGTTATAACATCATGGAATTAAATACAACTACACCAGTAATAAATTCAGCTGAATACCTTCACTTTTGTTTTGTTTCTAGTAAGATATTCGGAGCAGAGTCTCTTCAATGTACATCCACTTTCATTATTTTTTCGTTGCCTATACAGTAAATATCAACTAACAAAAAGGACCATCTAATGAAATCTTTTGCTTTATGAATATCAGTAAAATTAATTGGGGAAGTGCAAAAGACATGTAGGAAATTTATTGGTTTTCAAATGCAAAGTCACTTGATTTAAGCCATGTTTTGCAGTTTGTACAGGCTCTATCAGGGCACGTTTGCCCAACAAGCCTTTCAAATTCAATAGTTACTCTACACTTATGGTCAAGTAAACAGATAAAATGATTTTAAGAAAACGGCAAAAATGCACCTTGACAAATAACTAGTTTGATTCACATATCCCAACCCATGTTTGATCAAACATTGCCTACCACAACCAAAGCCTATTACAACAGTGGTTTTGCAGTGTATTGCTGTGAAGCTCCTTCCCAGGTGACAAGCAAGGAGAGGCGAAGGCCTGCTGCCATTTTAAAAAGCCAGTGCCTGGGGATGCTTGTGCCTCCTGGCTCTCATGCAGGTGTAGGTGGCATGGTTGGAGGTGTGCCAACACCAAAACTGTGCTCTGGGAGACAAACTGTGTTCCTCCAGGTGCCTTTCAGAGGAAGGGTTAAAATAGGGCTGCCCACAATCAAATTTATTTGACCCAGAGAAGCTTAGATGATCAGAGCTGCCCTCTGCTCCTGTGATACACTACATTGACCTCCACACTCTTATGCAAGGTATGCTGCATGTGAGGGTACGGCCAGGGCTATTGCCGTTGCATCAAACCTCCCCTCAGAGCAGTGTGACTGCTCTGTGTAGGACATTCACACTTTGTTCTTCAGCAGCTGTTCTGTAGCTATATCTGGCTACAGCCTTCCCTGCACCATTTTGGGCATTGCAGGTGATACACCAGCAGCAATAAGGAATAATGCATTTCAAAAAGTGTATCCTAATTAACTTTTTAATGCTCATTTTCCCTAGCACCAGCCTCATTAGATCTATGTGTGTGAAATATTTGTTTAGCCAGGTATTATATTGCTAATCATGAAGACTGGCTTGTTGCCTGGATACTTCACCCGAGCCACAATGTCACGACTACAAATGCAGAACTGAAACAAGTCACTCCTTAATCTTCAAGATTATCTCACTGTGCTGATCCCTGCACTGCAGAAAACTGTATTTCTTGAGAAACACAGAATGAGCTCCTGCTGAACAGGATGTATCCATGAGAGATTCAGGTCATGTTTTCAATTCATCATTCTGAAATTGTCCTTTCTAATTTCTTTAAAGTTTGAAATGCCTATTTGTTTCCTGGCTACTGTCTGAAGTGGAACAAGCTCTCACACACCAGTGGTGTATTGCAACAGTACTTAGACCTTTGCACTTTCACGCAACTGGGCAGTATGCACAAGCTCCCCATGGAACAAAGAGCTTATACCTCAGTCCTTGTCTCACGGATGGGGAAACAGAAAGAGGTCTCCATCCAAAATGAGCCTCCAGTGATCCTGTTTCTACATTCAGATCCACTGATTTTTAGCCACTCTATTGGCTAAATGTGAGTGGCATTAAAAAAAAAGTGAGCTAAACAAGGGGATCCTCAGCGTACTGGGCTGCAACTATGCCACTCTTTCTTAGAGATGTCTTTAGAGGACAAACCCTATATCATCCCATATGTGCTGCCCCAAGGACAACCTATCAAATTTCCAAATTCAACATTGCACAGCAGGGTCCTTCACATGCCTTCCCTTTTCTTCCTAGGTTCAGTGTATTTAGATAGATATTTTTCAGCAAGGTGTTTTCCCTGAATAAAGTTGTCCAGATTCAACGGGTGGAATGACAGGAACACTACAAGGGACAAGGAGCTGTTGTTAAGGCACCATTTAAATAACCTTTAGATATAAGCAGGACTTGGTCTTTCAAAGGCTGTCGAGGCCTGATCTCATCTAAGAGAAGAGTATACTGCTAGTCCAGCTCAGGTTTTCCTATAAAGTCCATGTTCTCCCTGCCATTCCCCTTCAGATATGTGAAACTTTGTTAAAGCCATTAGCCCTGTAATGGACTTATTGTTTATTGCCCTTATAGCCATTTCTCTGTAATTAAGTGCTGTGGACAGAGATGACCTTCATCTACCCACTGGGTATTTTACATGAATACGCACTTGAGTGTCCAGATGAGATAAGAACACTGACAGGGTTGCTCTTTAGGAACAGCTAAGGGATAATATAGCCACAAATGGCCAGCAATCTTCCAATCAGAGCATGGTGCTCTAGAAAACAACTCTTTCAGACCAGTGCTGAGGGAAAATTTCCTGGTGTGGCTTTGGATGGAGCCAGAAATGGAGGAGAGTAAAATGTCAGAGTCTGGACATGGAAGGGCAGGGGCCAATCTTTGGGATGTGGGAAGCTAAACTTTTAAGTAAGTGGTGTTGTCTGCCTGACTTCTTGATACTTTGGAAGAGCAGACAACACCTTGTTCAACCATCCCAAGAGTGTGGGTCAGAAACACACAAAGCACGCCCAGAGTTTCTCCAGGCAGCCCAACATGTCCAGGCTCTTGCATAACCCAAGAGGCAAGGCACCTCTGGCTGCACCCCATGCTGGGGGAGCAGGTCTGGGGGAGCATGACTTGGTTCTTGCTCCTTGCAGTGAGAGGTGAGGGGTGAAGGTGGTTTGGGGCCAGACCCTGAACCCAGGTCTCCTGTCAGCCCCCGCCTATCTTCCCAGCTGTGCTTTTCATGCTAGCTGGGCCCTGGCACCATCACCCATTCAGGTGGGACCAAACTCAGCTTAGGAAAGGTCAGATAAGAGCACGTGGCAGAGAAGAGCAGGAAAAGTCATTTAATAACTTTGAAAAAGAACAACATGGAAAAATATAAAAGAAGCCATAACAGATTTTCTTAGCAGCGGATGAAGGACTTCTCAAGGTGCTAGAAAAACCCCACCTCAGGAAAGCAGTTAAAATTTGCAAACACAAACTGACCCTTGGATGGAGACTCTAGGCTTCCCCATGTAACTAACAGAGAATAACTCCTCCTCAGCACTTCTCCTGGATCACCTACCAATCCACTGTGCGAAGCTGGGTGAGTAACTTAATTTTGCTTTATTTGTACCTATATCTAGGACCCTACAGAGCCTATGAATAAATGGATATGTCGATACACAGACATATATCCCCTACATGTCCATATAATACAGTTTAATGTTTGAATTTTTAATGTAATAATATTCATTTCTTTATAATGAATAAAACACAGGGCTGTATCAGTGCTCCGTGTCCTTGTAGTACAGACATGTCCTAATGCTTAATTCATATTTGCACAATAAACTGAAGATAGAGGATGGAAGATGTCAAATGATGAAGACTATGTCAAGGGTTTTATGTGAAGGGGCTTTGTGGTGGCCATGTCCCCACAGCTCAGCTGCTGGAGGATGCCCAGCACCCCTTTGGCATGGGTCCCCTCTGCCTGGAGGTGGGGTGGGGGCTCTGCCCCTGAGCCCCTGTGAGAACCGGGAGACCCAGAAGCAGCACTGGCAGCAGCTGAGAGTTTAGGGGAAGGGGGAAGGAAGAAGGTGTATGACCCACTTCTACCATGGTCCCTTGCCACACTGCAAAGGGTCTTCTCACTACAGGCACAAAAATGGTGAGCTAACCCCACCTGATCAAAATCTGATTTCAACAAGCTAAAAAAACCCTTCTGAAATGAAACTTGGCTTCATGCTGAATTAGCAGTGGCCCTGGAGCAATGTTTAGAAGGACACAGTGAATGGGAGTGTGCTTAATTAAAGTTGACAGCCATAATGACACTGCCTGTAATAGTATCAGGAGATTATCGGTTACAGGCCAGTGCTACAGACTGTGTGACATCCCTGCCATGGTGTGACCCTTATGCCAGCTCTGTCAGGCCAGATCTTAATTTCTGCTCTTTAATGCTGAACATCTCATGTTGATAGGGAAGTGAAAACAGCTTTTTCCCTCCTGGTGTCCAGCTCCAGCTGCTCTCTGTACCACACAAACAGAGATTATTGAGAAATCCCAGTTAGGGTTTATCTCACTGATCTTTAGTATAATAACAAGTAAATGAAGGAAGGTTAGAGGAAAGAGCTTAGGAGGGAGGTCTCAGAAGGGATGTACCTTCCCTTCTTCTGATTAACTGATGGAGTATTTTTATGTTTGCTTATTTAACCTATGCCCATGGCAATGGGCCATGGGTTGTCGAGTTAGCATATCACTGTTGTGATAGGAGATTGTGAGGGAAAGCAGCACTGCAACATGTGCTGCAGGGCTGCATGGGCATGGTATCCAGCATGGCCCAGCACATCCTGCTGGCGCAGCACCTCCTCTTTGAGAAAACACTTTAAGACCTCAGCTATTGCACACTGTATTTTCCCCTGAAGTCAGCACTTAACCACTCTCAGTCTAGCTCTGTAATTTGCTTCTAAGCAACCAGTGATGTGGTTGAACACTGCTCTTAAGGCTTGGCAGAGAAAAGTCAAATGTAAATACTGCTTTTTACAGAAGCTGAGAGAAGCTCCCTTTCAATTTATTTTGTTTCTACTCCTTTTACTCAAAAAACTCCATGATCTTAATTACAGCAACATTTCCCAGTGGAGTGAGAGCACTCTGATTGAGTGCAGTAATGAGGTGCATGAATTAACAGTGGCATCAACTCATGCCTCCAGTCAATACCTCGATATCTTATCCATTGAAGTAAGTACATTTTAACTTCACTCCCAGCAGAATTCTGTATGTGTCTGCTGCAGACAGAGGATCCATCCAGATGGGTTCAAACCCTGTTCAAGGAAGGTGGGAATTCAAGTGAGAAAGAGGAGATTCAAGAGATTCTCAAAAAAAGAGGTTCATAGATTTCAAGCTGGGCTTAGCACTTTCTTGGAAATGCAATGTAGTTCCTGCAAACATGAGTGGTCTGGGGTTTGTTTTGTGGTGTTTGGGATTCCCAAATCAAATGAATAACAACATGGTGGGAAAAATCTAGAGAATCCCAGTTACAAGAGTGAACAGAAGAGCCTGGGTAGCAAACGGTATCAGCTGGAGGCTAAAAGAGAATGTCATCCTAAGCAAAGGGCAGGGAGTGGGCTGCTCAAAGGACTGGAGAGGAAAACATGGCTCTTTCCCACCTCAGACTCTGTGTATTTTTCATGTCTGTGCATCCTGACGATAAAAGTGAGGCTGGAGGAACAAGCTCTAGAGAAGTCAAAAGCTTCCTAGGGAAAAGGTCCAAATATTGGAACACTGAATTATTGGAAAAAACAGGTAAAGGTGAACATGCCTGACTTTCAACTCAGTCAAAGCATCAGAATAAGCTTCTTCCTGGCATCTCAGGTAAATGTTGTATTTGGAGATGAAATCATACATACAAGAAACGGGGAAAAAAATCAGTCCATACTGGTAGAGGTATTAGCTGATTGTATGAATGTGTTGCTGATCATATTCTAAGATTATCTGAAGAGTTTTAGCAGGTCTATGAGATTCAGAAGTCCCTTAAATCTCACATTCTCTTTTACATCCTCATCCAGCTATGAACAATGCAATTGCCTCTGACTTTGTTAAGGGGTTCAGAAAGGCAGACTGTGCATACTGCACACTGCTGGGTATTTTCAATAGTGCAGCAGCTGGTGACAACACCAAAGATGCTGTAACTGAGAGCATTTCTCAACTCTCATCCCTCAGGGACATGCCCTAACCGATTCAACCTCCCCATTTGGGAGCATGCAGGAGGGAAACCCCAGAGTCCAAGCCAGAAAGAAGCTCTGGTCCTTGCAGGAGAAGAGAGAAGCAAGGTCAAGTAGGAGACTTTCACAGTGTCAGGAGGGAAAGAATGCCCCTGTGCAGAGGGCTTGTGAGAAGGGGACCAGGAACTGCCAGTGAGAAACATCTGTCTGATGGTTTGGACTCACTGGCATTGTGGGAAGCATGGCACTAGTTATACTGGCAAAGCAGTGGGATATGGCACAGAAATGCTCAATACCATCCTCAGTTTTCCTAAACTTTCTGAATATTACATTATTCAAAGGTAGCAGCAGCAGGAATTCACCACATCATTAGCATGCGGGCACCACACTCCTTTTTGGCAGGTAGGGAACCTGGTGCAGAGAGGTTAATATAGCTCAAAACCTATGTTTTTTAAAAATCAGCTCTGGTTCTGGGTGCCTTCATTTCTGGACTCAAGTTGGCCAGGACTTTCTATGCCTGATGCTAAGTGGAACCACACAGTCACTGGTCCAGAGGAGATGAGCAGGAAATTCAGCTGCTCAGTAATGCTGATGCTCAAGCTATGCACTTTAGTTGGGCACCACAAATTAGCAGTGTCTTTACCTGTTTTCACCAACAACATGGGCAATGAGCTTCCCAGCTGTCATCTTAGACACATAGCTGCAGAAGTGGAATTTCATTAGGATGTTTTTCCTATGAACAGTTTGAAATAGTTTAAAGTACCAAGGGAAGGGCTAAGTCATGGTCACAACTGCTCACATCCGGACATCTGACCCTCTAGGGGCTGCTGGCACATTAGCTGGAGTGCATTTTCCAAGGCCTGGCTGAACTCTTGTACAAAACCAGCATGTCAAGGTGCACAGTTTTATTCATCTCCACAGCTGTGTTAATTCAGTGAGGTGACTTTGCTGGGTGAGCTTGGGATCCAATACACAACAAACCTAGAGTGCTGGTTAATGTGGGGAATTTAAGTGTTTTAGATGAGCTGTCAATCACTCAGGTCCCTTCCAAGCCATGCTAGGGTCACTGCCCTCTGCCATGAATTATCAGTAAGTTACTAATGAGCTGATGCTTATGGCAGTGAGATTTCTTCTTTGCCTTAGCATTCCAGGTCTTGCTTCTTAAGGTCAAAAGTGGTCCTCCAGACATATAAAGCAATGCATTAGTTTCACAGTCCCCTGACAATGCAGTCTGACAGCTGCACCATTCACCCTGCTACCTTCTCCACTCCCCAACTTAGCAACAGCTTCCTAAGGGCTGCCAGCAGCAAGTACTTGATGGGATATGTGTGGTGGGGGACAGGACAGCATAGTAATACCTGACACTGGGGAATGGCAAAAAGAGAAGGGAGCAGACTGCTCACCACTTCTGCCAGCAGTGACATGCTGCACCCTTTCATGCCAGGAGGCCACAAGCTTGTTCAACCAGCCATGCCAAAAGTGGGCAGCTGGTTACTGCTAGATGATGAATGATGCAGCCATGTGAGAGCCTGCCAAATGGCTCCATGGCTGCATCTGCCTCGTAGGCAGAGTGGGAGGCAGAAGCCTGGCAGGGAGCAGTGAGTGGCAGGCAGCCCAGGGCTCATCAGCATTGTGCATCTACATGACCTGTTCCACCTGTGGCTGGGCAGACCGTCCTCTTGGTCTGACTTGTGAAGGGATGATAAGGAAAGCACAGGGACACACAGCGAGGGGACAGACCCCTGCCCGGAGGTTGGGAGTGATTTCTTTGGACTGTTGGCTTTGAGGTAGAGGAACTTCCAACCTGATTGGAGCAGTTTTAATGTCTTGGCTTTGGAGTCCAAGCCTTTTCCAGAGCTGATGCATTGGCAAAGTGGTAAGCTGCTTGTCCCAGGCCACAGCTAGGAGCTGCCATGTGGACAGGTGACCATGTGACTTGAGCCATTACAACCACGGCTCACCATGCATTGCTCCACACTTTTGTCAAGCCATTAGGTTAGACACCACAGCAATGAAGGCATAAATCACTCTGGATTGGACTTAAACTCAAGGACTTGGGGTTTTCCCAACTTTTGTCTGGAAATAGAGATAGGAGTAGCTCACAGGGGGAAGCTGCCCCCAGCATTGACTCCAAAATGTTCCCAGACCTGCAGGTGTCCACGTTACACAGAATTTCAATCCAGGAAACAGCAGATTTATGAAAGAGAATGTCCCTTTGACTTTTCCATGTTCCCACATCAGCCCTACAGTGCTCCTTCATGCCCATGCAAAACTAGAAGGTCCCTGAGGAACGTGGATGCCTTTCTGCAAGACCTGGGTCCTGAACACTCTGCTGCGGAGGCTTGCGTGGGCACCTCTGGGTACAACCTGCCAGTCGTTTTGGCACCATGAACCACATCCAACAGTGATTTACTGCCACCAGCTTCTTCACCCACCAACTTGTGGAAGCACAAGAATCATCACACAGCTGGGAAAGGCTGCAGTGTCTCTCCAAGTCACAGGTCTCCTCTTGTTCTCACAGATTTGTGAGATGTAAGATGCTTTCTCCACACACACAGCTTGAGGGGTGTAACACTCACATTCAGGCTTGCAGTTCCCTGCTGACCTACACCCTTCACACTGCTCCACACCCTTTCCCCTCACAAGATTTGCTTTCGCAAGTAACCCAAGTGCTACCCTCTCTACTTTTTCCCTATTACAAATGTATCAACCCAGATTGCTGTACACGCTGAGATGCTGAAAGTGTTGGCCGTTGGGAGCTGTGGGTGCTCAGAGCCCTTTGGAAAGCAAGTGCACCCCTGTGCCTCTGAGCAGGGGTGGGAGTTTGGCTCCCTGCTCTCCCGTGTCTTGAGGGCTGCCTGGTGCGCCAGGAGCGGGGAGGCCGTGAGTCATCCAGCCAGTACAAGAACATGGGCAACACATTTTGCAGCAGATCATGGCTAGTGGATTAAGGCTCCTGGCAACATGTATGCGACTGCTGTTCAATCAGAGGCACTGTTGGAGCTCAGCATCAAGGAGGAGCCCATGAAAACCTCCTTTCACAAACATGCCTCTCTCTTTACCTGTCGCTGCCATCGGTGGCCATAAGATCAACTTTCAATGAGGGTGAGTGGTTGGTATGGACTGAATAACTCCCTTCCATTTCATTTATTAGATGGAAATATGAGCACCTAGCACAAGGCTGCATTTGCCACCACCAGTTTCTCTGCGGTAGTGGTGGATGTCCCATCGGCAGAGCTGTCACAGACACATGTGGGGCAGGTGGCTGCTTGAGACCCCCGAGGTCTGCCCCTCCTGTCTGCCCCTCAACCAGGCAGCTGCCTGTGGCTCTGCCGCCTGTTTGGGGCCCATGCTTGCATCCTTGTTGTGTAAGAGGAGCCTCATTAAGTCACCCCAGAGGCCTGTATAGCTCACTATCCTGTTCCCAGGATCGGCCAGGCAGGAGACAGCACAGCCAGGCAGGAGGATGCCCTCTGCATGCACCAGCCATGGGGCACTGGGCTGCACAGCCTGCATCAGCTCAAGCTGCTCTTGTGCTGTCCCTGAGCAAAACCAAAGCCCCAGGCAGCAGCCCAAATAAGCCCTCGGGGAGATATCTATGACTGGATAACCATGTGGCAATGCTGCTGTCAGTGATCAGTAGTGCAGAGGTTTCCTGCACCAGAGATGGCATTTTTTTGTTTATGAGTCCTTGGTGGCGTTTTCTTCCCAGAAAGAGTTTGGTCAAATTTTGAAGCCTTGTAAGATTTTAGCATCCCTAACATCCTGAGTAAAGCAGTTCCACAGTTTACCCCTGCATTGTGTAAAGAAGAATATCCCTGTGTTACCTTTGAGCCTCACATGGCCAGGATCGCTGTATTTCTGGGTGAGAACAGGAGGGGGAGCAGGGACCTGGGACTGGGGTGCTGGTTAGGAGAGGCATGATTCAGGCTAAGCAGTATGATGGTTGAGGATACAGGATTCAAGGTTCAGGATTAGATGGGACTAGTAAATGTGCCTCAGAGCAGTAGCTTTTTAAAAAAGTATGTAGGTCCCCCAGGCCAGCCTGGGAAAGCCATGCCTCTTCAGGACAAACCACCTGCCAGCATTACATGGAGCCCTTTAGAATTCATTTGAAGCCAGAATAGATAGTAGCAACCAGAAATAACATCTGCTTGACAGTCCTTCAGAAGGATGTTAGAACTCAGCTTCTCAGGAAAGCAGTGCTCCAGAATATGAGCTGCCACTGTCTCACCCTCCAGAGAGACACGAGGGAAAGTCTGATCTCTTTGGAAGTGTATAATAATCTAATATTAGTCAAGTACTCAGGGAAAAATTTCTCTTACTGGGAAATTCTGCATCAAGGTGCCTATTAAAAGCATAGAAAGTAATTTCCATTCTCTGCCTCATTTATACTGTTCCCAGTTTCTGCAATACAGAAGACAGTTAATTTTCCAGGTAAGGAACATGATTAAAATTATGACAGGCAGGAGATGTTCACTGAGTTCTTTCAGCATCATAAGGGAGTAAAGTTGAAATAAAGTCTGTTGAACAGATTTAAGAGACAGTGCATGTCCTTAAATGCCTACAGTGTGCTGAGAGACAGGTGATGCCATGAGCGAGGGATGAACTCGGCCTTTCCAGGTCCAGAGAATGTGGCTCAGCTTTGGCGTTCAGGTCATTCTCCCTCTCTGAGGCCCATTGCTCAGGCCTAGTTGCTTGCTCAACACTGCTGACCCGTTTCTTCTTCAAGCAAAGGAGGATGCAGCACTGATTTTGCAATCAGGCACACCACACCTTCTTGTGTGGAGTAGGCAGGACAGATACACACTTCTAAACTTCCTCCTTGACCACTGGTCCAGGCTGAAAAATACAGGATCCGAAGGACCTTCAGTACACACTACCTGTGCCCTGAGTAATTCCTTCAGTTATTTATATGATTTTTGCTGGGGGTTTTTTTAAGAAGATAAAACTTTTCTTCCAAGTTCGTGTGCCTTGCCTGACCCTGTGTGGACAGTGACCAGAGGCTGGATGAATGGAGGAATTAACTTCTGACAGAGTCAATTCCACTTTCTCCTGTAATGTGGTATTTTACCCTACCGGGGTTTCCAGCCCTTCAGGGGGATAGTTTTAATGAAAAGGAATTTATATTCCAGAAAAAAGTTGTTTCTTTGCATTTGACATGTAGACATAATTCCCTTTTAAGAGACCATACAGCCAGGAGCTGGAGCTGAAGAAGTGAAGGGTGAGTGTTCTTCCTGGGTCTGGTGCCACACTTCTGTAAGGGGCTGAGGAGACCCACCTGTCCTATCCCAAGGCAGCCTGTGGATAGTGCTTGAGCAGAGCCAGGATGGGGTGTAAGCAACCCTGCAGCCGTCCTTCCTCTAAACCCCTGGGCTTATAGTCACAGGCATCCAGCAAGATCAAGTGCTGCAGTGGACACCAGGACACTGTCCCTTTGCCGTGTTCGGGATGGCGGACGGCTGCAGGACTGTCCCACTGCTCACCTCCCAGCCCAGGTCTGGCAGGGCTCTGCTCTTACCTCCCACCCACCCAATGCCAGGAAATGCTGGACATCCACATGTGGTGATGAGCATGTCAGGGCACTGATGGCAGAGATGTCCCTTTGCAGTGTGCTAATTAGCTCATGTGTGCTTTACATCCAGGCATCACACCAGAGAGCAGAGGCTGCGGGAAGCCATGGCTCACACTGGGAAAACAAACGTTGTGGTATCAGAAGATTAGAAAGAATTATTCTGGCTGAACTATTCTTTGCAATATAAACATGCTAAGACACAGCAGACATTCACGCAGGATATCTGTACTAGGCAGAATAGAGCTAAGTCTGAGCAGCTGTATCATCCTGACTTGTTTTAATGTAACACTGGTAAATAAAAGTGTGCTGGTTTTATTTGCTTTATCAAATGACTCTAACATAGAATCTTCTTTGGGATGGTGCAGGTGGGCAACACTGTCTCTCTTGGGGTTGTTCTTGTTCACATCGGCATATAGTTGGAAAACTAAGATGTTCATTTGCAAAAGAAGTGATCATAAGGAGGCTCTGTAAAGGCTGTGGTATAGAGAACTATTATTTTATTTTACTTTATTTTATTTTATTTTATTTTATTTTATTTTATTTTATTTTATTTATTATTGTTTACTTTACTTTACTTTTACAAGCTGCAGCCCCATGAGAACCAGCAATGGCCCTTCAGCTCCCCAGCCCATGCTGGGCCAGGTTACTTTGCTCACCCCGGGCAGGCAGACAGCAATAATACCATTATATTCTTTCTCTCCTTCTGATATTAAAATACAGAATTAATTTACCTGACTTAGAACATTTAAAACCTTTGAGCAAACAGAATGGTAATTTCCAAAAGATCTCAGGTCCTGCACTAAACAGCAATTTCAGTTGTTATTTAAACCTGTGTGAAAAATAATAATAAAAAAATGTGCTGAGCAAGCCCTAAAACCTTTGAAACTTGGAAGAAAACACTTTTTGCAGCCTCCAAGCTGGTAGGCATTGCTGTTTTACAGTGCTTGCCATGCTGGCACAAACAGCTCATGACCACAAGGCACCTGGGGTCTGCACCTGGGCTTCAGCCTTTGGAAAACACACAGTGAAACCCATAAAATGTCAAGGAGACAACCACTGGAAAACACACACACCCTCAGCCTCCCCCCCATGAGGCTGTGACTTAGGCGAGTGGCCAGGGCCCGTGGTACTGCAGTTGCACCTGAGGTCAGGCAGTTTGCAGCTGAAAAGCAGGGTGCAGGGGACACCCGGTCAAGCTGCCCTCACCTACCCCCGGCGCCTGACCCAGCCTCCATCTGTGGGTGGGACCAAACGGTGACCTATTTCAGGTTACACCTTGGCTTCTGCTCTGACTGAGGAGAACACAGGGAGGATTTTGTATCTTGGTCACGGGAGACCCGGGATACAGAACAAATGGATACCTATGGACAACTTTCACTAGAGCTACAGGTGAGACACTCTCCTACCGCTTTCCTCTTAGCCTCCAATAACATGCAGCTTTTTCTTCCCCAATAACTCTTTGTCTTCCCAAAGAACCTTTAATGCCAAGGCAACTTTGAATATCTTATTAGTCATTATTATTCAAAGAAACAGCCTGTGCTAAGGCACTAAACTATCAAGATCTAAGGGGGCAAAATGTAACAAACAGTAGCAGTTGGTAATGCAAGCACCTAAATTTCCTGTCTGTGTCTTGACAAAGCTGCAGATTGAGTCATGTTTCCTGACATATTAATAAAAAGGTTTGGTGCGTGGGAAAGGGGGAACGGGTGGTGTTTGTTCCTGAAGAAGAAAAACAGAGAAGCACCTTGGAGTCCACAGAATTTTCCAAGCCCATTCCTCTTTGCTTATTTAAGAGCTTTATTTTTTTTAATAAAAGCAGGTTTACAGAGATATGAAGACAATAAAAGGCAGTGCCATTTCCTAGCTTGTTACTGCTGGATAAAGGTGACAGCTGAACAAAATCATCCCCGTCCTTATAATATTCCTTGTTTGATTGCTTACGAATAAACCAGTATTAATAAAGGCTCCGAGATACAAATGTCACATGGCCATATTGACAGGAGCAAGGGAAAAGAGAACACAATAATCATGTTAGCTCTATCCCTCAGATTAATTAGCTAGATAAAATACACATTTACCTCATTCTAGACAGAAAAATATCATTTGCCAAGCAGCAATGTAGGCAGGCATGCTGCTGTGGAAAGCCAGAGCCATCCTAACTAGGTTGGAAAGAGGAGACCCCCAGCCCTGTGAAGGATGGGCTCCTCCTCTCCTCTGCAACAACAGCCAACAGCAGTGAGGCTTGTGCCCACTCCTCCTTCGGCTCCGGGTGGAAGTGGCTCCAGGAAAGAGGGGGAACAGGAGGTCTATTTTATACCCCCTAAGCCTGTTTCCCTAGGACTCAGGACACCTGTCTTTAAGAAAGTCCACCATCGGGGATGTTTGGTCACTGTGGTTTCACTGTAACCTGTTAAAGTGTAGCTGCAGCAGAGGGCACAGCTGGAGGGTGCAGCCTGGACCCTGCTAAACACAAACGTGGGTCTTGTTTGGTGAGAAGTCTGTCACAGCTTAAACCAAACAAGATCCATCTTTATTCTCTGACAAACTGCAGTTTCCAGGCCATAAGAAATCACTGAACTAATATTACACCAGCTCAGCGGGAAAAAGCAACATACCCAAACCTAACCTCAGCTCAAGCAAAATTACATGACACCAGATTTTTTTTAATACTATTGTGTTAGTTGCTGAAATCAAGGCAAGACTTGCCATAACTGTTTCATGGTCAAGCATTGAGAAATAGTTTTTCATAAACATAAGCCCTTACAGCAGGGAATAGATAAAATTTGACTTAAGATGATATAGCCAAAATCTCAGAAGCACTCCTACTTTGGCACTCAGAAGATGCCTTGAGATATCTGAAGTGTTAAGCGAAGTGCAGCCTTCCTGAGGGATCATCAGATGACATGTGGAGGAGGGTGTTGCTCAGAAGCGCCTTGGGTTTCAACAGCTCCATGAGTCTTGAGGTTGGTGCCAGGTCCCTGGCATTGATTTGTGAGGTGTGATTGTGGATGGGTTTCCTCTTCCCAGTGCCAATGAGAATGGAAAGCCAGCTTCCACAGGTGAACAAGACTGCTGACCTAAATCCATTACCACTGAAAAATGAAGTGTTGTGCCTTCCTGGCATAAGGGAGGAGGCTGGAGCATTGTGTGGACTTGCAAGTAAAGGCAAAGTAATTTTTGTGAATAAAATGAAAGCTGGTAAGACTTAAAGACTTTTATCTATAACTCCAGAGGCCAGAGAGAGCACCAGATGCATGATTTGTGCAAATGGAAGCTGAGACAAAGAAACCAATAATGGCTGGACAACACCACTGTTGTGATCTGGTCCTGACCTTCCCAGAAATGTCCCCTGTGTCACAGCCAAACTCATTTCAGCCTCCTCCCTACTTGTCGTCAATTACTCAGCTTTGGGTATAAAATTTATGGGAGGAAAATCATTCATAAGACTGTATTGCAATGTCTCGGACTTAAGCATTTTGGGAATAAGCTAAGTAGGTGTGTGATTCAACTTCTTCTTTGGCCCCCACCACCCCAAAACACAAAGTGTTCCAGGGTTTATATTTAAAAAACAATAAATAAGTACAGTAATAGCTATAAGATTTGACAAGGTGAATTTTTCTGAGTGGAAGAACAGGGGAGTGCAAACTTTTGAGGAGTCAGCTTGTTGAAGAGGCATCCACCTGCCATGGAGCTGCCAAGGCATGAGCTCTCTGCACACCCCTCCAGCAGCAACGTGAGCAGGGAGTGCACCCTTTAGTCCCACCAACCCACCATGCTGGAGGTGGACAAAGCCAGGGCAGGGCAACACTTGCCCAGACATGGCAGCAATGGGTCTCATCACTGGCTGTGTTTACAGCCCAACCAGGCTGCGAGTGCACAGCTCCTACCAAAGCGGCAGCTGCACCGCTTGCTTTTATTAAAGTCTTTCATTGCATAATTGATGTCTGTGTGAACCCTTGGGAAGCAGCAGATGCAGAAAGTTCAAATCCCTGCTTTCAATAGCCTTGAATTAGTGATAAATAGTCATGTATAACTGATCCAGGTGATCATACAGCTCCACTTTATGCCTATGAAAATGTTTGCTGCAAAGCCAGGCCTCCAGTCCTCAGACAACCTTTATTTCCCTCCCTGACCCCTGCAAGCAGAGGTAGGATTTTTTGCCTGTAAACAGGCCCCAGCTGTACCCAGCCCTGGTGAGTGTTCAGGCCCTGAGACCAGCAGCAGAGGTGGCATCACCCCCATCTCCTCCACAGGCAGCCCTGCTTTGGTTTCCAGCTTGGAAGTGAAGTTTGGACATCTTCTCCAAAAACATCCATGTACAATTAGACCTCCACCTCATCAAGGTAAGGCTTTATGACCACACAATGAACCAGGTGTGTCTTGGTCCTTGAACTCCTACTGCCTGGCATGAGGCAGCTGTTCCTGCTCCCAAGACCACTTCTGTTTGCAATACCAGACTGACTGCCTGGGATCTGGCAGCAGCCTGGGAAACCCAGCATCCATGGCTGCACGCTTGCAGAACAAGGCACTTCCCACCACCTGCGTGGCTCTCCGAAGAAGGGGGCACAGATGCAGCTCTGCAAAAGCAAAGCCTTCATTGTTTTTCTGAAGCAAAGGCTGTGGGAGCTGAAAAGCTTATGGCCAGCTGAGCGTCTTGTGAAGGTCAAAAGTCAAGGCCCACTAAGTTAGCAGGGCTCAGAAGAATTAAGGCTCTCCAAAACAAAACTCAGACTCCTTCCTTCAGGTGCATAAATATGTATTTAGGAGATGCCTCTCAGGAAAGTCTCGATCCGCATATCCACTTGGCAGAAATGGGTAGGCAATTCAAGCTGAGCTGGCTTTACTGCACAGGGAAGCTTTGAACATCACCATGAACAGCCGGGGAAATACTAATTTCTGCTCTTTGTTTCATCTGCTGCATCTGTGCAACCTCCCAAGCTCTTGCAGCAGGAGCAAAACTTGAAGGCTCTCTCCCAGCTTGCCTGGGATGCTGCGATGGAGATGGCTCACTCGTGGGCACGGATCTTCTCAAGCACCTACCTGTTGGGACAGGAAACTGGCATTTCCCATCTCTCATCCAGCAGAATGTTTTCTAATTACAAATTAAATACTATCTGTGAATCATTATGATTTCTTGCCACTAAAGATATGAACGCAAGTACTTTCAAAAAGCTTCTTGATTTTTTAAATAGAGCAATTTAGGACTTAATTATTGCTTGGATTTGCATATAAATAATTATTCCAGGTTGCTGCAAGACACTAGTGTTAAAGTGATATTTTCTTTACAAGCTTTTGAGAAAACATAATAAGTACATTAGCACAAAACTGGATAAAGTGCTGTCTTTGATAATGTTCCTCTTCATTATGAATGCCAAAACAGACTCCTTTCCTGTGTGAAAAAAACCCAACATTCACTCTATGCCATTCCTCCAAGCCCAGATCTTCCCTGTCCTGTATCAGGTATTTTGCCACAATTGCTTGATTACAGCTTTGGTAGCAATAGCGAATGAAAATATCATTTTCTTACCACAGATGTTTACCCAACACACCTGCCTGATTTTTTCAGAACATCTGGAGCCCATTCACTTGCTGCTACAGAACTCAGGCTCCTGCTTGTTTGTGGACTCCTCCAGGTTCTTTTAAACAAATGTGGACTCAAAATACCATTTGCCTGATTTTAACCAAACATACAAACATGAAAAGCTGCACATGCAACATCTGTCTGAAAAGAGTTAAATTCCAACACAGGAAGGATCAGTTTCAGACAAAACACCCATCCACCCTTCTGATTCCTTGATTAAAGAAGCCCAAGTCATGGCACAAAAAGGCCATTACTTCTCTCTGTTATCTTCTATCTTCTCAAAAGAAGTGTCTTACATGAGATTTGATCCATCAGACACTTCACTGCATCATTAGCAGAGTTTATTAATCATAAATCAGCAAATTTTGTTTTTTTATGCCAAGTTGAAAAGTGTCTTAGTGCTCCCAGCCCAAGCTTTTCCCTCAACTTGATTCACTTACCCCTTGGATCTATGCAAAAGGCCATGATGCCCCCCAATTCCTTGAGCTATCTGTAGCATTGGCTACTTGCTCTGAAGAGCACAAGCGTTTAATTCAAGTGGTTCTGGCGGGAAGCAACATCAGGCAGGGAGAGCTCAGAAGATTATTCCACTATTTGTGGAGTTCAGTGGTGAGATCTGGTTCTGCCAGCAACACAACATCAAGTACTGTAGGATACAGATTAAATACATGAGTGCATATTTGAAAGATAACAATACATCTAAGAGGGTTAGTGATATGAGTGCATGTGCAAGGATGCCTGTTAGAATAAGGCAGAACATTTTGGCAGCTATTCTTCTCTCATAATTTCTGGTTTGCAGACATCTGCCTGCCTGTTTACAAGTCAAGGCTTTCTAAACTCAAGCTGTAGGGCAAGACAGTACAGACAGAGGAAAGTAATTGAAATTCTAATGAGTTCTCTGTATTATTCATAAAAATTGCCTTACAGTTTCATGGCTAAATGAATACCTAGCAACACATTCACAGCAAATGTTACAACCAGGCTGCAATCAGCCAGCAAAGAGGGAAACAAATAAATCCATTCTCTGTGGTAAAGCAACATCTGTCTCATCTATACTGATTAGAAATTAGTAAATTAATCACTCTGCATGTCTGATTTTAGCCTTGTTAATGTTATCTACAAACAAGCAATAAGGTTACTTCCTTCATACAGGGTCTTGGTATACATATGGCTGACCTAGCACAGTAAATAAAGCAGAGTTCAGGTATCAGCAAACCAAGGTGGCAAAGAGTTCATTGTCACACAAGGGCTTGTGAGTATTCACACAATGTCCTCTTTTTCAGAAACCCAAAGCTGGCACCAAGTACATCTATCTAATCAAGATGACCACCATCTGAAAGAAATAGGTCTTTTCTAGACTGCAAAATACCACAAAAAGAGTAATCTCGTTACCCATGCTACTTCCCTCTGCAGCTTCCTCTGCCTGAGCAGCTCCCACCCTCGTCTTGGGTCTGCCAGCTGCTCCCCTTGAGCTCACTGCTGGCCTTCCCGGAGGGGACACACACCTCTTCTTACCCACTTCCAGAAAGGTGGCACAACATGCTCTGTCCTTCTCACCTTAGGGCAGAAACTGAGCACACAGGGGAGGGGAGAAATAAATACAAATAATCTGATGCTCCCTATCAACCCTCTTTTCCTCATTTTTAACCTTCTTGACCCTTTCAAGGTGTACACTTTGTACTCAGAGCAGTTTCAATCCTAGAAGGAAGGAAATGAAAAATTACTTCAGCCACACAATAGCCCATTGTGCTCTCGAGGCAGTGAGATACGGCAGCTGGGAGACAGGGATTCCTATTTTCTGTGAGTTATGATCATTTTTCTCTGGTGCTATGCTACAGAGCATGGAAAGATAGGCTCAGCATTTGTAAAATATTTTTAAAACTCCGAAGTCGGGTAGTTTAACAGTCCAGTTGTAGGACAGTCCCTCAAGACCAGACTTGGTGCTTGGAATATCCTCCCACCACTGAAGATACAGGTTAACAGGAGCTTCTCATTTGCTCCAGTGGTTTGGAGGTTTTACCTGAAAAAAAAAGCACATGTATAGAAAAAAATTGTACAAATGACCTTACCTGATCTCCTTTTACAGCAATCGGCACTCCCTAGGTTTCAAAAGTGGCTTTAATATCAGAATTGAAAGCAGGCAACAGGAATTAGGCAAAGTGCAGCAAATGTGACAGAGGGCAGGGACACAAGCTTCAAGTAAATGCTTTTTTATTACTTAGTTCATCAAAACATTTCCATTTTCTCTGCAAGATCTGAATCAGAGCAGCAATACAGTCATATGTCTACTGTAACATTTCCATAGGACTTAGCATGGCACAGTAATGCACAGGACTAATGCTTAATGTGCTCAAGTCACATGAAAACCAAACCATATTCTTAAGAGCCGGAGTGGCAAATTGCTTGTACTAATCTTTTCATTACTCAGTCTGAGCACCACACAAGAGAACCAGAAATGCCTTAGGGAAAGAAAGTGACCTTATATTATATGTATTGACGATCCGTAATTACAGAATGCCACAACCTAATGATAGAACTATTACAGTAGGTTTGGTATTGTGGGTTTTACAATAAATATTTGATGAGGTTTGTTTATTAGCATATTTGGTAAGTGTCTAGACATGAGAAATTTCTGATGTTTTGACAGATTTTGTATAGAAATAGTTTTAAGTACCCAAAGCTTTAGAAAATAAATATTTCAATGAATATAAGATCCGATTAAGAGACGTAGTAATGAGAGAGGTATAAGAAAATGCAGTTAAAATATATAAATTTCAAGTGCAAGAAGAAACACCATTATTTCTAAAGAGTTTGAACCTTCTTTCTCAAAACCACCTCTCTCTTTCTCTAATAAAGCTAAAATACCAGCCTTTAAATAGGCAGCCCCACTATGGAGCTGGTAGGGAAGATACATCTATTGCACTAGAAGTACAAAGCTAAGAATAATGCGTAATATTTTATTTTTAAACTTATTTACAAAAAGATATTGCACCAATCCGTTGTCCTTTTTTCAGTTTAACATGTTAAGGAAAAGCCTGTTATTTACAAAGTTAAAAATAGAAGTGCAAAAGCAGACTGAAAGAAACCGGAAAGAACCAAGTTTATTTAAATTGCTAAATACAGTTTATTACCTGACCATAGCCCACATCCAGTATGATCTAAAATAATTTGTACCATGTTTACGTATCTGTAATTTTAGAAATCCTTGCAATTCTCTGTAGGTGTAAGCCTTATCTTTTACTCTAACCACCAATAGGTCTATGTAAAATGTAAAGGCTAACCATATCTTAATAGCTTTATTTCTCCAGAAAATGGATGCTCTCTTCGGTAAATTGAAGAAACTACATAGTATTATACACGTATTTGAAAAATAGTGACAAATCAGGCATGATTGTTTTTGTTCTTCCTAAACACCGTGAGGAAAAGTTTGCTGATATTTCAGAGCTGATTATTCTAAAGACGCCGCCAGTTCGAATCACATTTGCACAGCATATGGTCCTGTCTCAGTCTATCTGCCACTGGGACTGTCATGGTGCATTTCTGGGGTGTAGGTAAGCAGAACAATCATGACCCAGAGATGAAGCAATGCCTGGGACAATAAAAGAAAGAATTAAACTTGTCAGCATTGACAATCATAGTTCACAGCAGCAGTAATATGAGAAGTCTCAGTGAGGGTTAATAAACCTAGTTTTGTGGAAATAGTTTGATTAAATATTTTTCCTATTATTCTGATACTCCTGAAAAACAATGCTTATTTGCACAATGAAATGCTGAGTCAGATTCTGAAGCAGCCATTTGCAGAAAACTAAAGATTTTACACAAACAGCAAAAATAAAGCAGCCTGGTTTCCTAGAGATTTATGTCCTCTGGCTTCCCTTTCTCTCCATGCCCCAGTAACTCCAGCTGTTCTCTCCGATATCCAGCCCCCAGGCAGCACATTACGTGATCTGCCTCACGTGACTGTGTCACAGTTTTGACAGTTGCTCTATCACCCGGCCCCCTTCCAGAGAGGGAATCAGGAAAAGGAACGGGGACCCATGGGTTGAAATGAAAACAGATTTAACAGAGTAAGAATAATGAACCAGTATTACCCCCAATGCCAATACCAGATACACAGTTATATTCAGCTCCAGATAGCAATCAGGAGCCAAGTGCTTCTAGCAGTGAGGACTGAGTGCCAACACTTCGAGCACACAGCTCCAGCGAGAACGCAGTGGTCACAGCAAGCAGAGGAGCAGCCTCAGGTGTGGGATGACTGATGAAAGATGGGACCCTCTCAGGAAGGCAGCCATGGTAGAAGCCTCCCCAGAACCTCACAACTTATCGATTTATAATGAGGGTGACATTTATGGTATGGACTGCTTCGGTTGGCCAGCTTGGGTCAGCTGCCCTGGGCTTTGCCCCTCTTGGCCCACTGCACCTGCATGGCTCAAAACTGCCCTCGACCTTGGTCACTATGGAAACCTGCACACCAGAGCATCTCATCTCTTCCGTTCACACAGACTGGATGCTGCAGTCTCTCAAAACTACAGTTTCTCTGAACAGAAAGATGATTTTAGAATTCTGTCCCAGCAAAACCAGGACAGACCAGTAAGCCGCCACTCCTGTGCCAACTGGCTGACACCAGACTCAGTAAAACAGCTGAGTTCTGCTTTCCTTCTCCTGACCATGGACACTGATTTACAGCATTTTTATGAACTTTTCAGGAATGTTAATTCTCATTCAAATTTGGCTGAAACTATCCAATTAGAATAGAAGTTGCTGGGAGTGCAACACGGGACATAACTGACGGAATACATAAGCCACACTTCCTAAAAAATAAAATAAAAAATTTAAGTTACAATAGTCACAGTCAAGGTTTGATCTGAAAAAAGGGTACTGTCACTGGCTGCCCAATATACAGCTCATATGCAACCAGCAGTCAGTTTCATTTCAGATAGCAGTTTAGGTGGTAGAAGTCTTCAGTGTTTTCGTAGAAAGCATTTTATTCATATATTGGTAAATCTAAGTCATGAATAAGGAAGAAAGAGAGAATTAGGAATTAAATAGCCCTGCTTCTTCCAGTACTCGATTGGCTGGAAGAAGAAATTGCAGGGAGAAATTGTCACTTCCTTTATTCACTTGTGTTCACTTTATAACCTGAAATAGTGACAGCTGTTTTCAGAAACTCTGTTCAGAAGAGTCACTATGCCTTATCAAGCAACATTATTTTTTTCATTTCAGACTCAAAGGCTCAACTAGTGGAGTATTTTCAAGCAGGGTAGACTGCATACCTACCTTACCACATATCACTTAAACTGACAGACATCTGCCCTCCAGTGGAACCCGGAGGAATTTAATTTTTATCAATTTTAAATGACAATCTCACCTGGTATGGATGAGCAACTTTCTACTATTTGTTTAAGTCTAGTGAGAAAAACTTTTCTTGTGACTTTTTTAGCTACTAGAGAAATGTGATTATTAGTCACTGAACAAAAAGTGAAGGGCCAAATATTTAAAACGCTGTAACAGATCTGATTTTCTTAAATGCAATGCACACAGGCGTGGTGGGTTAACCTTGGCAACAGGTCACTATTTTTCTGTATTTTAGTACTAAAACAGTACTTTTACAGTCTTTTAAATGGTAGTTACATAAATGTCGTAAAGACTGCTATACTAAGAATTCCTGGGAAAAACTGAAAGCTGCCAGGCAAATGACTTCAAAATGCTGTAACGTTAGTAGTATTTAGTCTGGTTTACAAAAAATACATTGAATTGTTCATTATACAGCCTTTTGCACATCAAACATCTCACAATTTCAGATGTATTATACAAACAGGCTATAGAAATCATGCATTAATCTTTGTACTTTAAAGAAAGTTTACTCACCATGTAAAGGATTACAAAGACTCTTGCTATGGGATACCGCCTTAGAAAGATTCCTAGCCGAATGCTACACAAGAGAAAAACGAGATGCACAAGTTGGCACTGACCAATAGATTCCTGTTCCTCTCATTCTAATCACCGCAAAGCCATAAGCATCAGCTGATGAACACATGGTTTTCTTTCTGACTTGGATTTTACTTCATATATTTGAGACACTAAATGGAGTGAGAATATTCAGAATTCAGACCATAAAACATATTCTCCTATTTTTTTCTGTTACACACTAGGCTCAGAGTTTGTGAAAAAGAGGTAAGGCTCAAGAGTTGTGACGGTATTTTAAAACTCACAAACATGCCTTGTATTTGTCAAAGTTTGTGACTTGAGGAGTTGCCATGAATTTTGCAAAAAGAATTAGGCAACTAAAACCTTGGATTCCTTTGAAAAAAACAATAGACCAGTACCATCATTACATTTCATTAGATGAAAAAGACATGGGTTAGCCAAGTTTACTGCTACATTGCTACAAAGCATACGCAGAGATGCGTGCACTGTTGCTCAGTAACGTCAGTTAAAAAACTCCCGCGCGCACTGAAGTGAGTACGACACTGCCAAACGAAGTTTAGTATTAAAACATCACATACAATAGATCCCAATCACGGAAATCCTGATATTCTTCACAACGAAATTAAAGTACCAAGGAAGCACAAAGGGCTTTCTATCCAAGTGTCTTGCTTTCAAAGGGCAAGAAGTGTTACCTAATTTTGTTTTCTATTGGTATTTGATTCAAGTTTTGGAGCACACCTTTGCTGTGAATATTTGACGATTAACCTAACTGCTCAGAAAAGGGATCAGATTTTGCTGGATCCAGAATGATTTTTGTTTACTATTTCCTCAAACAGATTATCCTTCAAGGTAAACAGCTGCACTGGGTCAGACCCCAGAATCTTGTCTTCATCAGGATGTCTAAACAGGAGTAAAAGAATATGTATGATACTCCTGAAGCACATTTGATACTCTTCCACTAATACGCTCTTACAGTGTTTATCACAGACACAGCTTAAAGCTCTGAAAGTGAAAAGGTGGAAGACAGTAATGAAATTAGGGGGTTTTGTACATAGATTAGTGATTCTCTTGTACCAAAAGCTACAACAGTGCTGTTTAAATAATTGACTATAATTTGCAAAAGCCCAAGAATATTAACATCATAAGAAAACACAACTGAATTAGGTCAATACTTAGTAATTTATACAGTATTTAACGTATTACCTTCATTATTCTTTACTTTAAACAGAAGGTGTGCCACTTGAACACTGCAAAAGGATTCAGCATTTACAAAATGTATTTGTTGCCTTAGGACACTCTTACCTAAACTGATCTATACTACTGGCAGCTTTGCGAACTCTCCCATACACTCCTGCTGTGTTAGTATCCATGTCACTAAACAGGACAGGAACATTACGCATACGAGCACCTATTTGAAGAGAAAAAAAGCAAAAAAATCTCATTAGTCTAAAACCAGCTAAGTTGTTGTTTAAGTAAAACAAATTGATAGGGTATAACAAAGACATATAAAAATAATATAAAACCAGTGATTAATCTGATTTAGTGCCATTTTGCTGGGGGCAGAGGAGTGTGTTCTGAGGGGAGGATTCTTGACAGACTTATAATCAAGTCAAACATTTATTTAGTTTAGTATATTTTAAACATTTATTTTAGTTCACTAGATGGAAATCTTGATATTAAATTCTATTATGTAATAATAATTCTATTATTAGATGTATAAAATGATGGGTTTGATACTGTCACAGTTTCGCCATTTGCTTGTATTTCTCATACAGTAAAACTTTGATAGCATTTCCGATGCTAACTTGTATATTCCAAAAGTTTCTACTTCATTTACACTTTTAGTATGTATCAAAGACAGAGTTTTAAGTTTTATACTTCCTTATTTACCTTCAGCACCATCAATTCCTGCCATATTAATGGAAGGTCCATTAGTACTAGTGCCTTGGATAGCCTTCAGCTGCTGCTCAAGTCGTTCCAGTTGATAGACGAGCGAGTTTTTCTCTGTGCTCAGGCTCTCTAACATGGTTTGCTTCTGAATTAGTGTTTCTGTCAGTTGATGAAGACGATTTTCTAATTCTGTCTGACTACTGCTACTTAGAGCCTTGTTTGTGAGCTAAACAACAAAGCAAAGAAAAAAGAGTAAGTTCAAAGTCTGACCAACTGACATTACAAAACTCTAAACAAGAGAGCCCTCCAAGAACAAAATTACCCCATAGCAGAATTTTTATGGGATAATACTACCAAAACGATCACCAATGAGCACAACAAAGAAACTCAATTTTGACAGTTGCTAAAAGATTTTACACAACACAAGAAACTCTATGTAAAAATGTATTCCTATGTTCTCCACCTCTAATCATGTGAATATTTCTGTATAATTGTAAATTTGATCACAAAAATCAATGCTATGCCTCAGAGCTGAGTTTATATGGTAGGTGTGACAATAGCAAGATAACCAAGTCTGGCTATCATACTTGCAACTTCACAAATCAGGAGAGTACATAAAATGATTTCAAGCGAGGAAGGAAAAACCCAGTACAAATGGGGAGAACCTGATGCCATTCTACAGGAAAGCTTCAATGAAAATGGTGAAAATGCAGGACACATTGCGGAAGAATTGAGGAGCACTAAGGCAGAAAACATGATTGTACTAGCAAATAGAAACTGCAAGGACAGCAAATTAAGACATGGATCATGTCATCCAATTTCCAGGGAATATTTAAAGCAAATGGGAATCTCCAGATTAGCCACACGTGCAATAGCTCATCTATTCACTAGTCTTGGACCTCAGCCACTTGTAGCATCATATAACACAAAGATGTAGCTTCAATGATGGAAAAACAGAATCAGCAGGAACCACACACAGTGACATATCAAAAATATAAATTGGATGCAATGCACCAGGGCAGGTGCAAGTATTCCTTAATAATCATCCATCAACAGGATGATACAGAAATTTGTATCACAACATAACAATTTCCAAATCCTGTGACACTGTAACTGTACAGCTGACCCTAGCTGACACTCTAGACTATCAATTTCTCTACATCTAGACTACTTTTCATTACGCTAAGATAATTTACACATGCTGCCTAAGGAGACTGTGGGGGTTGACAAATATCACTAGGTTCCAAAAGGGTTAGATTGATTCAAGGAAAACAGGTCCATAAACATACTGGTGGGACTTAGCAGAGACTTTAACACCCCTAATTCAATTCCCAGGTGAGTACAAGGGAGCAAAGAAAGCAGCCAGGCTCACATGCTGGCCCCATTGCCACTGTCCAAGACAGAGCAGTGGGCTAGATGGATCCCTGAGTCTGTAGGACAGTACTTATGTTCCTATGCCCAGTTGAAAGAACCTTAGCAGAAACCTCAATGACCTAATCAAATGCCAATGACTGTTTTTTAGTTTTCAAAAAGAAGAATGTTGAGCCAGCACCACCCCATCGGGTCTAGTCGGGACAGAGGCTGATTTTTTCCCCCCAAAGACATAATCACGTACAATTATAAATTAGGCTTTTTACTACTTCATGGTTCCCTTTTTGTACTCCCCCCGTTCAAAACTCTACTCTGCACTGAAAGCAAGTACACTGTAATTCATTAGTAGAGCCTTCATGTTTCTTTTGTACAATTTAATCAAATCAATAGTTCTCATCACTGTTTTAATAACTGAAGGTTATAAAATCAGTTTCAATACACACAGTACCTGATTTCTGAGCTTCTGAATTTCTTCCTCTCTGTCTTTTATTCTGCTTTGCAAAGTATTCTTTGTTCGATACAACTCTTCTTCAGTATAATGGAGTTCCTATAAAATTTATCGCAATCACAAATAGAAGATGTTATACATATATGTACTTTGAGAGACATTCTCTTACCTAGAGTTTCACAGTAAAACACAGAAAGGCAATATGCTTCAATCAAATATAAACTGAAATGTAATCTTAGTTAAGTGTCTGGCTAGGAAAACAAAAAAAGAGCATTGTGTACGAAGACACAATCTACAAGACTTACCAAATTATTTTGTGGAAACTGACCTAATACAAATAGTAATCCAGACTAGTTTACTGAGAGTCACACAATTTCATCAGGACCATGATTTGTCTTCCCTACACTTTTGCTGTTTATTAGATTGCCATCTTGAAATTATGCCAATAATGTAACTTAAACAATTTAGAACTACTTCAGGGGAGGAATCTGTATTCCTAAAATAAACCCATCAATCCAAAATACCATTTTTAAAAAGTGTTTAAAAGACTTCTGCATATCTATCTTATAATTCTGTACGACACAGATCCTCCTTTAAAGTTCAGGATAAATTAACATAACAGATGTGAAAGGGGAAGGGATGTTAGTAAGGGACAACTTACTGAACACTAAATCTAACTACATTTTTTACTCCCATGATTTAGTGGCTATTTTAGCTCTAATTTAAAGACTTGTCATGCTTATCTTTTAAATTAAGAGTGTATTCAAATCACTGTATCAGCTGTCAGTTGCTACAGAAAACAGATAACCCCATTCTCCCTTCAAACCATCAGATGTATAAGAAATGACATCTCTACTTATTTTCCATCTTCAGCCTCAGAAACGTTATGGCAATAGTTAAAGGAATTCCCAGACAGAACAGACCGTAATTGTATTAAGTATCAATGCACACAATTACTTTAAAAGCACATGTAAATGAGTGTCATCAAAACGAATACTTCAGTTTCTGTAATAACTGATAATGCTGGGGTTTTTTTTAATTCACCTATCTTTTTCTATATGTAGTATTGACTTAAAATATACCCCTCAGAAGGGCAGGAGTAACAAAATACAATCTACCATCTGTTTTAATATAATAAACATCAGGTATCCATCAAGAGCAGACCTCAACTTCTGCCTTTTAATTAGTTCAAGCTGCTAGCATCTCATTAAAATGTAATTTCTGGAAGGACAGATAATCCTACAAGATAAATTGTTCCTCGCAGTTACTCTCCTGCTTTCCTCATTATTAATTCTCTTTACATAAGCTTTTTCTTATGGAGAAATTTTTAATAGGTGCAAAGCATTTGTCTGATTACTACTGAATAATGTTTGTCTACATGAAGTATGAGTTTCTCTTTTTTCCCTCTTTTTAGCACAGAACTGCTTAAATCAAGGGGCAGTTTGCTTAAAAAGATGACATAAATTGACAGAATTCATTAATATAACTTTATCAGCAATTTGTCTTATACAGTAGTTTGGAAGTAACAACTTTTAGATTCAGAACTGAATTAACAAGTGGATCAAAAAAATACCTATGCATTGACAATAACATTGTTTTAGGAGCTAAATCTTATGTAGTGAGTGAGTGCAGGGAGTTCCACAGTAACCATTTTTAGTATTTGAGTTTCTTGATATAAATAGTGGTTACAAATGTTACTATATCCCTATTGCTTGATTGTTCCCCTGCTGAAATTTAAGATCATGATCAATTTTGTGTGCTCCACAGGGTCATGTTTATGCTTTAATACATCAGCAAGATCTCTGTTTATCAGGAGTATCCAGAAGACCCCGTCCTTTGCTTAGTACTGGTTGCACTTTGGCTGCCCTAGCGACATTCATTAAGCTTTGGGGGATTTCCTTGGAATACCAGACAAAAAATAACGCAAATACTGTATAAGCTACTATCTTATTAAGCAAAATGCTTTGCTGATGACACCACATGAAGCCTAAAATCAGACCAATCAGCTTTCAGAATTTCTTACCTGTTTTTGCCGTTCTAGTTCAGCTTCTGCCTCTTGCTTGGCTGTTTTATGTGCTGTTATCTGCTCTTGTAGGTCCTGAAGTTGCTCTCTCACTGACTCAGCTTCGCTTACCTGCTGAGTTTCCATATCCTGAAATAAACAGAAGTGTTACCATTTCACTAACATTCAAATACTGCAATCTGTCATGGGGAATGGCAAAAAAAAGCTGTATCTGCAATATTGCTTCAGAGGAAAATGAAGGTGAGGGTGTAGTGAATGAATGACATCCAGTCATTCTATAAAGAATATTTTTACTACTACAGTAATAATACAGTAAAATAAATGCATTTTGTGAACACGAAACGCCTCCACTTTTTCCTTTCAACTGTCTACAAACTAAACCTGTGTAAAGTAGGCTTGCGTGCAACTGCTGGGTTGAGCCAATTATGCCAGCAGACTACTCAGATTAGAGTTGCTTCAAGGATTAGTAGCCCTTGCAGAAAAGGATACAGACAATCTTTACAGAAATCACCACGCTTGTTTAGAAAGAAGCGCTTCCCTCAAAAAGAGCACACAGGAGTGAGGGGAGAAATGTCATCTGTACTATTCCTCCCACCATGAGCTGAAGAGGCGAGAGAGAACATGGAAAGAAATTGGGTATCAATAAGCACTTGTCTCACCTTGAGCAAAAGCTGGCTTATTTTAATACTAGGTCAAATAAACACTAGAAGCAACAGCCCTAAAGCATACATGAAAACAGTCCATTGTGTGTGGTTAACTACAAATACACGTGTACATAATCACAGCTACCTGCAGCTCTGTTCTCATCTGTTGAATCTGCCCCATTAGTTTTTGTATTTCTTCTCTCTGAGTCTCTCGCTCATGTCTCAGTTCTTCTAGTTCCACTGTGCTGGCGGTATTGCTATCCAGGCCTTCAATACCAGAGCCTTCTTTTAAGCTGTTTATCAACTTTTCTTTAGACTGAAATAATAAATCAATGCATTATTTACAGCAGTATTTAACAAGTGCTCAACTAGAATATGCCAAAATGACTTCGCTCTAAAATTCAAATGTAGGCATAGAGTAAAAGGGCTGCTTTACTTGTTCTTTCAGCTAAGTTAATAATTTTAAAATGAAAATGCTTCCCTATTGATAATTTTTCTGACATTTTGTATGCCATGAGACTGGATTTACTGAAAGCCTGTGTTATCTGAGCAAGAGTATAGCTCTTCTCTTTAGAAGTGCCTGGAATGTTAAACATGTCACAGTTAACAATTTTGGTTTCCAGCTACCATAAGAGAGGTAACAGACATTAAAGACAAAGCGGACCCCTTTCAGTCCATCATTTTTCCCGCCAACAAAGCAAAATAAGAACCAAATACAGCAATAACTCTTCTGGGAAAGAGAATGAACCATTTTATTCAGTCCACCTAATGTTAGCTCGACATTGACTTCTGATCTCAGGCTTTTTGTATTTATCAAGATGATTTAAAACCTGTCCTAAATTAATTATTCTAAACACAGACCTTCACAGTCAACATTTTGCTAGCTTTTATAAACAACACTTAAATTGCCCATGTTTGTATTTGGTATCCTTGACAACTTAAGTATTATAGAACACTGTACAAAATACCTGATTTTGCCATTGTTTATATAATATTGACTATACACAACCTTTCATAATATATAAAAGTATTTTCTTTGGCTTACATGTAAGTGTCCATTATATGCTATGCTTCAGCCTCAAGCAGAGTAGAGCCATGTTGTTGACTCAAGAACACTGGGTATGGAACAAATTGTAGGTTACATCTATTTATCCATCTGCCTAAGACTGGACTCTTGCATGCAGAACACACTGACAGATGTTGCACAGTAAGTGCAATGGTTCACTTGGATTTTTCCAAGTGGCCTTAAATTGCAGCAGGGAAGATTCAGATTGGACACTAGAAAAAATTTCTTGACTGTAAGGGTTGTTAGGTATTGGAATAGGTTGCTCAGGGAGGTGGTGGAGTCACCGTCCCTGGAAGTGTTCAGGATGTGTCTGGATGTGGCGCTGGGTGATGTGGTTTAGTGGTGATGTAGGTAGGCGGTTGGACTGGATGAGCTTGAAGGTCTCTTCCAACCTTAATGATTCTATGATTCTTTAAGTTCAGCACTTGAACTTCCATTTCAATTACTTAACTCGGCTTGCAAACTTATATTTACAAAATGCAGACTGGTAGCAGTTCTGTATAGGTATCATTATAGATATGCCCCAAAATACATTACAGGTCACATGAAAAAAACCAATCTAGATCACTTGAAGCATAACACCTTAAAACAGCTAAGTGTACAAATCAAACTGGATTTCTTAACAGGAATGCTTACCTGGAGTATGCGAGTAGCTTTCTGTTTATAGTCTGTCAGTTCCTGTTTTGCAGATTCTAGGTGGTTTTTGGTTACTTTGACTTGCTGCTGAAGCTCATCAGCTCTCCTCTTTTCATCTAAATACTTTCTTTCTGCTACAGTTATCCCTTCTGCCAAGTTCTGACGTTCTGCTTCCATTTTACTTAGACGAGCCGCAAACTCATTCTATTAGCAATAAAGAAACAATACTTTGTGTTTAAACACAGCCTCAACTTTAACCTACAAAGGAAAAAAGAAAGTTTAAAAGCAACTGCACAAGCCAGAACACCTCATATCTACCACCTTCAACTTAAAGATGCATTAGTGCTATGTGGAAAGAAATTCTTGCTTAAACAAATGCTAAACAATATCAGTAAAAATAGGCATTTCTTCCCCTCACCAGAAATAGTGAGAGAATAACAATTATTCACATTTATTTGATAAACAAAAAGCAAGCTTTCCCCTTAAAAATATTATCAAATGTAGTCTGCCATATTTTGATGTACTTAAAAAAAACCAGACACTGATAAAGATTTTCAAAGATGCTATTATACACAACAAAGGCCAAGCTAAGCATGGAAAGCAGTCTCTAAACGATGTACACATCTTTACCATAGAAGTGATTATCCAGCTTAATATTCTTAAGATTACATATTAAAATTGTTTAAAAATCTGTTGTCTAACATAGCATATAAAATTAAATTGATTACTGATTTAGTTTTAAAGCATGTTTTAACACTAAAGCCAGCATGAGAAAAGCAGTAATAAATGTCAGCATTAACTCTCAAACACTTCTAATCACAAAGCTTTCAAAATAACATATATGAAGTAAACTACCACCACAGGGACACTTAACGCAGCAGACAGTGTATCCTTTCAAGCACTTAGTACTCTGGACAGGAACTGAAGTCAAGGGGAAGAGAGAGCAGTTGGAACCTCACAGATTTGATCTCAAAAGTAGAGTCTGAAACTCCTCCTTACTCTTCATGTCTAACCTGCATTTGTTTGTAACTTTCTTGCTCTCGCTTGAGTGCAGAGTCTGCATCACGCAGCCGCTCTTGAAGAGTTTGAAGGGCTTGATTTTGCAAACTGCTCCCTTCGCTGTGATCTTGTATTATCCTGAAAAAGTGACACGCGTATTAATTGAAAAAGAAGAAATCTAGTGTGATTTTCAGGTAGAAATATGAATACCTGGTTTTCAGACCAGCTTTGAAAATTTACCCAGTGCATTACTGAATCAGGCTAGCTACAGGTGGGAGGCCTGGATTTAATGACTCACACATCTCCTCCCTGACTCACATTATGGAGCATTCAATTGCCAATTCATATCCCAGAACGGAGGTAAGTCAGAAAAGTCTTTGCATTTGTGGATTACAAATGTATTTTTCCAAGACAAAAACATTTTTCTCGAGATCTTCAGCTTCAGACCTCTGACACGAACATAGATACTTTATACAAAATGGTTTTCAATAATCAGGTGACAATTGTCCCTCTTTAATACTCATTTGCCCTGTTCCCATGGCCAGCTATGATATAGCGGGCTCAGAGCAAACTCATCTCTCAATCTTGATACAATTCCTTTCCCCATTAGTTTATTCATTTTTATTCTTAAAGAGCTGAATTATATACCTTGAATTTTCAAACCTATTACTCTTTGCAGGATTATGAAGTATGGAATTATGAAGTACCGTGATTTCTCACTCCGCAATGCTTCCAAAGCTTCTGTCCGAGCACTTAAGAGCTGATCAGCTTCTTGCAACCGCACTTTCAGCACAGCTAGCTGTGAATCCTTGGCACCAACAGCTTCTGTCAGATCATCAACTCGAGCTTGAAGTTCTCTAACCATCCTGTCACTCTTTGAATGGTCAACATTCCACTTCTCAACCCTTTCCTGGGATTTGTTCAATTCTACAAAACAAGAAGTTTTTTTGAAGGTTATAAAAGTGGGCAATGCAAGGTCTTGCAAATGGTCAGCGTGCACACACCATATTCTTAAAAGAAAGAAATTAAATACAACCAAGGTGGAGTAATACTGAAACTTTATGAGCTACCAAGAAGTAAAAAACACCAGACTGGCTGTCAGAGCACAACCCATAAAATTTTGCAGGTAATCTCAAAACAGGCATTTCATCCTGTGTTGACAAATTTTACCTGCCTCACCCCCTGCAATGGCCTACGGCTGAACAGCCCTGTGTGAGCAAGCCTTTGGAAGCCTCCACATAAAGCACCTAATTCAGCTCAGTGTGACAGTAAGCTCAACCCAAAAAACAGTAGAAAAATACAGCAGTGTTGAAATAATGCCTGAACACTTAATGAGGCTTCTGTTTTTAATCAAAAATCACTTATTGAGCTTCAATGGAAATTAAAATTCAATAGCTCAAATGGTTAATTTTAAAAAAATGTGGTCTCTGTTATATGCCTCACAGCAGTAGTTTGCTCTATGTTTTATCATTTAAGTGTAATTATATTCACATTTTTTATATTTGCCATTTCATTTGGCTTTGAAAAAGCTAATGAAGTCATACAAGAATACTAAATTTTGTATTTTTACTGTAAGTTTCTAGGCATCAGAGATTATAGCCTACAGCCAAAAAGTAGTCAGTTTCATGTATTTAAAGGAATTTACTCATTTAAAAATCAAGTATTTTGCAGCTGCCATTTAAAAGCAGGAAAACTATTTTAATACTGTTAACATTTGCTAAAACCATTTTAATAAGATATAACTGTTGGAACTAACTTGATTGCATCATTTCAATCAACATTTGTTATTTTTGTAGCTGAACAAGCCTTTGTTTCTCCCAGCAAATTATTCTGAAACAAAGAATAATTTTGCTCAGTAAGTCATACATGCAAATTTAAATAGAAATATTTTATTATAAATACAAAACACTAACACAGAAATAGCATCGTTTTCTAGTTCACTAGCATTTTAGTAATATAATACAATTTAGTTTCCACACCACAGTACCTTCTTGTGTTTCTTTGGACCTCTGAATTAATGAAGCCATTTCCTGATTTAAAGACTGAACTTCATTCCGCAGCAGCTGATTCTCCAGTCTAAGATTGGATAGCTCATGTGATTTGACATCATCATTAGCTGACAGGTTAGGATTAGTTACTGCACTTAGTGAGGAATCCTTCACGCCGTCCCCTTGTGCTCCCAGTCCAGAATCTGAACTGTCTGGAGTTTCTGTACAGAGAGAAGCAAGTTAGAACTAATACTTGTATTTGTAAGTTGCCTTGATATAAACTGCAATGCCATGTTCTGCATCAGTGGTTAAATGCATAATATAAATATATAAAAAAAAACCAAACAACAAACTGACATCAAAATTGCTTATACTGAAATGGAATATGGAGTTGCTTCCCCCAAGGGACTTGCACAAAATAGGACTATTCTACAGTATACATGCATCATGCAGCACTTTTACTAATCCTGCAAGACAAGACATGGAAGTTATAAAAATTTCTTATTACATTACTGTCAAATTTAGGATTTCAAAATATTAATACTTTTTTAAAACTATGCTGCTCAGAGATGTCTGCAGAAGCTGAGAGTAACACAAGAGATTAAATACACATAGCACTTAGCTAGGGGAATTTTTAGTACAAGTTCATTCTGATTTTCCACTAAGATTTTGATTTCAAGGATGACAATTTTATTTTTAAAAATCCGTTCAGATGACTACGTTTAGAAATTTTGATATCAAACCTAAATATGTAACCCAGTCCCGTAGCTACATATTTCAGTTATCTTAATGTAAAAAAGCATTTTAAGAATAATTTCAGTTAAAACATCATCTTACTGATAACTGCATTAATAATGCTTTCAAAATATTTTTTCAAAAGCACTTTTACTATGAGAAATCAAGTTGCAGTGACCTGAAGCAGAGGCATGATCTTCCCTTTTCCTAATGAAAAAACATAAGGTAGGTATGTTGAAAGCTTTGTGACAATACAAACAGTAATTCTCTAGATTATGGAAACTCCTGGCAGTAGTCCAGCAACAGTCCCTTTCAGGGAAGGAGGAACCAACAGCCTTCTGCCATCATGCATAAACACACAGAGAGGGTCCCAGATTAATGCTGTGAAATTGATACATCCACTGCAACAGTCTTGATTCCAACATGCAGATAGCTGGAACCTTTCAGCAGTGCAAAGACAAAACAACATGGCACACAATAAGCAAACAAGAAGGCGATCCAAAAATATTACTTCTGAATTTAGTATGTCCCAGAGGAGTAACTGCTGAAAATCCAGGGTGACAGACTGCAACTAATTCCAAGCAAGACTGCAGTTTAGCTGTCACAACATTATTTACTTCACCTTGTGATCACCAACCAACCCACTCCACCTTCCTGGTTACCATTGCAACAGCCCCCACCACCCTGAGCCTGGGGAGCTGGGGCAGACTATTAATTCTGAACAACAACACACCCACAAGTAGCAGCTGTGACAGTAACATTTCCTCTACATTTTCTTAAACCTCTTTCCTATTTAAAGGGTTCTAAGAAGTATCCTTTCCTTCCTTTTGATTCATTCACACAATTTCCAAGTTATCAATTTATCCACATTCCTTTGTCTGGAAAACTCAACAGACTAATGAAGCTAACAAAGCAAGAAGTTAACCATTTATGGCACATATTAGATTACATCCACGGCAATGTACAAAGTATAATATTAATTGGTTTTGTCTATAGCTAATGTATCATAAGCTACTTCAACATATGCTATACAGAACATTTAAACAACAGAGATGTATCTATACAGTCAACTTTGAAAGCAGAATGCTTAAACTCTGTGTTGTCACTGTGTGCTTCCTCATCTGGCAGCTCCACAATGCAAACTCCACTCAATAACCCTCAAAAGAATCCTCGGCCACACCGAGCAACACCAACATGTTCCTTAAGCACCAGTCAGCAAGGCCATGTGGCCAGGCCTAGCATATTTGAATTATCAATTATTAAACCTTATTGAAAAGTTACACACCTAGGAATACAAAACTATTCACACCTTTGGAAACGATCCCTTTGTACGCCTGGAGCTTTTCAGCACACTTAAAGTAGTAAATAAAAAACCTGGCATTTACAATGCTTTACACTCTCAAAGCACTGAACAAATAACAAAGTATTCTAACCACATTGCTAAGAAATAACACAATCATGTGCTTCAATTTTGTAGAATAAACAACAGTAGTAGTACAGCAACAGCAAGGGCTGAGTATCGATTGGACAGCCGGATAGGGAACACAAGTTTCTGACACTTCCCAGCCACCTTCTCTCTGGCATTGACTGGAGAATCGCCCCAACATTTGACCATCTGCTCTGGAGGCTCTTGCAGGTATCTGGATTTAGACTGCAGGAATGAACTACTACTGGCAAACCCAAAGGCTTTATCTATTTAGCTCTCTCATGCCTGTAGCCCTGCAACAGCCTATCCACATCCAACCTCCCACTCTGCAGGGCAAGCAGGTGCAACAGCTTACCCCTCATCCTTGGTGGAACTGAGAAAACCTGGCATCACCACACACAGTGCGTTGGGCAATAGCCAACATCATCTACCAGCTGGTGAAAGCTACTCACTCACTTTCCTACGTGGCAACACAGGTAAGGGCCCCCGAGTGATCCAACAAATACAGCAGCACTAGTGCTTCTAAGTGTACGTATAGGGGCTGCTGTAAGGTTAGATCATAGCTGGGGGAGGTCAAGGTAAGTAGTAGCAATGAGGTAGATCGAGAACACAAAAGATTTAGGTATTAATTATGCAGCTTCTCAAATTAGCGTCATCTCTAAGATCATCTCAGTGATGAAAAAACGTTGAGGACCCTGCTGTACTCCACACGTTTGACATACTACTACCACTAAATGTTTCATGATGTGACAGTAAATCCATCACCTAGCCTCACCCTAGACATTCTTGGGTTTTAAATATCTCTAGGTTCAATACTATTTAACTACCATTGCCTTGGCTCCTGATGGAACTATCTTCAGTAGTTTTTGCACTCTGTGTACTGGTAGACGCGGAACTAATGCTTGAAGTCCGAGAGTGATTTTGAAGAACAGGCGCCTTGCTCTTCTCTTTTTTAGTGTCCATCCTTCCATTAGGCTCTTTCTCCGAACTGTTGAGAAAATCAAACAGCAACTCATCATCAGGTTCAGACTTTTTTCTTCTCACAAAATGTGAGGAAGCTCTGGGTGTGGAAGCACTTTCTACTGGAGCAGCAACCTCTGAAGATGTCCTACGTGCTGGTTTAACATTTGCTGTCCCCGCTAGGATTGTGGCCTTTTGATGTTTAATATTATCAGCTGCTGAGGAGATGTAGGCTGCTTTGGATGACGTCTGGTATTTCAGTTCCCCGGTATGCTGGCGCAATTCAGAATATTCATTGGTAGAGTCCAAATTCTTATTATCATAAACTGCACTGCTCACTGTGTCTTTCTTGCTCAGAGCTGATGCAGCTCCTTGATCGACTCTGTTGAGGAGATCCTCTGCCTTTCCAGCAAGATCAGCAAACCAAGACATGATGGATGCCTGCCGATAAGCCTTACAGAATTAAAATTTCAGGAACATATGCTGCAAAAGACATAGAATGATTACAAATCAGACTGGTGTTGATAAAGCAAGATGTACAAGTTACCTGCATAACTGCTGTGTTAATCTATTAGTCCTGTAATTATTTTAATGCTTTTCTCCTACTTGCTTGGTATCTCACTGTTTCGGTAACTGATGGAAACGAACCAAACCAGTTCCGAGGAAAACCGACAAAACCAGGGCTTAGCAGCCAGATCCCCCTGTGCTCCTGGCGCCAGCCCCCACCGCTGTGTGCCCAGGCCGGCAGCCAGGCCGACACCGCCCCAGCCGGCCGGGCCTGCGCACAGCCGGGGGAGCAGGTGTGTGAGCAGGTAACAACAGACCCCGGGGCTCTGGCCTGCAGATTCGTGACCCGGGTCAGCCGGAGGACCTTCCCCCGGACACCCCGCCACCTGCTGTGCCCAGTGACACCAGCGCGGGGACAGCTTCGCGCCTCCGCCCGCACCAGCGGCCTGTGCGACCACACCGGCGACAGCGCCCCTGCCCCGCCGCCGGGAGGGGCCCTCAGCCCCCGGGCAGGGCCCTCAGCCCCCGGGGGGCGTGCGGAGCGTCCCCTGGCCGAGCACACTCGCAGCGGGGAGGGGGACGCGCAGAGGCAG
>VZRW01001979.1:114171-124493 GCA_013398125.1 Aegotheles bennettii | reverse complement strand
GCAGTTGCGGGTTGCCGTGGCAGGAGGAGCCCCAGCCCCGCGGGGCGAGGGGTCGGGGAAGGCCGCGGCGCAGCGGTGTGGAGCGGCCACGCGTGCTCTGCCCCGGCACGGGGTGAGGGGTGGCGGCTGGAACGGGGCTGCTTGGCTCGGCCTGGCCGAGGCTGAGCGGCTGCCCCTGCCCAGCCCAGTGGCAGTGACCGCTCGGGTGCCCCCGGCCTGCTCGGACCCGGGAAATCTCTGCTGCTCCCCTGCTGCTCCCCGGGGTGTGGGACCATCCCGCTGGGAAACACCTTGGCCTTGGTAGTGCCAGTAAATTACAGACATTCCAATCCGAAGAAGCTACACGGGGCATTTGTGTTCTGTTCTCCACAACCTGGAACAGTGAAGGGAATGTCCTGGTTCTCGAGGGCAACTGTAAGGTCCTGAGGAACACGGGACCCCCAACCCCTGCACAACACACACAAATAACTAAATGTGTCCTCTGACCTCCTGGACTCACAAAACTTCGCTCAGAAGCTTTTATGTCCAAGCTCACCCTTACCCTGCTGCAACAATCCTTCCCATACATCTGTCCTGTGTGGTAACACGAACATCACCTTATTTCTGCTGAAAATACCTAAAAGTGCTGTGCAGGCAAAGGTCACTCTTAGCTGGGTAACACGTAAACATAGTCAGGTTGTCTTAACTTCTTTTTCAGGCTGAGTTCACATAAGGTATTGTGACTAGTCTTAAAAGCAACATTAGTTGAGGTTAACACAAGGGCTTCCCACATCCTTAGGGACTCCCTTATGAGAGAATATCCCGGGACTAGTAAAGAAATAATCTAAGCTCTGAAGTCCTATTTTTTTCAGTCTTCAGTTTCTCTTCCACAAAAACGATCAAGATTTTCCGAGGCCATTTTCTGATAACCAATTTGAGTGGCCCATTTCCTTTTTCAAAGCCCCACGATGTAGAGGTTTGTGTGACAGAAAGGGCATTTGTGCACGTTGAAACCAAGGGCTTGGCATAAAGAACGTGCTCAGCACTCTTCTTGGATAGATTTGCACTGTTGGGCAAGTTTTGCGCCCACCCAAAGAAGAAAAGAAAAGACTTTAAAATTGCTTCTGTTAAGTGAAAACTACTAACATTCTATGAGGAATAAAATACTGCTCCAACAGTGAGTGGTACTTATGAATATTTATTATCATTAATTATATAAAAGGAACACTCAGGAGAAAGGAAGGATTCTGGCTTTTCTGGCAGATAAACAGGAGACTTACTGTGGCTTTGTGTGTATGGGGTTGAAGTAAACAGCAAGTAACTTTTAGCTAATTTCAGAACAGTTTCTATAGTACAGTAAGAAGAAAAGAACCCTTCTGCTGGGATGTTGTTTCATGTGGTTCGAAGTTACTGTACTCGTTAGCTGAAAGAAGAAGTGGAGCCCCAGACATCTATTTTGCATATTGAGCACATGATCGTGAGCAGAGAAGAAAAACAGAACTTTTTGTGGAAGGCTATCTCAGAACTTGTTATCTGACAGGTCAGCTAAGGCAAAGGTTGGAAGACATAGTTTCAGGAATACGGCTCATGTCACATGCAAAAAGGGTAAGAATGGATCTTCTTTCACAATTGCTCCAGTCCTAAAAGCAAATGTATAATACAGCAAATTCCCTTGACAAAATGAACTTCACATATACTTACTCTTAACAAGTCGACTCTGACTTAGAGACAGTATTTTCAGTAATTTTCAGTCATTGTTTCAAGCCAAATCTTTTTGTTGATGTCAGATTTATATGTGAGAGCTCAAGACCCCTCTCACATTCTTGACCATACACATTTTACTATTTAGACTCCCAAATGAGGTGTTTGAGCGAAGACACTTGGGGAGCATTGTTTAGAGGGACTCCCACAGTATGCATGTCCCCATACTTGTAAGTGTTACTCCTTTCCCTCTCATCATCTGTGACTCAGTGTCTCAAACCTGAAGTACTTGAACTCTTTCAAGCCTTACGGCTGTTATCTCTCTTCTGTAAATACTTATTCTTACTAAAGATAGCTGTTAAAGTGTACATAATATCAGGTTAGGTTTTGTTGTTGTTCTTTCTTCCATCCTCCCCTTTTAGAAAAAAAAATAAGCAGAAAGTTTAATGTTTTAGAACCTGAATAATACAGAGAAATCTATGGTGCTTCTTTGAGGTCTGTATTTTTATTCCAATAATTGAGGTTCTCAGATTGCAAGGATTTGCAGGGTGACAGGGAAGAAAGAGGAAAGAAAGAGAACTTGCTGCCTGCTTCACTGACCTATTTATAATGTCCCTTACGTCTGCTGTATCAAAAGCTGCTTCCAAGTATCCTGTAGCTGCTAGGCTGAGTCGTGAGAATATTTAATTCTGTCACAAGGGGCATACAGCTTCATTAACTACCACTGAAAACTTTACAGGTGGCTTTTCAGTTTACAGGTGCCCTCCCCGGAGTCCAGGCCCTGATCTGATGTGCTACATGGGCTGCTGCATAGTTTGAAAGGGTCTGGCTTCACTTCTCTGTCTGTAAGCATGAAAAGCAAGAGATTTGTATCTAGCTGTAAATGAAAAATTGGACTCTCTGTACAAAGCCTTTAGAGCCATATTGGTATTCAAAGTAGAAGTAATTTTTAGCAATAACTTGCACACATTAATTTTTCCTATTATCGCTCTTATTGTAAGGAGATTTAAATAACAAAGCTAGAAAATATCTGCCACAATAACTGTATCACAGCAAGATGAAATCACTTTCTCAAAACTCATAGCAAGAAAACATCTGGGGCTTTAGTTTTGATCTTTTTTTAATGAGAAAGAGACAGGTTTTGCAGTTGACAAAATTACTTCTTTTTAAAAACTCCCATTACCCACTTTGAGCAGATTCCTAGGTTTTTCATTGTTCATGAAGGGAAATTGTTAGGTAGGAGAGGCAAAACAGATACATAGTCACACAACTTGTACTTAGAAAGTTAATGATTCTCTTTTCTAAGTATATTGAAGTAGGGCTTTGGCAGTTACTGTCTATATTAAAATGTGCTGAAAACCATAAATATTGCAAAATATAGCAGCAAAAAATAAAGATTGGTCATGTCATCTTATTTCATACTTTTGTATATGTGTCATGATGCATTATTACACAGCTACCTATCTGGACTGAAGTCTTTGCTTCATGCAGTATATTGAGAATATATAGCAAATATCGGGGATTGGAAAATAATGTGATGGTCACTGGATGAGTTGTCATTTAAACTTTTATTTCATTGTCAACATTCAGTATGCGGCCTCAAGCCATTCATCACTTGGATGCATCACTGAATAAAATGGTATGAGCTTGCCCCATAAGTTTGCGTGACTGTTGTCTATGACTGTCTATGACTGAGTATGGGCAAAGAAATTGTTTACTGCAGGAAAAGCTAGAGTGGGAAGTTACAGCTCTATGCTATCTGCCTGTGTCTCCACTTGTGGTAATGAAGGACTCTGTGGTAAATGAAGGACTCTGTGGTAAATTAAGTTTCCAAACCTCTTCCTTTAGCTCCCTGCATGACCTCACCTACACTCCCAAGTAAGCCTACATTCAGTCAAGCTGTCACATTAGTCCATGATATGTGGTTCACACACTCACGGCCTCTGAGGCAAGTGGTGTTATTATCTTCACATTCCAGGCAGGGAATTGAGGTACAGTGAGAAGTAACCGAAGAGGAAGTCCTTTTCCGTGCCTGAACTGAGCACAGCAGGTTTGGTCTGGTGAAAATGTACAAATGCTGGGGACAGGTCATGCTTGTGCTAATTAACTCTTCAGAGAATTTTAATCACCAGCCTTCAACATACTTCTGGGTTTTGAAGGTATGTGACTGGCCTCCCACAAACACAGCAAAAAAGTCATGGCCATGATTTGAACACAATAATTCCTCTCGGTTACATTAGTGCAGCTGTGCCCGTCAAAGCACAACTCCCTCTCTGAAAGTGGCCAACTGCAGGTGATGAGGGAAGGTATAAGAACAGGACAGGAGATACTTCTCAGCTACATTCTCCCTGGGATTTTGACTCAGGGACTTCCAGAGCCGGAGGTGGTGTCTTTGTATTTAAAAGGCATTCAAAGATTATTTTTTCTTTTAATTTCTTCAATAATTAATAATTTTTTCTAAGCATACAGCTACAAAAGCATCTCAGCTAGAGAATTTGTAAACAAAGGCACAAAGCTGTTTCTTTTTGCCCAAACACACAGCTTTTGCTTTCCTCAAAATGGCTGAATGATTTATAAACTGAAAATTATTAGAAAGCAAATCTTCCATAAACATTAGGAAAACATTGGGGTAAACAGGCAGAGAGTTTGGAGGGGACTTTTAAAAAAGCTCTTTTTTAACATTTAATATTTTAGCTAGTGGCTGTAACTGTGGGTAGATAAGTATACACAAGGTGCATGGGTGCAATGCAATGGACCCAGGCTAGAACATGTGGCCAACTCACAGCTGGGATATTTGAAGTTAGACCACTGTTCATTTACAGTTTCTTTGCTTTCTTTCTGTTGTTATTGCTTTCCTTTTCTTTTGTTACTCCTATTTCTTTCTTTTCCTGTAATAAACCACAGTGAAACTTTTCCTGCAGTGTCCTCACTATCTTATTTCCTTTATCCATATGGAAATGACAGAGCTAGTATATTATTCTTCTAATGAGAAACAAAGCAAATCCTACTAGACGCTGCCAGAACTATCAAAGTTAGGATACCAAAAGTGCTCAGTGACATTTAAAAAACAGCAACTTTGAGAATACAAAGTCTGGAGAGTAAAATGCAATTTGAGGATTTGGGGGGTTATTTGCATTCAGCCATAAGCCTTTCTTCATGCATTTTCACACATTATTTGTTGAAAAGAACTCAAGATACTCAAAATAATTCTCTAAAAGAGTAAAAGTCTACCTCTACCAAGAGGATGCAATTTGATATAAAGAACGTGTGAAAATGTTTGCAAACAGGCATTTTTCAATAAAAAGATTTAAAGTAATTGAACCCTTTTGCTGTTCACGTCTATTATATCTGATCCTTCTCACAATTACTAATTTGATATGGAAGATATTTCTCCTTTTTCTTTCTCTCAGTAAAGATATATGTTTTCCCTTTTTGGCAGTAGACAAGTTCAAAAGGTCTTAGCTATCCTGAAGGCACCCAAGTTTGCATGCAGCATATCTCTAGGAGGAGTTTTTTACTAAGAAACTGTTATCTTCTGCATACACGCTCTCACTCCTGTAGATGAAAACTCAGCAACTCCAGTGCAAGGAAGATGCACAAGGGAATAGGAGTAATATTAATGTTTTCTATAGGATAAAAACTGAACCCTAAACTGAGTGCATTTAGCTTTTCTGATGAGCCTTTCTCAGCTCCCCATGCAAGTGTACATTCAAGGAAGCATTTCCTGGTTTGAAGCTGATGCTGTTCTGTATGTGTATGTAGTGATGAGACTGTCTTGCACTTAAACTTTCTGGCATACTTATTCAGACTTTCCCAGATACAGATATAAAATTGTTATGTGCAGACAGATCCTAGATCAGGATGTTTCTAAGTTCTGCCTTCTTCAGCATCTGTGTCTATATGTGTTCCTATTCCCCTGCTTCTGACACCAATCAGGGTAGAAGTATGTGCCCCAAATTCTTTGCACCAAATTTATACTTCCACCATAAATAAAATTAAGAGGTGCATTTCAGTCACGTCTTTACTCCTTTTGCAGTTATGTGGAAATCAGTGACTTACATCTCCTGGCATGCTTTCATATTCTTGTTTATTTATTTGGCTCCTCCTTCCCCTGCAGAGCTCTGCCTGGAGAATTGACCTGATAGAAATATTATATTTCCTGGGCAATTGATACTTTCTCCCTAAAAAGCCCATAGGAGAAAGGAACAACAAAAAACATCTAACACCTTCCTTTTAGTCTTGAAAGAAACTCTGTTTGTATGGCCTTGTTTGTAGGCCTCAATGCTAAGGATCATTCCTAGACCAGTCCTTTAATACCTTATCATTGGAAAATATTTTCCACTGTCTAATCTACAGGTACCTGTTGCATTTTAAGACTGTTACATCTTGTTCTGTTTTCTGGAGACATGAAAATATTTTAACCTTCCTCTTGCAGCAGAGGTTATGTGTCATGTTAGAGTGTCTCTCCTGGATCGTTGTCTATACTCAATTGCCTGAGGTCTTTCAATCTTTTCTCATAAGTGATCTTTCTGCAACCTCTAACTGTTCTTTTCTAAGCTACAGTTCATTCAGTTATTTATTAACATGATATACACAAAACTTAACTAGGACCCACTAAGTATGCAGGAGGTCTGCATGTAGTGAGGCCCTGATCTGCAAGTCTGTCCCCCAAATTGGAGAATTTTGTGAATGAATAAAATTAATGTATATACAAATATATGCATAGTATATAGATCTTCTATATCAAGATATATACATATAGATTTTTCTCTCATATATATATATATATATATGTGGAACAAACTGATCATTTGCTCTCACTCTTCTCACCTTCCTCTCCCTTCCTCTAAAAAGGGTTGACGTCTTCACTTTTTTCTCTGTGCTGTCTCAAGCCTTTCCCCTCTACTTGCCCATCTGTTTCCAAGAAAAATATAGGAACCCACTATCTTGAACACTGTCAAATATTGTTAAATCTGTCAGAACAGTTGAAGAAAGCATGTACAAAACGGTATGGATAAGATTTTCCCTTGCTGTCTCTGAAAATGTATGTGTATATATTCCCCTAGTGATGTAAGTGAACTAAACCTCTGAATCCCTCTGGCTCCGAGACTCCCTTAACCTCAGTTTATCTCCATGATAATATGTCTGCCATTAACTCTCTTTCTTTCAGAATTAAGATCACTTCTTGAAAGTCTCTTCTGATTTTCCTCCAAAATCACTCTTGAACATTGTTTCTTCTTTGAATCACTTGGATCCTTGAATCACTAGGATCACCCCCTTGTTAATCCATCAGTTTTGCTAAAATGAGAACTAAATCTCCCCTCTTTTCAGACATGTGAGGTAACCATGGTCGATGTTTGCCTTTAGAAGGCAGCTAGTCAGGCATCATTACTAGTCTGGCAACTCTAATGTCATTGCTGGTGAAGATTTTGAAAGATCAGACTCAGCACATTGTTTTGTTAACCATAAATCTCTCCTACTCTTTATCTTTCACACTAGCTTTTCTTTTTCCCCAAATTTCTCAATTTATCTTTAACTATTCATAAATAGTTAGTGCTAGTTAGTGCAACTACAAAGAATTAGCATTATTTAAAATGTTTAAAATAGGTCAGGGAAGCTTAAAATCACACAAATATCTGCAATCTAAGACTGATGTTAAGCAATCATTTACATTTGGGTTAAGAATCCAGCATTTAATAGAACTCGATGATCTTGCAGAAGCAGTTCGTTGCAGTGTTGGAGCGGGGGGCAGCTGACCATGCTGCCTGGGCAGGGAGCAGCTCAGGAAAAGCACTAAGGAGGAGACAGAAGAGATTACCTCTCATCTACTCAAGGCATCGTCTTGGTAAATACTATGCAGACATACAACAGGATTTATATAGTGAAGCACTTTAAAGCCTGAAATGTCCTGAAACAAGTGACTGCACGAGCAGTTGAGTGACTGAATAAGCATACAGGTATTGCAATAACAATATGATAATCAGCTCTGGATCCAACTAGTGTGGTCTTGGCTAGTGTGGTCTTGGCCCCCTGCAGTCTTAAACATTATAACTGAATAAAATAATTTTTAAATCCTCTTTTAATGAATAAAATCCTTTTCTCTTTTTTATTTTCCAGATTCATCCACATGGACATGTTTATGGATTCATTCTATCTTTCCCTTTGAAACTGTTCAATAACATTTGGTGACAATTTTTCCAAGAAGTAGTAAACATCCTTTAAAAAAAACTTCCTCCAGAATTTATAAAGTCTTAGGGGAGTGTTGGGGTTCATTAGCTGGTTTTTAATCTAATTTGCATTAGATTAACATGATTTGCATTCACTTACTATACCAGTGTGTAACCTCTGCATCTTGCTCCCTGGTACATACCCACATGCCCGAAGTGAGCTCAATTCATGATTCCAGTCCATTTTCTCCCAGCTAAAAATGTCCTTGACTTATTGAAAAGAAAAGGTGTTTATCTATTCTGATGCTGTTAAAGGAGAAATGTATACATAGTCCAGAATGGCTTCCTGTACATTTTTATAAATATCTTTTCTGGCAGATTAAAAGCAAAATCAATGGCTTTTCAGTCCAAATTTTGTCACCTATAAGGTTATTGGCACGGTACCATAAATACCTGTGTTAAAACATCTCCAGAGTTCTGCCAGAAATCTGGGAAACCTCTTTTGGGGAAATACATGCTTTATCAGAACTACTACTCCAAGCCAGCCCTTTAAGCCAGGCCAGCGTCAGCAGTGTTGGAGTTGGTAGTGAGGATCCTCCCAGAGCACTCTTAGCAAAACAGGATCAGCTACCCACCGTTACCATATGGCAGACTTGCGGTCTGGAGGATTTCCCATCCTTGCCTGGTAAAATCTCACTATTAAGAAAGAACCCATCTTATCTGCAGTTTCAAAGTTTCGCATTTTGGGGTTTTTTTGTTTGTTGTTGTTTTTTTTGTTCTCATTTGGTCAACACTTCCAGAGCCTGCTAGCATCTTCATTCTGAATTGCAGCGTGTGGCTTTGGGGGTTGGTGGAACTGCATTCAAGAGAGTTGAAGTTTTGTTATGAGACATATGGGTGATGGCTACTTTTACTTTCTGATGCTGTCAGAGCAAGAAGCAGAACGTTTCACAAATGCATCATGTTCTTTACCTCCTTACGTGCTTTCCTCTTTTTAAAAAAGATTACATGCATGCTTGCTTACATAAAGTGTATGTTTGTGTGATTGACAGAGCATTGTTTCTTTCTTTTCTTCCATGGTAGCAATGGCTGCAAGGACCGTGCTGGATTCCTGCTGCAGGAGATCCAGCTACTCCTGTTCAAGACTCCCCACAACTGTATCTTGGCAATTTCTCTGCTTACTTCAGCCCACATACCCAGCAACACCATTCAGATCTTTCCTTTTCACAAACTTCCCACCCGATTCAGGAAGGCTTGCTAACTTTCTAACACCACCAAAGAAATAGTTGCGTTTGGTGGTAAAAATCTGAATGTTACTTGAGTGTCTTTAGTACCTGTCTGATACATTTAACTGCGAAGCAGGATTCCTGTTGGGTTCTTCCCATCTACTATTTTTCACAGTGAGGAGCATCCTGCTGATGTTTAATGAATGTAGATTTTTCTAGACAAGTTATTTGGCAATGATATTATTAAACTTTTTAGAAGTGACAATTGACACAAGGTGTACTTGTAGCCCCTCATGTAGCCCAGCTAGGACAAACAATATGAAAAATACCTTTGGACTTGGATGACGAGTCAGTGATGCTCTTAACTGATACCAGATAACTTTTAGGGCTGGAGGATAATAGTCAAAACATGAGCATAACCCATGTGGTTACTAAGTTGAAATTAAATTGAGGGAAGAGGAAGGTTTAGGGCTTGCTTTTTTCCTGTTGGATAAACAGTATGATGGTCTTTGTTGGTTCAAAAAGGTAATCTCTGAACAAACGTGGATTTTAAGAGATTTGAGCGTGTCAGGAGGCACGCCAGCTTACTGGGGACTTCAGCTTCTAGAAAAGTCCTGATGGTTAACCCGTAATGACCTTTTGGATTTATGATCATAAGCAAAGCTGAGATGGTGAAATATTGCGAATGGCAAACTCAGAGTGAAACTGTGCCTTTCTGCAGACACTCGGATCCGCAGCCGGTTGGTACCGAACCACGGACGTGTTTGGTTTGTAACTGGCAGCACGCAGTGGGAAGCTGCCTGCTCCCTTCTCTGTGGTTTACTCTGCTGCTCGGAGGATCTGTGCTTCTCCTCCATGGCAAACGAGCAGTCTCTGCAGCGCTGTTCTGGGGCTGTTTCGCAGCCCGCAGCCCGCACCGCTCCCCACCGGTACGTGCGGGTTTCGGTGCCGCACCCGAGCCGCCCCGTGCAGCCAGGGCGCGGGCCGGGAGCAGGGGCTGGCATAGCCTGCGGCGAGAAGCCAGGACTCTGCTGCCCAGCCGCGCTGGAACACACACGGACAAGGCTGGGGCGTTGGTTTCGGTCCATCAGTTCACGAACCACCCCTTGGCACACCCCTCCACCGCCCCGTGCTGGGCCTCCCACCCCCACCCTGCCCCCAGGAGCAGGACAGTTCCCATGGGGAAGCGCAGCCCGCTCGTGCCCCGCACGCACCAAGGCCACGGGCGGGCCGTGCCCGGGAGCTCCCG
>VZRW01001979.1:0-113061 GCA_013398125.1 Aegotheles bennettii | reverse complement strand
GAATCATGCAGTGTAATAAAGTTATTAATGCACTGTTGCAGTAGCTGTTTTTTCTACTGTCAGGGTGTGATTACAGAGGAGCTTGTATTTTTGTAGACAGATATGGAAGTAAACAGCAGAAGCAGGTTTATTGAAGCCTTAAGATCTGCCAAATTTGAATCTGGGCTTTTTGAAGTGTGCAGAAAAAAATAAATCCTGAAACCAGGTGTATTAGGTTGTCACCATCCTAGGAAGCACAAGGAGTAATTGGAAATTATTTTTTTTCCCCCTGGTAAATGATGCCATCTCTCTGCTGCTGAGGAAGTTCGTTCTACTGTTTGCAAATTTGTCTTTATTTAAAATGACTTTTAAATACCTTTATTTAATGTTTAAAAGTGTTTAAAACCATTCTGAGTTAACCACAAATTCTTGGTTTTACAGTGAAAGTGAGTTGCACATCTTCAGCAGCTTTACAAGTTCTAGTCAAGTTGAGCAGATTCATAATGTAGTTACGTGTAGACTTTGTAAAGAATTGTTTTGCAACAAAGACCATAATCTCCTTCAAAATGTACCAGAGTTCACAGCCATGAAGACTTTTTCTTTCTAACATACAAATGCATAAAGAAAATCAGACTAATTCTCCAGGGGTTAATCACAGGTTTAGGTGCTTCAGTTTGCATAGCAGTGGGCAAAACATGCAGGAGAACATTGCTGACAGAGAACTGCAGACTTCCTGTGAGGAGGGCTATTGTGAGTCACTTATTTTGTGGAAATTGGAATCTAAATATTACAGGCAATATGCAAGCACTGTGTGGGAAAAGGAATTATGGCTTGATTCTGAAAACTGAAAAGCTGGTGGTCATACGAAGAGCAGCTGAAAATAAATAGATTTCCAAGAAAAACTGGAATGATCAGCTGATTAGCTTAAGGCTGTTAATTTTCTCCAAGATTACTGTTAACTTGTTTATTTCATGTGAAGGGAAATGAACATATTGTTTCTGTTTATATACCTCTTATAGGCTGTGCTTGAGTCACTTGAAGTTTAAGCTACCGAAGTGTCAGCATCACTGAACACTAGTGGAAAATACTTTGATCAACTCAAACTCCTTTCTTTGGGGTGGTATCCTGTTCTAAGATTTTTGAACTTAGTGGACTGTTTTCCCAAAGGAAAGTTGGGAACTCAGGCAGAAGGCTGTTAACCAGAAGACTTGTTCTAGCAGCAGGCGGCAACTTCCAGATGTGGTCTTTCTTAAGCATCCCTCTCTTACCAGGATCAAGGTGTGTGTTGGCCATGTAATGGGAAGCAGTCAAGGTACCTCTGTCAGGACAAATGGGTTTTAAGAGCTGAGTGAATTGTTCTGCAAGAGCCACCCAGTCCTGGCCATGATGCTTCCAGGGACTGTGCAAACTGTGCAGCTGCGTACCTGTGTGTATAGATTGGATGCTGAACCCACGATGTTTGTGAGGTGTGCCTTTTTCTTGACATGGTCTCCAAAACAAAGTTAATTAACTCTTATAGCAGAAAGACCAGGCAGAACTGATCAAATCATCTCACATTTTTTGGAGGTCAACCAAAGCTCCTAAATGATCCTGTAGTGAATTTTCAGTTCTTCCATGTAGTCTTGCTCTGCATGTGTTTAGGATTACATGTGATAGATCTTTGATTCCTTGCTTTCAGAGAAGAATTTTACATCTTTTTATGCACCTGTGATAAGCTGGATAGCTGAGCCGGTTTTACTTCTTAATATGACCTGAAGACATAGCACGTGGTGGGAACTTTCCCTTCCTAACTATAGGTGAAGAGCTCATCCAACAGAACACACTCTTAAAATGCCTGCCTGAGTACTCACAGGCTTTCTTTAAAAGAAGCAGAAATATCAGGGTTTGGGGTTGGTTTGTTTCCAACCACTTAAAAAAACCAAAACAAACCAACAATGAAAGACCTTATTCCCACTGCACATGTGTTTAATGGTTAAACCTATTTCAAATGCTGCTCAGAGAACCTTGGGGAGCTGAGCATTTACTAATCATGGCTTATTAGTGCATTGTGGTATATCTAGGTTTTCTAATACAATGCAAATGTTTCTTGGTGTTTGTTTTGTTTTTTTTTTTCCCTGGGCCTCCTGCATCATCCACACCTTTGTCTCAGCAGAGGTGAGAAATCGGAGGATCTGGATATCCGTGTACCTTGTGGGAGACTGTTGAACTCCTCTTCGAGGGACTACCTGAGGGGCTTGATAGCTTACGTCTTTGTTCCTGATCTGGCCCTGGGCTTTTCTGTTGTGGGCCAGTTTGCAGGCAGCACGCAGGGCTGGTACCTGATGTGTCACCTGTGTGACAGCCCTGTGCAGAGGGTTCTGAGAGCTGTGGATCCACGTTAGTTTACTCTGGAGTGTGAGCACGTCAGGAAAGACAGTCCTGTCAAACTGTTCCAGTTCAGGACTTAGCACTCAATAGCATATATTTTCTGAAGCTGCTCCAATCTCCATTGCATGGTTTATCAGTAACTGACAGCTGGTGGCAGTGACTGTTTCTGTGTGATGGACGCCTGTCTGCTAGGATCTGCCTTGAAATTAGTCATTGTGTTATACAGCCCAGTGAGCAGCTGGCAGCAACACAGTTTCTATTGGTCTGTCCTGGATTCGAATTAATGATTTACATCTCTTAAGAGATAACCACCATGTTGAAGGATCTCCAGTCTTTCAATTACTTGAACCATTTATTTTCTCTTTGTATTTTTCATGTAAATATAAGTAATGTTTTTAGTCGGAGAAATGAAAAGTTATGGTTTAATGAACATGGAAAAAAGTTTCTTGTCATGAAACAGATACTGAGCTCTGGGGAATGTCCTTGCATAAAATTCAACTGCATACTCCATTAAGTCAAACTCACTTAAGATATCTAAGCAGATCGGCTAAAATATATTGATTTTATTTTCTTGTCTAATATTTCAGGAGTCAGATACACCTGAAACTGAACACTGGGAATGAACAGGCTTGTTGGTCCATGGCGTATTGTGATGCTTTAGAAAAGTTTTGAACAACTTTGTCTGAATCTTAGCTGTGCTGCAGGCAACAGAATAGACAGTTTTTGTGGATCTTGTAAACACAGTATATCTTCACCACAGCCTTTAGTATGTTATTTGTCTTTAATCATCTGCAGAAGTGACAAGATAGACAAGGCAGAGTTACCATACGAAGCCGTCTGTTGCTGTTTGGAGACAATAATGACAAGAATTTACAGTTCCAGCTCAACATGAGAGTATAACTGTCTATCAAACTGCAGAAAAATTCTGCTTATTCCTTCATATCCACATAGCTGCTGAAGTAGCCACTAGTGCAACAAACCCTCAATTGTTGAATTATCTATGTATTGTTCTCGATCCTAAATCTCATGCTTACAGACAGTGACAGGAGCGGCTCATGCCTGACAGATAAGTTTACTGGATTCAGAGGAGTTTTTGAAAGAAGTGGCATCATAGCACTCAACGTTTGGTTCTGTATTTTCTGTTCTGTGGTTTTTCTGTGTTGTAACAGCTCTTCCGTAGGAGCTGATATGCAAACATGACTTCATTTGCTTTGTGCTAGCTCCATTAAAAAGGAAAAAAAACCAACTTGCAAATATATATCATATATTTTTCATACTACTGCTTGCAAGACTTAATCTTAGTGACCAGTAGATCCAGTCTTGGAATGACCCATACTACATGTTACATTAGTAGTCTTCACTGTACACAGCTGCTTTGGAGGTGAGCTGGCTACTTCTCTGTTTCACTCTTGTTTGGGTGGCTGCAGGTGGATGGTTTTGGCTGTGGGGAGCTGAGGCTGACTTAGATACAGTTTAGTTATTTGGTTTAGCGTTAGCTGTGATATTGTGCCTTGTGACTGTGTTGGATGGCTTGGGAGTTTTCAGCTCTTACTTCAGAGAAAACAATGCTAAAGTAGACTGTTCCACCTCTTACTACAACACCTCTCACATACACAGCAGCAATGATCAACCTCCAGAATCTCCTTTGTAAGTAGGCCAGTGTAAAATCCCATCTCTCGGTGCATGAGGTAATACATAATCTTTGTGCGTGTGCCAAGAGCAGGTAATTCTTCAGGGGAGTGTGCTTTGATTTGCATGCTGGATGCAGCAGACCTGAGGCTGTGACCAGTGTATGTAACCTGCCCCCCTCACCTCTAAAAAAAAAAATATAGTCACCATCAAAAGCACGCTTTTGATTAGATACGGGCAGATTGATTGCTTTTAGAGCAAACACTTTATCAGACAGTGAAGGTGCTCAGTAAGTTTGCTAGTGGGGACACTACTTTTGGTCCTCTCAAGAAAGCAGAAAGCCATTTCTGCATGGGCTCAAACCTCTCTGGCTCTGCTTTTCTGAATTTGATGTCCACAGGCTCAGACCTGATTATTTTGCTGTGCACCTTGTGCAAACACTTAACCATTGTGCAAAAGAGGTGGAAATGCTGCTCTTTCATGTGGTACCGTTTCACATTTGCTCTCCACTAGCATAGCAGGTTGCACCAACAGCATGAGGCTCTTGCAGTCTGCAGCAGTTAGGTCTGTATCTTGTGCAGAACAGCCACACGGCCTTTCTCCACCCTCTCGAGCACAGAGAGCTTTTTAACACTGACTTTCCAACTCCCAAGCAATCATCCGTGTCTATGCATCCTTGTGCCTAGATCACCCAGGATTTGAGTCAATAATAACGGGCTAATTGTCAGTGAGTGGAAACCAACAAACTACATAAGCAGAGACTAAGAGAATAGTAATAATCTGAAACAGTTTTATCTGTGACATTCTTGATAGTGAGGCTTACTCTGTATTTGAAGCTTATTCATTACCAGCTATTATAGAACAAAACAACCAGAGGGAGCTGAAAGACTTGGTTGTCCTATTTAGAATTGCTTTGTCATATTTGAAAGCTGACAGAAACTTTTGTAACTAGTAGCAGCTTGGTACTAAAGAAAGATATGACCATAAATTGTACTGTGAGTTGCATGGTCTGGGAAACACAAAAAACAACCCCACAAGCAAGAATAGCTTCTAGCTGTGATACTACTGATGTTTGTTTTGCATTTGTTTTATTTTTGACTGATGTCCTCTGACCTACTTCTCTCAAAATTCTTCATTAGGAATTTCTTTCCCTCCTGTTTGTGGAGCAAATAAAGAAGAGAGATGATATTGAAAGCAGTTGTGCTGCTGGGCTGTGCTCTGGGCATCAGCACATTCCCCATGGAAGAACCTGAAGATGGAGGCAAGCACTGGGTGGTAATTGTTGCAGGTTCGAACGGCTGGTACAACTATCGACACCAGGTAAGGACCACTGGTCCCACATCCTGCTGGCCACACTCCAGAAAATGACTGCTCTGGGGTTGGTGGGGAGGTGACAGCTGCCTGGACTAGTTCAGCCTTTCTGTCAGTTGGGCAAGTGCTTCTACCTCTAGACTTCCAGGAGCATGTGAAGTTTTCAAAATAAACAGCAACAAGATTCACTCACAGCCTGGTCTTAATTCTTTTCATTCTAACCCAAATAATTCCCTTCTGCTACTCCTTTTACTATTTGAACTTTTTTACTTACAACTTTGTCCAGTCTTTCATGTTTTGACAAGCTGCCACTAGCAGGAGGAACAGTATTCTTTCTCTAATTGTGCTTCTGCATCCTGAGACACCTGTATCATTTGGACTAAATAGTCTATTACTAAGCTAGGGGATACAGGTTAAACACAATCTTTGCTCTAAACTTGGAACTACCTCTTGCTTTCCTGGAGAACATGGTCCATTTAATTCTGTTTTATGTGTATACATTTGTATATTTCTAAATCTATATATATACATTTGTATATTTCTAAATGCTAAAAAAATAGTTTACTAGACTATTGTTGGTTAAGGTGAACTCAGAGATTGGAATGCTAGTTACAAAACCAGCATTTTAAAAATTTAACTGTATTAAATGTACTGGGTATATATATCAAGCTGATTTGCTGAACACTGAACTTTTGAAGTATTAATTTTTTTAATGCAACTGCCTGTAAAATCTAGGGAGGTTTCATCTCTGTTTGATTGCGGAAGAAATGAGCCTTCCATGTGCTGGGCATGCTGGGTTTTGTTTCTCTTCCCCCTCAACTTGCAATCAGTTTTAACTTTCAGCACAGTGATGAGCTTAAAACTAAATGAACCAGACTGACAACCTTGTTGTATGTGAAGAACCTGTTACTGTCAAATGTAAGCTCAACACTTCGACAAAGTGGCTTTAGGGGTTTTGCCAGCTCATTGCACTGTAGCTATCACCTGATAGCCATAGTTGGAATATTACAGCCTTAATATAAACTATTTCTATTTCAAATTAAATCTTAGAGATTTTTAAAGTTGAAATTGTAAAATAATTATAAAAAACCTGGTGGTGTACTTGATCATTACCTGCCCTGGGGTGTCTACATGTAATTACTGAGTTGTGCTCCGGTTGTTGTTATTGCTGTATAACCAGTCTTGCTGGCTCCTTTCCACTCTAGGAGGAGCTAATACTGCAACATTCATTCTTTAAATAAAACTACATTTTTGAAGCTGTGGATCATGATAATTCCTCTTCTACAGTTGCCCAAGCATAGTTTTTTAACCTTTCTGTCAGGGAGCCTTCAATGGCAAATATATCTGCCAGGTGTAGTGGAGTTATGAGGAATACAAGATGCACACTTAAGTATTTGTGGCTAATAATAAGTCTTTTGAATATATCAGTTTCACAGAAGCAAATTAACTTTGGAGTGTGGTCATGCTTTGCAGACAGTTATTAAGTAATTGCTTTTCAAGGTCAGAAAAATGAGAATGGGATTTCTTAAGCATCTTCATTTTGAAGATAATGTCAACTAACAATGCAAAATATCTGCAATGTCAGATTGTTCTGAATTTCAGTCCTAGAAATTTCTGTATTTTAACTTCTACTGCTTATTTCAGGTATGGTATTAAGACTTGAAAAAAAAAAGGAAATTAAATGCCACTAATAATCCTATTGAAGTTATGAAATCAGCATCATAAAATAGGAGTCTGTGTGAAAGATCCTTCAGAATGGGGCTGAGCTCCTACTTTCCTGTCCTGGGCAAGATACTGTGTCTCTTCACTTTAAAAAAAAAAATAAAAAAATCAGTTCCCACAAGGTGCAGCACATCAGCAGCCTGTGCTGTCTCACTTAGCTGCCTTTTTTAGCCAACCTTAAGGGCCTGGCAGGAGTGAGGAGGACATACTGTGGGACAGACCCAGCAGTTAGTCGTGGGAAATCCACTATATATGTCCAGGAAGTGTAATTCAGAGAAGGGTGCCTTGGGTATTAAAATATTGAGGAAACTTGTTCCCAGCGAAACCAGGTGAACTGTATACTTCTAGGTGAATTATACAGAGGAAGAAATGTAACTACAGACATCTCAGGAGTTAAAACAGATTTTTGGAAACATCACGAAGACTTTCTTTGTGTGTGTTAGTACTACTCCCTACCTTCCAGCAGTGGAAGTAAAATTACTAAGTATTTAAATTATTTGCTTGTCACTTGCAGTGGAACCAGGAGTAGGACTTGGACTTCCAGTTCTGTTTTTCATCCATGGTGAAAGTCATTCTATGGTGAACACACACAGGAATGCATGTTATTTTTCAGTAGAATATTATCTGTGCTATCAGAAAGCAAAACGACGTTCCAGGATTGCAGATTTGTATAATTCTTTGCTTTCCAAGGGAGAAACTGCAGAATAAAATATGTTGTACCCTAATTCACTTCTCTCCTTCTGTCAGCTTTCTTCCTCAGGGCTTCTTTGATCTAGCCTGTGTGCAAGTGAATTTGTAAATGTGAATGTTCCTGTAAGTAGTTGCTCAGTGTGACTGTTTTTTATTACTGGACTGGTTTCTATTACTGACATGCAACTAAGCACTCATAGTGTCCCCTTCTAATTTGGGACCTCAAGTGACACATCTCTGGGTTTCAATTGCTCAGTTCACCTGTTCAGGGTACAGTTAACAAATGATGTGTGTGTTTGTATTACATTTTGTGAGCTGTAGTTGCTTTGCATGCTGTCTGCACACAACACAATCAAAACATACTCTGGTGCCTTCTGCAATAGTTACCTGGCGACTGTATCTGTTCATCTGACCACAACCATAAAAGGAGGAGACTACACCTTCAAAAATCTCATATTTCATACACCAAAATCTGTGGGGAGAATAGTCCATCATTGCCTACCATACAAAATTACTGTTCATGGGGTCTGTAAAGACTCTGCAGATCATGTGTCACTGAGTTTTTACTTGTAACCTCAAGGAATCTGATACTCCTTCTAAGACTGGTAATTCAGCTGTCGGTGGTCAGGACCCACTATCAGTGGTACAAACCTCAAGTGTAGACAAGATAAGGAGAAAACCACTGTTTGCACTTATCTGAGTGAGATTCACACTTTGGAGGCACTTGTTTCCTCTGTGATGGCTGAACCGGGACTGTTTCCTAATCAGGATGATTTTAAACTTGTCTTACACATTTAACTCATCAAGTGCCTAAAATAATTTTGGAGTGTTTTGAATAGTACACAGCCCAGTGTGATAGGCTTACTGTCATTGCAAAGCTGGCTTGTATGTTGCCTTATGCTTGCTTTGGTGTTTCTACCTGTATCTTAGTGTTTTTGATTAGAGTTGCTTGGCCTGTGAAAGGACTACAGATATATTCCTCTCTGCTCCTCGGCAGTTATTCTGACTTCTCTATAGCAGCTTTTCTATTACCAAACTGGCTGCTATTCCCTAAATGCAACTAAGCACTCAGTAAATACCAGAAGGAGTACTCCCCCCTTTCCCTGGGAAAGTAGCTCAGCTCTCTGCTGTGCGGTGAGCTAGATGGTATGTCTCTGGAAAGCTTACTGACATACATGAGCAAATACAGCACTACATTCTACTGGTAAATTTAGAGAATGAGCCAACATGCTTCTGTTTCTCCTGGGAGATGATTGTACTGGGTAACTCAAACCTAAAGCTGGCTTCACAAGCACATCGGAAGGAAAAACAGACAAATGCTTTCTGGATACTCCAAAAGACATAGTCAATGGAAAAATGTGATGTGAAATGGTCTTACCAAACGTGAAGTACATACTTGAGGAGATAAACAGCTGAAAGAGTCTGGCAAGATTGAAGTGCTAAAAATAAAAACATTTATATACATAGGTCTGTTTCCAGTTGTTGTTTTTAGTGTTATACTTACTGAGCTTCATGGGCCAGGGACTGTATTTGTTCAAGGTTTTGGACATTACCAACAAGAGTCTTAGTCCAGGACAGTCCTAAGTTCTCCAGTCTTGCAGGTAACAGACATTAAGGATGCTTTGTGTGCTTGGCTGCTATTAACATTTCCTCACTGTGCTTACAAAATTGTAACTGAAGCTGCCAGAAAACCTTTCTTAAATTCTTAATACAGTTACAGTTTTTGGCTGATCCACTAATATATGTTTAAGCAAGGAAATGAAACACGGGTGGCATTTCAGATGTATTCTTCTACCATGCTTATATATTACAGTTAATTCCTTTTTAGGCTGTGGCATTTCAGTGTACCTGTGATGGGAACAGTGCCACTTTGCAATGAAGCTACCAGTTCATTACACATGCTTTTTAGCCATGAACCTAGCAGTCACAAGACCAGAAGTAACCAATTTCACAGAAGTCCAAGCTTTTCCCTTTAGGAGCTATTTATGTATGCGTGTGTCATAAAATAACATGATTTTTCCAATCTCTCCCCCACCCCCAGTCTGCTTGAAAGCTGTGTCACTCAGATGCTTTAACAGCTCTGTGACAGAGGAAACTTGGAGTGTTGTTTGTTTTTTCCTTTTTAGAATTTCCCCCAAATGTATATTTTGGGAATACAAAATGCCCATCCCAGGAAAGTAGGGGAATTCCACCTCTGATCTCTGTGCTTTGCAAATCTGGAAGTTATTTGCTGATGCAGCAACAGTTTTAGACTAACCTGGGAATGAAAGGTCTGAACCATGCCATTGACAGTATCCATTTTGGAGATGGCACGTGAGGTCAGTTGTGCAGCAGCAGCTGTACAGCTACACCTCCTCTGCTGTGCAGGGCAGCTGCTCCCCACCCCAAGTGGTGGCCAAAAAAGTGTGATTTGCATTTGGTGGTGATTAATCCAGTAAATGTTCACAGCATTCATTTCACAACAAGAATAATACCAGCAATATGGAACAATATTAGATGTCTCTTTTAGGGTGGTTTACAGGTACTGCTATGCTAGAAATACTAAGAAGCAAGGCTCAAATAACAGTATTTGAGAGGCTGTTACACATCAACAGGAAATACTCTAGATTCACAAATGCCTCCCTACTCTAGCAGCAGACTGTTTCTGTTCTGGTTTTATAGAGGCTTATTTTTTTATGTGTATTGGAAGGAACAGAAGGAGCATGTGACCAACATCAAAGGTGGCCAGTCAGGTCAGCTAAAGATACAAAACCCCCAACCATTTACTCAGAACTGTCCTTTAGCCAATGGTGTTGTTATTGATATAATTATGCTAGCAGCAGGTACAGGTCCCATTTGAATTTAACACCAGTATCTACTTTACTGTTTACTAAGTAAGGCAGGACATAGTGAGCAAACCAATGAATTAGAAGGAAAGGGAGAGGAGATAATGAAAGCTGATAATATGCATTTACAAAGCTTAACTAATTCTGGCTACTTCATTATTAACTAAAAACACCTCTGAAGTCCCTACTGGCCAGCCCCATGTATGTAGGAGCAGACACTTGGTTGAATATGTTGATATTGTATCACTATAGTATGCCTAAGCATTTCCTTGTGTTTCCAGCCTGTAACTGTTTCTGTCAGCATAGCAGAAGTGTATTATGTCTTGAAGGTGAGAGTGGATCTATGATCTACTTATTAATCAGTGTCAATATGCCCCAATTAGTGTTTTCTATTTTTTGCTTGGGTTGCTTCTGAAAACTAAATACATGTTTAGTCAAACCTGCACTCTGCTGATTCATATGATATGTGATGCTTTTATAACTCATGTTTAACCTCTACCTGTTGACTTGTTGAGGCAGCAGCTGGTATAATGACATACAAGGAAATGGGGATCTATAAACAATGGAGATTGTCTGGGACAGGCGGAAGAGAACGTAGGCTAATCTGTGTAGTTGGAAATGGAACTGCTTTAGTAAGGACAATATAACATTCAGGGTTAGTCATGTGAAAAAGTTTTGCTGTGCCTCACCCTTCCCAGACTCTTGCACAACTATCCTCAGCTTCAGCCACACTTAGAAGACCAGGATTATAAAGTAACAGGATTTTACAGTGTCCTTTCAGCTAAACTAGTCAAAAATCACTAATACTTTAGATAGTCACCTGAATTTACATAGGTCCACTTAAACCACTTCAGTTTGGTTCACAAACTGGCAGAATAGATTAGTTCAACAGACGTAAGCTGTAAAGCTTGCTTCTTGCTTGCATTTGAAGTGTGCATTTGTTATATGAGATTTCTCCCATTAAATCTGCACAGGTTTTCTAGCATGTGATAGGTTGTAGTTCTGGAATTTAGGAATGATTTTTTATAATCCTATTAGGTCATTCACAACTGCAAATCAAAAATGATAATTATTTGGGCTGGGTTTACTAAGAATTCAGCATTCTGAGGGGTTTGCATTTACTGTAATCTCAGTTTGATGCGTGTTGTTATTTCTGTGTCATGGGAAGATGGTTCTGTAAAGAAAATCTGCTTATTCATATCCCGTACAAGTCAGGAAAAGGGCCTGAATAAGAATTCTGCAATTCTGCAATTCTGTTTTCCACAGAACTCTGTTTTCTTATCCTGAAATTGCTTCAGCATTACTCTACAAGAAATGCATAATTAAAAAGGAAATTTTCCATAATAAAAATTCTTATCTAGTAATCAAAAATTTAATAAAATCTTTGCAGAGATGAGATTGGTAAACCATACTTGATCAAGCCAAGGACAGTCTGATGCTTAGTCATGCAGGCTTGGTGCAGAACTAATTGAAATTGGTGGAAATCCAACTCTTTTCTTCTTCTGCTTGGCACACTTTGGATTTCTCTGTTAGTACACAAGGTTTTAATTTAGATTTTGTCACAGAATACAGAACATTGCTGAGAACCTTTTGTTAAACTTTGTTACCTGTACCGAGTCTGAAGTAACTTCTGGTTTCTCTTTAAATAAAGAACTCAAAATAGGTAAATGAGAAAGAGTTTTTAATCATAGTCTCTGTTATTAATGCAACTACTCCTAGATAGAGAAAAACACTGAGTTTTGGTTTAACTTGTGCATTTCAGCCCTCTAACAACCCTCAATCTCTTGTATTTGAATGCAGTTCTTTTGGACAATAGCCTGCTCTTAGGCCTACAAAGCTGGGGCGAAATCTCTGTTAAAGCTAGTAATGAAAATCTGCTTAATTTCAGGCAGATGTGTGCCATGCATACCAGATTGTACACCGAAATGGGATTCCAGATGAGCAGATCATTGTCATGATGTACGATGACATTGCTGATAATGACGAGTAAGTGGTGAACATGCAGTAGTCACAAGCTATATAGTTGCTACAAACATGCCATAGTCCCCAATGTGGTTTGAGTTTGTAGTATCTGTGTAAGAAAAGCCTTTAAAACCACCTGTGATATGCACAGAGACGTTTTATCCATCAGCACAATAATTCTCCTTTGAAATGTGCTCATGAGCTTCCTAAGCCTTACTCCACAACTCAGCATCAGTTGTGGTGCTGAGCATTGCAAAGCTTTGTGGTTATGAGAGTAAGTGATCTTAACTTCCAGGCGTGACATTTTACAGCAGATAAATAGGCTAAACCCACAAACATAGGGAAGCTCTGTATATGACTTGCAGGGTGTTTTTTTTTAAATTACATTATCAGATTAATTCCCAGAATGTACATTCAACAAAGAAGTGTAAATGTCCCATTCTAGTGACTGACTAATTGCTTTCTATATGAAACAGTTCAGTTATATAGCCTCTAATTCTGAGGGAACTTCAGCAGAAATCAGTGGACTTTCATGCGCACATCAGCACTGGGAGCAAAGAATAAAGGGGACTAAAGGCAAGACTGAAAGTAGACTGAAAGAAATGACAGTATAAGGGACCACCCACCTACATCTTCAGATTAATCAACATGATCTGAAGTGGGATACTTGAAGGTGTGGCATGTGACTAATTATTCATATTTATGTTCCGTTTAACTTTCAGAAATCCAACAAAAGGCATTGTCATCAACAGACCTAATGGCACAGATGTGTATGCTGGAGTGCCCAAGGACTATACAAAGGAGGTAGGAATGAAACACCGTGCCCCAGGGAAGGTTCATCATTAGCCAATGTTCTGAATAAATTCTTCCAGGCTGTAGCTTACACTACAAAATGCACATAGTATAGAGTCTCCATCTTACTCACCTGCATGGTTTGGCATGCAGTTTGGTGTTCATAAGATGAATGTAAACAATAGATGCTTTGAAATGAAGCAGTGGTCATAAAAGTAAACCTTCACACTGTTTTTGTGTTGGCACACAAAATAAAAGGAGGAAAAGTCTTGCATTCATAAATGTTGTAACTTGGTCTGAAGAGCAGCTGTGTAAAACTAACTTTCATTAAATTGGAATAGTAATCAAATCACTTGGTGATCTCATGATTCAGTATCTGAGTGAGTCATCAGTGGCTAACACATGATATAACGACAGATTGAAAAGGATGGCCAACTAAACTTGCCATTCATGCATGGATTCTGACTTTCAGAAGCCAGGTTTCTAAATTAAGATTTTGTTGTTTTTATGATCAGATTTAACTGTAATCCTCTTAAATCCTTAGGATGTTACTCCAAAGAATTTCCTCGCTGTTCTCAGAGGAGATGCAGAAGCAATGAAGGATGTGGGATCAGGAAAAGTATTGAAAAGGTAAGAGAAATTTAATTTAGAAAATAATTGCTAGTGTAGTTGTACATTGGCACTGGTTTCAACTAAAGAAGAAGGCAAATTAGAGCAATTTGAGAATCCAGCAAGACTATTGATGGCAATTTCAGGTCATTCACATTAGAAATGCAGTGGTTCTGGTTTCTTAAACTGTCCTGCACCAAGAAGCAACTGCTGATATTTGGCTGGCATGGAGTCCAGCATAGATTAAGGTGTAAAAACTCTAGAGGATACTGTCAACTGTATTAAGCTATTTGTTATTTAGATTATTGTCTTTTGCAAGAGTGGCCATTCAAAGTGAGTTTTATTAAGTTTTGGAGACCCTAAAAAGGGTTTGCTAAGGCTTGGTTTAATGTACGTGAACAGTTATATTAGCCACCTGAAGTGGTGAGACTTCGCAGTCAGTGGTGGAGGGACAGAGATAGCTTAAGCAGGTCATCAGCTGAAAGAACTGCATGTCTGATTCCAGCCATGATCTTTGTGACAGATGTAACGTTATTGAGGCTTTGAATGTAATGAAATGGAATTATAGTTTAATTTAATGCAAAAAAAATCTTTGCAATTGAAAAAGTAGTATGAGCAATTAACCTTGTAACTGATGGATTATGCTTAAGGTTTTAGTAAACTCAGTTACACAAATGTTTGTAAGTTTGGCAGTATTGTAATATATGAACAATAATGAATTGTAGACTGGCTAAGTAGAATGTAAGATCTATAATTAATGGAGGTAGTTTATGAAGCTTGATACATGATATAGATGATTCAAGAATAAAAGAAATATATTTGAGGGCCTAACTAGAAGACCTCTTGGAAAGATAGCTGGTGTCATTTATCTTGCTTCTACAGAGTTTGAGAAATGAAAGTATGATGCCTACTTACTAAAGTGTGTTACATTTCTGACTCAGTACTGCTGGTAAAGAGTTATATCATGGTATATTTTTCTGTGTACAGTATTTCTTGTAAAACCTTTAAGAATTTAAATTTGACCAATTGGAAGGATTAACCTAGATAAAGAAAAATTGTGGAAGTGCCTGTCGTATCTGACAGTTTAATTTTAGAGACAAAGCAATGAAACAGAACAGAATAATCCTACCCTGGCACTGGAGAGAATAAAAATGAATAAGTAGGACAGTAGTTGAATAAGCTATTGCTCTCAATTGTTTAAACTTCATCATCAAAAGCTGAGATAGCAAATTATATAGGCAAGGCATATAGACAAAAAGTTAATAAATTGCTGCACAGTTACTAGATTGTTCTCTTCTAGTCACTGAAATGAGTCAAAAGGTGACTCTGAAGCATTTTTAATTAGAAAAAAAGCACTTCAGAACACACTGCACCTGTGAAAGCTTGATGTTACAAGTCAAATAAGGGAATGGCTATGGAGAGGGCCAAAGACTCTTAGCTACTCAGGAAGACAGCTTGAACCCACATATAAAAGTCTTAGTTATTTACATTTCTCCTTGGTAGAATTTTTTGCACTCCAAGTCAAGAGTGGGAGCCAGAAAAATAACACTCAAGTCTTCTTTGTTAGGCTGTGCTGTGTGAATTTCCAAGTGGCCGGACTCCTGCTGTTGAGTGGGACAAGAACTCAGTTATCCTCTGCCCAGATTGTCTTTCAGGTTGTTCCCTAACCAGCAGGTTATCAGCCAGGCAGAAGACTGGACAATGTCCCCTGGAGCTGCTGCAGTTGTACCTATTTGCAGTCAGGAAAAAGCAAGACTACATACAGATTTCTGGACCACTGATACAGAGAAAGAGTGGAGGGCTTGGGGTCTCCTTCCAGTCTGTTCACATTCACATGAAAGTGTTCAAGGCCAGGTTGGATGGGGCTTTGAGCAATCTGGTCTAGTGGGATCTAGATGATCTTTAAGGTCCCTTCCAACCCCAACCATTCTGTGATTCTATGATTCTGAGTTTGTCTTTAATTGTCCCTGAATACAGTTTAAAAGCAAAATCCCTTTGCAAATCTGGTTGTTAGGGCAAGTCTTTAATATCACCCAAGCATGATCTGTTCAGTTTAGAGAGTAGTAAAAATCTATGGCAAACAGTGGACTTTACAGATGTTAGGGAATCAAATCCTGTGAGCATGCAGTGCTCAACCAACTGCAGAGCCATTTAGTACAAATGCCAATCTAGTGTGATGAGTGAGTTTGTATACTCATCAGTTCTTCATCGAGATGTAGGCTGGTGCTGATTTGTCAAAGTATGGCCATACAGATCACAACAAGGTATTTTAAGGATCTTATTGAAGATGTTTTTATGGTTTATCCCTGTTATTGGTGCCTTGGTATAACTTAGTTATAAAAACACTCCTTTTTTACCAGACTGCTACAAATGCCCACAGTGTAACAGATTCTTCAGATAGGCAGTAAAAAACAGTTGTGCTCCCACTATATTCAATGTACCAGCCCCTCCCTATCCACAATGAGTTTACAGTTTGAAATGTGAAGTGTAATTGCTGTATTCCCCATGCTTGAGGGACTGGCCTACAGCCCTGTTTCTGTTTTTTTGCAGACACTCATCTCCTCACATAAACACTCAAAGTAGTGTGCTTTGGGAGGGAAAAATTATTACCAAGGGGAGGAGGTGCTTCAGCTGTATTGTTTTCAAATATTGACATGTCTTAGCATGGCGAAACAGATGATTGTTGTTGTAATGAAGATTACAGTGGAGTGTTTAGAAAGAATTTCCTTGCAATTTTTTTCATTACAGTGGTCCCAAGGATCATGTCTTTGTTTATTTCACTGACCATGGAGCTCCAGGACTTCTGGCTTTTCCTGATGACGATGTAAGCATTTTGAGGGATTACTTTGTCTCTAAAAAACATCCTTTTAGTGATATACTAAAATAATAAGTCATAAAACGTACTGCCATATAGGGGGGTAAGCAGAAAAGGAGCAATATTCTCCTCGTCATCCCAGTTTGGATTTGATCCAGTTTGAATCTGAAGCATTCAAGTTAAAATTAAGTTATGCCATTTGGTATTTTTTGGTGGTCCAAGCAGACTGTTTCACACAGGTATGACTTGGCTTTCTAGTGCACTGTACATATCATCTGGGACCATTACTCATCTTTTCCAAAGTGGTAAATACTAGAACGTTGTACTTCAGAAGGACAAAGCACTGGATATATTTAGTAGGAAACAGTGAACATATTCACTGCAGTTAGTATTTATTCCTGTTAAGTGAATTGTGTGTCTGTTGAACATAAGTGGTTTTAATACAAGCCTTCTTACTTTACAGCTTCATGTGAAGGACTTGAATAAGACTATTTGGTACATGTATCGTCACAAAAAATACCAGAAGGTAAACAAGCGTGTCAGAAGTTGTGAGATTAAAAGAGCAGCTGGCATGGAAGAGAGAGATTTGTCTTCATTCTGAGAGCTGTTTAAAGCAGGAGGAAGCTGGTGCCATGCAATGAAATTTGGATTTTGCACTTAAAAGAATTGATCCTCTTCAGATTTTCTCTCTCTGTTTTTAGTTCACTGTGTATTTGCAGTCAATGTTGAGGTGTAGTGTACTGCCTTTTGGTAACGGTATATATCCTGACCAACCGTCGAGAAACAACATCTGTAACTACCACACCCTCATAATATGTACCTGACAGGTTCTTCTTATGCTTTGTTCACTTCAGTCTGCACTGTTACTACAGGAAGTTTGTATATACCTCATGTTTCTCCTACAGTTACTAATATTGTTTAAGAGACTGTACCTCTTGTCAGAAAATTCTGTGCATTTATTTCATCACAAGTGGTTTTAAGCAGACAAACTAACATTTAGAACATTTTAATAGCTTGCCTTTGTTTTAAGCCACTTTCTGTGGTAATCTGTCTGCTGTGGCTGGCTGTATTTAGGAACACGTAGATGGCTATTGATTTCAGGAATACTACATTTGATAGTCATATATTGCTGTGCCTAATGAGCAGTCATGTATTTGATTTGTGCTTTGTACCTTAGTCAGTGGATTGTTAATCCCTGTGGATTCTATAGAGATTAACAGCATCTTTTCATTGTGATTGTTTCTCCATTTTCTCATGGAAGTTCTTAAGGTCTCTGATTTATTTTATAGATGGTGTTTTACATTGAAGCATGTGAGTCTGGATCTATGATGAATCATTTGCCTGATAATATCAATGGTGAGCAACCAGTTAACTTACTGGACTTAAATGTCAAAACTTGTCACAGGCAGGACCTAAACAGATACTGTGTCAAGGATAGGTTCAAGGCACTTCTATGTACAGTTTTAGCAGGGGAGAATTGGAGAAACCAGTGTTTTCCATTTATAGGAAGTTCCTTTTAAAGGGTTAATGTAATCTTATAAAGACTGTCAGGGCTTTCGGTTTCTTTCAAATGAGAAGTTGAAAAAGTATTTCTTTTCAGGAATTATGTGGTTGCCCTTAACTGGCAGCAGTTAAGTTACACTGACATTTCTCAGCCTTGGCCCTGCTAACAGCAGTTGTGAAGCTCCTGCCATCAATTTCACTGAGCAACAAAGGCACTCAGGAGACATCATTGTCAGGCAATTTTGCTACGCTCATTTGCACAATAACCCAGGAAGTAGAACTCGGATTTTTCAGGGTTTCTAAGCTCTCTGCTGCAGAGCTGTGAGTCAGCTTTGGTTAGGATGAGAAATCACACACGACCTTTTCAAACTTCTGCTCTGTGGCCTAGAATGTAGTTTTGAAGCTGTGATTCCAGGGATGACCAACCATGTGCCTGTCCGTGGCTTCCTGGGTCTTTGGTCCTACAGTACGCTGCCTGTCACCCACCTAGACTTCTTACAGCCCTGTCAAGGATTTACAGAAAGCACACACAATGTTTCATATTGACAGTTGTTCAAAATAAATGTTTAGTCAATCATCATTTTTCAAAGTTCTCTCCATTAGAAACTTCCAGTCTGAGAACTCTGGTTTTACCACCAATCAACTCTGCCACAAACTTAGAAAGGCGGGAAATTGGCAATTTATGTATTACACTACAGAGCTGTCTTTGGCAGCTTTCAGTGGTGAACTACAAAGCATAACTGGCTACTTCATAACCATTTTAAAGGATGCTAGGAGCAGCACTTACATTTTACTACAAAGACAAGATTTAAGGGGTTTTTTTTGGCTTTTGAACGTCAGGTACACTTTGAGTAGAAACAATACTATAGCTCTAAAAGCATGCTTAATACTGTTTCATTTTGAAACTTGGACTTTTCTTCAGTTGCACAAGTATGCTATGAGTTGACTTTGGCAAAAGGCCAGAATAGCTTTTCTCTTAATAATACCTGTAAAGACGTGTTTACAGTACTTCTGTTGTGTTAGAGATGACTTACTGGGAACACTGTGCTTGGGGCAGATGTTGTAGAGTGTATACTCAGTGTAGAGTCTTATCCAAGAAAGGATATTACTTAGAATGTGGCATTTTCTGGAAGAAAAGATGATTTATGGGATTTACTTCAAGTTTGGGAAAAAGTCCTCATTATTCTAATAAAGAAAATGAATGTCTAGATGGTTGTCAGTGCAGTGTTCTCAGGCAGTTCTCTGAATAGTAGATTTTTCCCTCAGAAGTGCATATTCTTCTTTAAACAACCCAGACCACACATTTGGCAGCAAGGAAGGAGCTCTTACAACAGCACTGAGACTGACTGAACAGAATGATTAACAGGCTTCTTTCCTTCCTGCTGTTTAGAAGTAAATGATTGAAAGCCAAAATACTTAGGCAAATGTATCACATGCAGCAAAGTACTAAATCATGTGTGGGTGGTTAAAAAAAAAACACAAAGAAAAAAATCACTTTCTATTTGTCTTACAGTTTATGCAACAACAGCTGCCAATCCCAGAGAGTCATCTTATGCATGTTACTATGATGAAGAAAGGGAGACTTATCTTGGGGACTGGTACAGTGTGAATTGGATGGAAGATTCAGATATGGTAAGTTATTTAGATGAGGTTTCTGCATTTCCATGCATGAAAAAAAATCACTAGGCTTTTTAAAAATAGCTCCTTTACAGGATTTGTGAAAATATTTGGGTTTATATTAGACTAAAATCAACAAATGGAGTTGGTGAAAGTATTTACCTCAGAAGCATATATAATCTGTATTTGTTTGGGCCACTAAATTTATTTCTGAAACTGGCTTTCAAAAACATTGTCTTCTTTTGTTACTTACAAGATTAGAAACTGTCTAGTTTCAAATTTGCGTTATCTTGATTTGCTAATCTGAGACCCTATCTCCAAATTTGTTAAACAAATTGGGTAGTTGTACCTCTGCTTCAGGGATCCTTAGATATTGAATTGAGGCTAACCCATTTGTTAATATAATGGAAAACAGTATTAATGAAACAAATCTGGAATTTGTATGCTAGCCCATTCCCTTCTTGCCCGTTTGCTGGGAGATTAGGAGATCACCGAAAGCAATTTGAGAATATGCTGTTAACTTTAGAGTTTTTACTTTTATGTCTTTCAAAGGTTGTATAGCTCTTGCCCTACGCTTCCTTCTACATAATGGCAGCTAAGGCCCTTTCCAGGTTTTCTTGCATTTTTAGAATAGCTGAATTTAAATACCTGACCACATGGAAGTTTCTTCACGCAGGAGGATCTAAGAAAAGAAACACTCCACAAGCAGTTTCAGCTGGTGAAGAAACGTACGAACACCAGCCATGTGATGCAGTATGGAAACAGAGTAAGTATTTGAGTGGGCTTCCTTGTCAGACATATCTTGAAACCTTTTGTGCCCTATACTTTCATCCCTTTAAAAAAAAAAAAAGAAAAAAGAAAAGAAAAAAAAGAAAAGAAAAAAGAAAGAAGAGAAGAGAAGAGAAGAGATCACTGTAAACTGGCAGGGTTGATTTAGAAAGTGTTCATCTCAAAAGACCACCTAGCATGTAAGAGATGATGGTCCTGATGCTAAAGGAAATACAATCCTGTGTTACGCTTTAATCCAAGGAGTTAGGAAATGAGTTGTCCTCCAAGCTCTGTCAGTGATTTAACACTTCAATCAAGTATAAGAAGGGTATTCACTGCTTTCAGGCATGTTATGAATATTGATGAAATGGTAATAAATACATTGATCCCTCAGATGGGAAGAGCTGAAAGGCAATACATCGTTTATAATAGTCCCATTATTCAGTGTGCTAATAGAAGCACATGTTAAATATTTGTTTAAAAAAAAAAATAAGTCATGTTATTTAACCTGATGGTCTTCTTCCCCTCAGTGAGTTTTGGAAATAAAAGTTCCCTGATTTTTGGCAGCCTTGACCTTGTGTTAAAAAACCTACCATGCGCAGGCATGCACACACTTACAACCCTATGATCTCCTTGATTTCTCCAGTAAAGCAAGTTAGAGAGTTAGGCTTGCATGGCAAAGCAAAGACAGACTACCTACTGGAGTGATTGACAGTTTCTATTTGTTTACTTTCTAACCTTCAGAGCATCTCCTCCATGAAAGTGATGCAGTTTCAGGGCATGGGGAAGAAAGCTGTCCCCATTTCTCTGCCACCTGTAGAACACTATGACCTGACACCTAGTCCTGATGTGCCTCTTGCAATCATGAAACGAAAGCTGATGGCTACCAATAACATTTATGAGGCTAAGAAGATTGCTGCAGAGATGAAAGCACACCTGGAGGTAAGCAAAAAAGAAGAACAAAAAAAAAAACCTCAAAAAACTTGACCTGCACATCAGATCAGATTCATTTCCATGATAAGCAATGGCAGAAGTAACACCCCTGAAGCCAATGATACTGCTTCCAGTTTTTGAAAATTACAACAAAATTACTCTTCAGACTGGTAACTTCTGGCTGATGGTTTACTCTTTCTTTAAAATTCATGGATCTGTTCCACAGGGCACATTCAGTAGTTATTATCTTGGCAAATGTAAGCAAATTTAAAAGTCAGTCTCACAGCTTTTATTGCTAGGAAATTCCTCATCTGCACCTATAGGGATTCTTGTTGGGAGGGGTTATTCTTTGGTATTGGAGAAACTCTTGTCTCAGCAGCGCTGAAGTCTCCCAAATCAAATAGCTCCTGCAGAATGGTAGCTGGTGTTGGTGTTGTCTTTCTTCTGGCAGAACACTAAAAAGACAGTGAGTGATTTTGGATGCTAGGAGTTCAACTTTCTGCCTCCATAGTTTTTATTTGTGTGTTAAGAGGCAGGTCCATTGCTGAAAATAAGTGGCAAAACCGGGTTTCTTAAAGAGCCCAAGAGTTGAGGTTTAAAGAAAGAGAAATTTTATTTGAAGTCTTCAAATCAGGTTTAGAAAAAGCATGTTTTAAGTTCTTGTTCTTTTATGTGCAGGTGAAAGAATTTATCCAAGAATCCATGCGAAAGATCATCACCTTAGTAACAGGATCAAAAGAACAGGCTGACCAAATTCTGTCGGACAGATTGACCATCAGCAATTATGACTGCTACCAGTCAGCGGTGAACCACTTCAAAGATCATTGCTTCAACTGGCACTTAGCCTTGGTAAGTCAAGCATTAGATATAATCTGATACATGTACCAGTAAAACAAGCACAGTAGTCATAAGCAGGTCTGCAAAATCAGCTTTTATTAAAAAGCTAGCTTGGGGGCAACCTTTGCAGCTTAGTTTTGGATGTAGAATTAGATTTAGATGTTCTTGGAAGTAGAAAATCACTTCCACTACACCCGTTTATAAGCAAGATGATTACTAAAACCCAAAAGTATTCCCTACTTTTTACTAGTTAGTGCTGTCCATCAACTCCCTCCCCAGAAATCCCAATAAGCTATGTTGTATTTCTGTTTGAAGCACCTCTATTAACAAAACAGAAACACAGCACTGTCACTGAATTCATAATCCTGGTATGTTCAGATTTCTATCTTATGATTCTGTGTTGCATACTTCCTTGCAATACCCTAGCTGCTACTTCCATGGTCTTGCTGAATTCCTCAGAGCTACTTAATTTAAGGGTTTTATTACTATCTGCTCTTCCTGGGATCCCAGTTGAGGACCAAATCCTGTTATACTAAGCACTGTTTAGACAAGAGTAACAGAGGTCAGTTCCTGCTCCAGAAAACCCAGTCCTGATGTCAGGTAAGATAATCTAAGCAGGCAGTAGTGTGTGGTAGCAAGAGTCAAAAGCAAATTATTTTATTTTAGCAGAAAGTAATGTGATTATCTGTCAGTTAGCCAAGATTTAAGTATTATATACAAATCAAGAGCAGATGCAGTCCTTCAGTTGGAGCTTGTAATCAACCAGTCTATTAGGAAGTCACATTGCTCTGTTAAACTTTTAGTGCCTCATTAGTGTTTTGTTTGGTTGGTTGGTTTTTGGTTTTGTGGGGTTTTGGAATGAAATTCGTTAGATAGGTGAGCTTTGCCTAAGGGGTGAATGTGCAGCAACAGCTGAATTTACCTAATGAAGTTCACAAAAGAAAGATCCATTTAGACTAGTACTAGATTGTCAAGACCAGCAAAATAAACACCTTGAATGTTAATAGCATCTCTGCATTACTTCTCCAATTTAGTTTGGATAAGCAATACCTGCTCTTCGTTATTGAAATTACTAATGTTGTTTGTTTATTTCAGTATGAGTATGCACTGAGACAGCTGTATGCCTTGGTCAACATTTGTGAAGAAGGATACCCCATTGACAGGTAATGAGGTTCCCAGTTACACTGTGGCTAGGAAAGCAGAAGCTAAGAGGCAGATGAAGCTTAACACTACAAAGCTTCTCGCTTGTTCTGCTCTGTAAAGTTCTGACTCTAAAGTTATGAATGCTCATTTTGGAAAACACATCATTATTAGTTCCCTTCCACTCCTAATGATCCATTTCCCCAGTAACCCTTTAATTTCCTTGTTGGAGACCCTCAGGGGAAATTCTAACCAGTCAGAGGATCCCACTGCACTGTATTAATATAAAACAGCATGACTGGTGCGTTTTACAGGACAAGGGTGTTGCCCTGTAACTCCTGTATGATCTTATACTGAAACAAGGTTGAGAACTGCCATATTTTCTCCTCTGCCCCTTCAGCTGCTGGCTTAGAACACCACAGCACTGCTGGGTTCTGATGGGGAAAGGGAATACAGTGCTAGAGCCTTCATCTGTGAGCATGTGGTAGGAAAGCAGGGAAATAATGGTCTAGGCTGACCCTCGTGGTGGTGCAGTAAGGACAAAGGAAGCATGGTGTTGAAATTCTGTCTTGAAAATTTGTGGTAGAGGATGGAATCCTAGCATGTGGGTTGTAGGAGAGAAAGAAAAGAGAGAGAGGAAAGCAGCAGGGTAGGGAATGGGAGGGTGGACTGGTAGTTAGGCAATGCACAGTGCAACCCAGAAGGTGAAAAACTGCTGCCTCCACTCCTGGTGGCATCCCACTGCCATCAGTTTGGGAAATAATTTTGAGAGCAGAGCACCTGGAAAGTTCCTCATCATTATTGTTCTCTGTTGCAGAATATGCCTGGCCATGGATCAAGTGTGCCTTGGGTATTGATGGAAACAACAGTCCCTAATGTAATCCTTACTACAAGTGATAACTTTTCATAACTGTGATAATTCAGACTTTACATGCATGCAACATGAAGAGAGTCAACCACTGTACTGGACCAGTGCTGGGAGCTGAGGCTCCTGACCATGATGAACACAGCTCTCCCCTGCATCCCCATCTGCTGACAGCCTGCTGGTTTCACAGAGGTGTTTTGGCAGACCACCTGGAGCTTTCAAGATGGATGATTTGTTTCAAAGCACAATGCTCTTAAGAATCTCTGGATGAACACTGAAAACCACCTATCAGTGATTGCTAAATCTACACTAAATTGAAATATTGAGTCATTAATTCTGGAATTTTTTTTAATACTATTGCTAACTATTAGCTTTTTTAAAGAAGTTAATGAATTCCGTTACAGTGACTAATTTGCAAATTGGTTAAAGAGAAGAAACCAAAGCTTGTTCTTTAAGCTTTAACTCCTTAACTGTTTAAAGAAATGAGTTGCATTCAAGAATTCTGATGTGAACAGCACACTTAAACTGAACAGTAAAAATCTCTGTGGATAGAAAGCACTGTTTCCCAAAGAAAAATACAAATATCTAATGCTGTAAATTTAGCACCAGTATGCTATAATTAAATGTATATACACACAAACCTGTGGGAAGTCATAGAGTACAGGAATTGCCTGTGAATAAAAATAAATAAAACCTACAGGGCAATACAGTGTTAGACATCTCGTGTCTTGAAAATGAATGAGAGCAAACTAATTTTATGATCCTGCATTAAAAGTTTATCTATCACCCATAAGCCTTTTATAAGGCAGGTCATCTCAAAAAAACCCCAAACAAACTCAAACCAACAAAAAACAAAAAAAAACCTAAACCCCCAACTCAAAAGCAACAACAACAAAAAATATCAAAAGCCCAACATCACGTGTGAAGGCACCACTCCCTTAGAGGTGACTCACTGAATGACAAGCAGGGGGAAAATTAGAGGTAATGAGATGATTCAAAATAGTTTCAGGTTGTCCATACCTTTTTATAGGTGGAGACAGGATACAGAAATACTTCAGGATTCTTTCCAAAGTGTGTTAAAATATGTAAAATTACCTCATCTTCATAGGAAAACAGCAAACTTTGGCAAAAACTAAACCAACATCTCCAGGATGAAGAGAGTTCTGGGTAGCCCCAGAGAGGACAGGGGGTATAGCTGAAACTACTTTTATGTAAAAAAGAGCCAGATAAAGCCAGGAGCATTAGTGCTTTCAGCTGTCATCTGAATGAGTGAGAGAGAAGTTCCAGAGCACAGCTAGTGTCAAGATGGATGGGAAAAGGTAGAACTATGTAGAACTAGGCTTTACTGAATTAAGAAATGAAACTTTGCACCTGGGGAGTTGTTGCAAGTTCAGATATATGCTGGTTTTGAGCTGCTTCTTGTTTCTTCTCAGCTGTAAAGCTGGAGTTTTTTTAGCAGAAATTTAAAAATAAGACTATGAAATTCTTGAGTGCCTGAATGTGTTGCAGGTGTTCTCCTGATGGCAGCAGGAAGGGTTGGCCACACAGGACAGCTTTTAGGCAGTCTGGCTGCTGTCATGAAAGAGTGTACCAAGAGCCCCCAGTCACTTTGAAAGAACAGGAAAAATGACTCCTTCGAAGCCCTAGAATCATAGAATCATAGAATGAGCTGAGTTGGAAGGGACCCATCAGGATCATTAAGTCCAGCTCTGTCCCTGTGTAGGGCATCCCAGGAGTCACACCATGTGCCTGAGAGCATCATCCAAATGCATCTTGAACTCAGTCAGGCTTGGTGCTGTGACCACTGCCCTGGGGAGCCTGTGCCAGTGCTCGACCACCCTCTGGGTGAAAAACCTTTTCCTGATATCCAGCCTAAACCTCCCCTGATTCAGCTTCCTACTGTTACCTGAGTCCTGTCGTTGGTCACAGAAGTGAAGAGATTCCCCTTCTCTTCCCCTTGTGAGGAAGCCATAGATTGCAATGAGGTCACCCCTCAGCCTCCTCTTCTCCAGGCTGAATAATCCAAGTGACCTCAGCCGCTCCTCATAGGTCATCCCCTCCAGACCCTTCACCATCCTCATGGCCCTCTCTTGGATGCTTTCTAGTAGTCTGATGTCTTTTTTATATTTTGGTGCCCAAAACTGCACACAGTACTTGAGGTGAGGCCGCACCAGTGCGGAGTAGGGTGGGACAATCACTCCCCTTGACTGACTGGCAACGCCATGATTAATGCACCCCGGGACATGGCTGGCCCTCCTGGCTGCCCTGTTTGAATACATTCATTAAATCTGCTAAGTTCTACACATCTTTGCTGTTAGAGTTGTTCTCTTCCCTAGAAATCCAGCCTGCTTCTCAAGTACTTGGCATCATCAGTTCATAGTTTTAACAATGTTCTTCATCCTTAAGAAATACCCATCTTCTTCTGAAGTATTCAGAAGAGTCTTTTGGTCTTTTGGATTTTCAGATCTAAAATATAGAGGGAAAAAGCCCTCCAGGTTCTTCACAGATAGCATCAATTTACAGCCAAGAGTCTCCAGCCATACTAAGTAGGCCTCAAAAAATAATTATTAGATGAAAAAAGCAGCTACTAGCACACATTTGGGGACAGACACATGGGGACAGGCTTTTTAGCAGAGCCTGTTGTGATAGGACGAAGGGTAATGGTTTTAAACTGCAGGAGGGTAGATTTAGGTTAGATATGAGGGAAAAGTTTTTCACCATGAGGGCAGTGAAACACTGGAACAGGTTGCCCAGAGAGGTGGTGGATGTCCCCTCCCTGGAAATGTTCAAGGCCAGGTTGGATGGGTCCCTGAGCAACCTCATCTGGTGGGGGATGTCCCTGTCCATGTCAGGGAGGGTTGGACTAGATGACCATTAAGGTTCCTTCCAACTCGAGTGATTCTGTGATTCCATGATTTGCATTTTTACACATTGCTAACACCCAGGTGGCACTTGTACCTCACTAACATCAAATGCCCTGGCGCTCCTGCAGACCTTTGTAGCTCTGAGGATGCCAAACTGAAACATGAAGGAGCAGGATTTCATTCTGTCAGTTTTCCTCCTGCAAAAGTGATTTCCAGAGTTTCACCATGCTAAATGCTGCCCATGGCAATGTGACCTCTTCCCCCAGGGATGTGCAGAAATGAAAGAGTGAGGCAGTCTGCTGAAGATGTCACTGCACCCACAACACCGTCTGAGATGCAGTAGGTTCTTGCCCATGCCTCTCAAAAAGCATTAATGTGCTATTGAATTTCCAGTCTGTATCCAGAGACCCATTTCCTTTGCAGTCACTCAGGGAACAGCCCCACAGAAGAAAAAAACAACCACCTTCATCTGCACTGATCAATACGTTTGTTTTAAGGCCTCCAAATAGCACCACACTGGCTTCGTGTCTGCATGGCAGCCTGTTTATTTTGGAATGGTAATAGAACCTGATGAGAAAATCATTTTAGGATTATGCAAGGTCAATCTTAGTCCAGAGTATCTTGCTGTGTATTGGGCATGTGCAGACACCCTCACTCCTCCTGTGGGCATGCAGCTGCTCAGGCTGCCCTTCCTAGGGTGCAGGAATGACTTCTGCAAATATGGAGAACTGTCAGGTTCTTGGCAAATTGTCATCACCAGGCAGAACAGGGCAAAGTTGAGGCTGTGTTATTTACAAAAACCTTCCCTGAGCAGAATAGTTGTGTATATCCGTAACCCCTGGGAAGAGTGTTATCCACACCAGCCAGGTCTTTCTGTCCTTACTGTTAGGATCAGAGTTCAGGGCCCTGTGCCAAATCTGCTGTGTGTTTCCACCCAAAATCCTGCTGCATACAGCAGTTCACTGCCTTTCCTTTGAGAGGACCTGGAGGGCAGGAAGCATGATCAGCCTCCATAGTACACTGTCTGCTGTCTGTTCCTACATAATGCAGATTTACATCGACTCAGCTTTGTTCAGGGCGCATGTAACTGCCCTCTCTTCTCTACTAGTGATAAAGTATAAAGTTCAGCTGGAGCTGGAGATAATGCACTTTCTTAGAAATTCCAGTAAATAGTAGTATTTTAGCTCTGTCAAAACCAAATTGCATCTTCACTTACCAGGACGGCTTAGGGTGAGTGCTGAGCAGCTGTGCCCATCTCAGGGCAGGAGGCCAAAGGCTTCTTGTTCTGTGCTCAGCTTCAGCCCTGTGAGAACAGGGGTGGAGGAGCAGCAGAGGGAAAGGAACCTTAAGCTAAAGTCCTGGCTAAAGCAGCATTTCATGCTGAGAGCTCAGGCGATTCTGAATCAGAGGCTGCTTCCTTCACAGGGACACAATATGCCAAAAGCAGCAGGAGACAACAGCAATATTATGAGTCTGTAATCCCATGCACTGCGGCCAGAGCCAGCCAGTGTCCTGCAGCAGCAACACGAATCCAAGGAGGGACTCTGATGGGACAGGCAGGGTCTTCACAACAGCTGGATAGGAGGAAACCAGTTTTTACATTGAAAAGTTGGACTAGGGCCCCAGCGAGGCTTTGTAATCTCCAGGCCCAGCGACCTGCAGGAGTGAAAGGGTGAGGCCCTGAGCAACCTTGGGAGGCAGCCACTCTTGAGCAGGGCTTGGACGGGCAACCTCCAGGCATGCCTGCCAGCCAGAATCACTCCACAAGCCTGTGGAGAAAAGTCAGTCTTATTCTGGGTTTCAAAGTACAATTAGTGACTGATGCATGATGAGGTCCACAGGCTCTTGAATTCAGCAGGAGAACTGCCTTTGATTTCAATGGCTTTTATTTTAGGCTATACGTGACCTGCTGGTGTAATTATTTCAGTGATTTATTGACAGATGCTATCACTGGGTGCAAAGTGGTGTTAAACCAACTCTGTGCATGAAGTGGCCACTCGGGCTTTTTTTTATTTTCTTTACAGGAGTTACCAGGTCCAGCAGGTCTCCCTCTCTCTCACGCTGGGATTCTTTCCTTGTGACCATTGTGAAATGTTTCTCAGCAAACAAGTGTTTGAGGAGGCCTTGGCTAGATTACACAACCCAACTTGGTCAAAGTCTCCTGAAGCACTCTTGCCTGCTGATGGCTCATGTGAGGGCCAGAGCGTGAGTCATGCCGTGACCATCTTGACTAACCAGGGAAGGCCACAGATCAGCAGACTGGCCTGCTTCCTCTTCGCCTGGGATGCAGCATGAGGAAACCCATGGCAAGCGAATGCATAAAATCCCATAGAGCACTTAAAAAAATGCCCATCTCATTCCCACATTTGTTTTCTTACCACCCGAAATGTCAGATACCAGCCTAAAGCAGTGCAGGACCCTGGGCACCAGGCTCCAGACAGAGGGACATGCTGAGCCACTCCAGCAGTCTCCATGCTGGGGCCTCAGGGCTTTGTCGGCATCACCAGAACAGCAGCATGTTTGTCCCAACCAGGCTGTTTTCACCTGACCCCTTTGCAGGCAGAGACTGAGTCCCACCACAGAGCCGTGAGCCTGGAGAGATGGAAGGCACCTGTCCTGGGTCCTCCAGGATCCCATCAATCAGATTATCTCCCAGTTTGCATTCCCTGACAAGGGAGAGCTGTAGTCGGGTCCTGGAGGAGCTGGGTCTCCCCTGTATCCCAGAGATGTATGTTTAGTAAAGCTGTTGGTGGTAGCTCATCTAATGTGATCAGAGGGGCCATGTTCCCTGGAGCATCTCAGCCAGCCTGCCTCTGCACTGAGCCCTGCACAGGGATTTCCTCCTGGGCAGCTCGCAGCCAGGCACAGTAACTCACATCACTCTGAATAATCTCTGAGTTCAGGAGAGCCATGGCAACACTTGCAAATCAAAGTTATGCCAGAGGAAAATGTTGCATGTGCAATTTGAAAGCCTTTGTAAAAGCCCACAGAAATCCAGCTGACTCTCCTTGCATTTTGAACTGTGATCTGCAGGTCTGTTTTGGGCACTGGGCTTTAGTAAATCTGAGCCCATCTGGGTTGCAGCAATTTAACACTGTTGAGGTTTCCATGGGCTCCACTGACCAGCTGTATAATCTGTGGTTCCCTCCTCGCTCTGAGGTCCAGCTGCTGACTCAGACATCACAGGGCTCTGTGAGGTGCCAGAGCGCTTCACCAATTTGTTGCTCAGCCCTGGCCTGTGCAAAGTCCAGTTGCTTTCCAGAAATATCCAGCAGAAGATCAGTCCTCGCTTCCTTCCTTCCATGTTTCTACTTCAGCCTCACCCCCATCAGATTACTTTGGCTCATTAACTATGAATGTTACAATACAAAGATAACCTGATCAGGCCAAGGACTTTGGCAGACATACATCTTTGCTTCTGGGGCTTTAAATAACTTGGAGCAGCCACAGCAGAACTAAGCTGCTGGTCAGACCTCCTACATCTCCTGGTCTGACACTGGAGCCCCCCAGTACCGCTGTATGTGGAGCCTGTGCAGTTTGATACCTGTGCACAGGTGGTGGGAGGTGAGGTGTGCACATGGCTTGGAGTCCTACCAAGGGGGGGTGAGGAGGCTGGTGGGAGGTGGGTCAGAGAGCTAGTCTGGGCCCTGGTTTGGGTGGAGAAGGGAGGTAAGAGGTGGGGTGGGGGGGTCTCTTTTGGGAGAATGGGTGCAAAACAGAGGATATGAAGGGTGTGTGGCAGGGTAGGTTTGAGAAAAAAGGAAGGTTTGTAAGTGATGCTATCCAAAGCTTGGACCCTCCTGCTGCCACAGCCCCAGGGGTGACAGCTGAGCTCATCCTCAGTATGGCCAACAAAAAGCAGGTCAGCCCTCAGGACATATGGACATCATACCTACAGTGGAAACAAGACAAACAGCCTCTCTGTGCTGTGTGTCAGGGATTTACTGCAGTGCTTTCACCAGAGGGGGATGGCAGTGGGCCAAGGAGTCAGGCAGGGTGAGGACGTGCTGCCTCACAGCAGGAGCACCAAGGGGACTCTGTACCTGGCCCCTCTGGTGAAGGCCTGCCACTGAGCCATCAGCACACGACATCCAGGACCTGAGCTGAGGTACTTGCTGCAGCCTGCAGGATGGACATGGGGAAGTTGCTGTTGGAGCAGTGAGGCCAGCAGCTCCTGGGGCCATGGGGCCTCCCTGGGGTCCCGTCCCACTGCTACAGCCAGGAGTGGGACAGCTGGGAGCACCAGAGGCAGCTCCAGTCCTGGGCATCAGGCACCTTCCTGGGGTTGGGACAGGCTGAGGACAGGCTGGGGGAGTTGGAGACCAGCCCTGGCTGCAGCATCACCAGGGCAGGGGCTGACAGCCCTGAGAGGCTGAAATAGGGTCCTGGGCCATGGGTCGTGGGCTAGCCCTGGGGAGCCGTTGAAGGCAGCAAAGCCTGTGAGTGCCCTCAGGCCCTTAGAGCAGCATCTCCTCAGTCAGATCGGTACTGGAAACCTGCATCTCAGATTTGTCCATGGCGTCCCAAGTGCCAACCCGAGAGCAGCCTGGGCTCCCAGCAGGAGTGCGCTGCCCTGCAAGAGGCTAACGGCAGCACGAGGGAAGGGTTCAGCTCCAGCATTCTCCAAGTGTGCTGCCCAGAGGCAAAGCAGAGGTGCTGACAGCTGCACATGAGCAGAAATAACCAAGAGTTTGGAGTCAGCTCAGTGCCAGTGTCACACCCTACAAGCTCTGCACACGATGTCTTTGAAACCACGATTGCCGTTATTCACTGTTCCTCATTCTTGGTAGTTGTCCCTTCCCGGCAAGACACGCACGCAACCCAGGCTGGCAGATGCACAGCACTGGTTTGCTGTCTGTATGCAGATTTGGCCAGGGCACACTACAGCTGGAGCACGTAGGCGCAAACATTTCAAGCTGAGACTGAGAGTGACCTGCCACATGCGATACCATTTACCTTTGGAGGTTCAGGAGTAAGGCAGGGACGTTGGGCAACTTGGCCCAACGTGTCCCAATTCTTTTTTGAAGGTTAATGGGAGGAAACAGCAGCAGCTTTGAGCAAAAGCCACAGTAAAACACCCTTTCTTTCTAATCAGGGCTTTGCTAGACCTGATCCCAAGTTTGTGTTGCTGCAGTGGAGGTTGTTTGCCTCCTGCATGCAAACAATCCAGTCTCTTGTGTTCGTAGAGGGAATTTTGCCTCGATGAAGGCACTTGGAGGACATGGATCTGTCTTGCAATTAAGGCTCCCACCTCCATTATCCAGACCTGTTTTCAAATGTCATGAAATGCATTTTTGCATCAGTTCTGTTTATTTTGTGGGAATTTAAGTTTGCAGGGAAAGTTAAATCTACAATGACTGAACGACTGAAAGCACAGGTAGAGAGGAGAATTAGCAAGTTCTGTATGCAACAGCTGTAATTTATGTAGTGAATTATGTATTTATGTATGAATTAAAGTAATAACCTGGTGGGACTTGTAGATACTAGAACACTAGAGAAAATGACATCCAGGTACAAAAGGGACAAGTATTTAATTCTAGCTCTTTTTGACTTTCAAATTTTAATCTGGTTTGCTACACTGGGCAAATTATTAAGTTTTTACAAATGCTTATTTTAAAATAATTGCACCATACCACACGTGGAAATAAATATACAATTAGTCAGATACTATCATACAATGTGATTAAAACTGCTGTACATGTAAAACTGGTGGTGAAGACCTTCAATCTTTAAGAAGAATACATAGATGAAAATGCCTGTGCTACCTGACAAATAGATGGCAGAAAATGTATTCTTAATGAACGTGCAGGATCACCTTGCATGGTCTGTAATTATGTGGATTTCAAAGGCAATGACATGTTGTAGACAGCAAGACAGTGATGGAGTTCTGCTATGGAAGGTGACCCTCTTCCACTGAGTACACCGGACAAGACTCGGTTTATTCAAAGTGGGTGGACAGATACTGTAAGGCATAAACACAGTCTTACCTCCAAACAGATTGAGGCATGTGAAGACCTTTCACAGGCCTTGTGCACAGCGGTGATTCACACCTGCCATAATTTATTATGAAGTAATTGCCCGCTTTTCTGCAAGATCTCTGGATTTTCTCCACTGTCCATTTACATTCTGTGACGTCGGCTGGTTGCCGGCAGGAGGTTCTGAGGTTTGATACTTCAAGTTTTCCAGAGGATGAATGTTCTCCTGAATGCTCCTTTTATTTCTGCAAATTCTGATGATAAATGCCCTGTATTCAGACAGCATCTACAGTTAGCACATCTGCCCTGTGTTGAAGGCCACATTCCAGAGACCTTCTGAGGTCTGCAGGTACCAGAGGATCTCACAAGATAAACCATCCAGCCCTTTTAGGATGACAGCAAGCACAACAAATGAGCAGCACGGCCCTTAGGGAAAGTCTGACTCTTTGACAATTGGAACTGGTGGGCTTTTATGGTCTATTGGTTTATAAATAAAATGGAAATCTTTCTTGGTTTCACTCTTCAGCAGGGAGGCTTTGATATGGTGAGGAAGCGCATCTTTGTTCAGCTGCAGCCACTGGTCATCAACATAAACAAAGAGTGCATAGTCCTTGGGATGGGAGACTTCAAACTTTTCGGCACACTGCTGGCTCAGCTGCTCAGCTGTGGTGTCATTCCGTGAAGCAAGTGTCCTTGACTGAGCACCAATTTCCAGAAACGAGATAGAGATGAAATCCTGAAGAGAGACATGAGGATAGACCTTGCAGTTAACACAGTGACTTAGGATGGAATGAGATAGAATTCAGCCCCAAAGCTCTAGCTGCCTAGAGCTCCTAAATGCTCCCAAATATCCTCCAATCATTCTCCAATGCCCCAGTAATTCTCTCCTTTCTCGCCTCTGATGGAACAAGCTCTGAACCAGTAAATACACTAATAAACACCTAATCAAATAATTAGCCCTGTAAAGACACATAAGTGAAGGCTTTTTTCTGATTTTGGTGAATACCCTTAGTGAGCAGACTGAAACAGTTCCTTCTCCCACCTTTCTACAGCTCCTGAAGAAGTAGGATGCAAAGAAGTAACAGACCAGAATAACAAACCAAAAACCTCAGAGGTCTGGCCTGAAAAGCCCCTGTCTCACAGAAACAGAAACGGGCTGGCAGTGCGATGACCTTTGTAACTCCACCATCACCCAAACATAACCTGAGAGCATGTCCTCCAAACTTCCTTCCACCAGTAAGGAACTAACAGAAGAAGTTCTGTTGAGAAGGCTGATTTACTTGTATCCTGTTTCAGGCAGGAACTGTTGGGATGACTTTCCCCTTGCCAAACTCATGAGGAACAGAATCTAGAAAACATTTGCCCATAGTGGAACCTGTGTGTTTAATTTGTATCTGTGAAGTTTAAAAAAATTCCCAGACTCTTTGGTGAGAAAATACTCAGGTTCCCCAGCAGAAGTGAGATTTGCCAAATATTTGGACTGTGACTTCCCAAAGTGCATTTGTAGAGCACCGCAGCAGAAGAGTAAGGCAGTCAGAGTGATGTGCAGGGGCACGCTGGGCACCTCAGCAAGCTGTTTCCCTCTGCCAGGAAGGGTTCATGTCTCAGATACTACCCCTCAAAGGAATGGAAAATGGCCCTTATGCTGCTGGAGGCGGCGGGAACTTTCTGGGAAAATGTGGGATTTGGTTGCCCAGCTGTTATGCTCCATCCTAGGTACGCGCCAAGAGCTACTGCCAGAGCAGCACTTGGGGCCTGGTGGGTGTTTGCTGTGTCTCAGCCTCCAGTCACGTGTTCTGAGATCATCAGGGACTGTTCTGACTGCAATACAAGAAACATATTAACCCCCCTGCTTTCACGGAGCTGCATGGACTGCATCTACCCCTCAGGAGACTTTACCCTGGCTTTCCCCACGGAGTTCACAATTTTCAGTTTTGCACTGTGAAGGCTTTACAGAACCTGAGACAAGGCCTTTGCTGCCTCCCTGTGGGTGACAATTTGACCACAGGACAGGCATCCCACCTGCCTGGGCCTGCACTCCTCCTCACCATGACTGGAGGCCCGAGGCACCCATCCCTCCTGGGAGCCTCTCCCACTGGTGCATGGGGAGGTCTTTGCCAGGCCATACACAGCCTGGGCTTCAAAGCTAGACAGCCGTTGTTGGGTCTGCCCTGCTGCCAGGCAGGAGAAGCCAAGCTCTGGAAAACACTTCTCTGACCAGCCCTTGGGATGTCTCAGGTCCTTCTGCAGCTTTATGCCACCTACAAACCACCTCTGTGTAGCCTGCTCACATCTCCTCAGCTTAGCCCAGGACTTCCCCAGGCCCTAAAGCCTGCCTCCCTGCTGCAGCTCTCCTCCACATGTGAAGGTTCCTAGCATGCCTCTTTTGGGAATGAATGATGAAAGCACTCTGAAGTCATATTTAAAATTATATCATTATGAGGGACCTCAAGACTTCAAAATGGATTTTTAAAGCAGTATGTATTTCAAATGACGTGTCTTTAAGATTTGGAAATCTTGCACTGTATGTACTCTCTTTTTTTTAATAGTGATTTGGGTTAATTTTGTTTTAAAATAATTATTATATTAAAAAACTAGTAAGTATGGTGAGACCATGTTCATATTCCAGTCTTTTTCCCTAGAAAGTAATGCCAGCTACCTGCACTGATGAACGGGAAGCCCGGGCCTTGATCAGCGTCCTCCGTCGCTCCCAGCGGTGAATGGAGTCCTGCACCTCCACGCTCAGTTGCCGTGTGACAGTTATTTTGTCGTAGTTCTTGATGTGCTCCAGGGCCCCATAGGTGGTGGTTAAATAATAAGAGCCTGCGAAAGGAGAAGGCCTTGTATGAACATCACACCTGCACGGACTGTGCATTTGCCCTTCCATCCTGCCTGCTTGTGCCCATGCAGTGGCAGCTGTCCGACACTTGCGCTGTCTGTGCCTTGCTGCCAGGAGTGCAGGGGCATCTGCAGCTAAGCCCAGAGAAATAAGACCAGATTACTGAGCACTGGAACAGGCTGCCCAGAGAGGTTGTGGAGTCTCCTTCCCTGGAGACATTCAAAACCCGCCTGGATGTGTTCCTGTGTGATGTACTGTAGGTGAACCTGCTCCGGCAGGGGGGTTGGACTAGATGATCCTTCAAGGTCCCTTCCAACCCTAGAATTCTGTGATTCTGTGATAACCAGTGTCCTCTACCCCTTTCTGCTTCACAGCAATGTCACTGCCCAGGCCACTCAGGTTGTAGATGCCCTAGGAGCAAACACAGACTGAAGGCAAACTATTACAAAAGCTGCTTTCACAAACAAATCCAAACCGTTCTTATTGCCAACCTAAACCTACCCTCTTTCAGTCTAAAACCGTTGACTCTTGTCCTGTCACTACAGGCCTTGGTAAAAAGCCTTTCTTCTGTCTTTATATATTGAAAGGTAGCAATGAAATTTCCCCAGAGCCTTCTCTTCTCCAGGCTGAACAACCCCACCTGTCTCAGCCTCTCTTCATAGAAGAGGTGCTCCTGCCCTCTGATCACTTTTGTGGTCCTTCCTTGGACTCACTCCAGCAGCTCCATGTCCTTATGTTGGGGACTCCAGAGCTGGACACAGTACTCCGGGTGGGGTCTCACAAGAGCCAAGCAGAGGGGGAGAATCACCTCCCTTGACCTGCTGGTCACAATTCTTCTGATGCAGCCCAGGGTATGGTTGACAACATTTAGAATCTGGGTCCTCTGTGGGCTCAGCACCCTTGAGTCTGTCCTGGACTTGCAGGGACAAGTCACCTCCCCTCCCTCCATCTCTATTGACTAGGCAGTGAGCCCAGGTGTCCGGCTGCAAGCAATTCCTGGACTGTTCAGAGCTGTTGGGTAAATCTTGGTAAAGCAGAAAAACGGGATAAAGCAGTAAAAGCCTGCAGCCAGTCCTTTGCCCTCAGAAACTGTGGTGTTGGCAGCAGCAGGTAATAAATACTGAATCACAGCAGCCAGGGAAGCAGCTGGACCATGGTAAGAACAGGATGAAGATAAGCCCCGACAAAAGGACAGAGCTGAACACGAGGAACCTGCGGCCCGGGTTCGGGGCAGCCCCGTGCCAGGGCACGGCCCAGCGCCGGGTTCAGGACGCACCCCCCGGGCCGCCAGGCGGGGCCCAGCTCAGCCGCAGGGCCAGGCCCACCGCTCCTGCCCTCAGAGCGGCACCCCGCTCCCCAGCCCGGTGCCGGGAGGGAGAGGAGCAGTGCCAGCTGCCCGCCGGCTGGGCGCAGCTCCCCGTCGGCAATAGGCTGCCTAAGCACCGCGGCTGCCTGCAGATGGCACTGCCGCATCACCTCCTCGGGCTCCGGCAGCTCCACACTCCCCGCAGCTGGCTGTGAAAGCGGTGGCTAAGACAGCATTTTGTTGAAGAGCAGTATTTTTAGAGCACCATTAACGTTTGGTGTAGCAGGGAAGGGACCCAGGCATTGCCATTTGACGTTCCGTACTCGGGCGGATGGGATGAGGAATGTCCATAGCTGTGCAGGTCTGCATACACCCAAAATACCCAGTTTCTTTACTGTCTCTTACAAAGTCTGCTGAGAGCAGGCTAACAAGCCTGCAAATGCCACTCTCCCCCTCTTAAATATAGCTATGACCCTCCTTCCCCTGTCACGCAGTGTTTCTCCTGCGCTGGCAGAGCCAGGGCACCTGTGACTGGGCCCGTGACCTGCTCTGTCCTGTCCCTCAGAACCCAGGGAGGTTCTCCCAGTCTCCCGCATCAGGAATTCATTACACCTTCTTTAAGAATTAATTTTTCTTCCACTTTCCAGTATACTAATTTCCCCATCATCTGTTCTTGCCTTTGTTCCAGTGGTCAACATCATGGTACAAAATTAATTCAAAGTAAATTTTTAATTTGGAGGCCAGATTTAAATGATTTTGCATATTGACCTGATGTAATTTCAGAGTTTTCTCACTTTTGCTTTCTTTTCATTCCTTTTATTTCTGTGCCTGAATCACCTTTTTCCCATTTAACTTTGAAAGGCCTAACTCAATTTGACTTTTGCAAGTTCCCGTTTTAGCCCTGTGCTTTGTGATCTCAGAGCTGTCTTCACTGAGTGTTCTTTTTGTTCCCATTTTCCCTGTATCTGCGATTACTCCCGGTCTTCTTTCTGATGTGGTTATTTAGCCAGTTTGATCTGGAACTCCCTCATGAAGTTTCCCCCCTTTGACTGGAGTACCCATTTCACATAGTCTTTTCATCTTTGACTTAAGAGAACCTGCAGCCAGCTTTGCTTCCGATAGCCTGAGCTCCCCAGCCCAGCTGACTTCAGTAACAAGCATGGTATTGTGCCCTTTTAAAATCAAGAACCTCTGGGCAGCATAGTCACCAAAACCAGCTTAGTTATGTCAGCAAAACGCTGTGCTTAGGCTAACATTTTTTCTGCTAACAACTCATTCCAGGGAAAAATTAGCCTGCACAGAAACTCCTCACTAATACGATTGTGCTGCTACTGCTCATTCTGTTAATAACTTCGCAATTAGTAGTGCTGGGATGGCACGCTCTTAGTTACAGACTTACTCATCCATTTAATATAAATACAATTAGTCTGCTGTTGTTCACGCAGGACTTTTTTCTAGAACCTTAATACTTACCAAAACAAAGTCTAAAATAAACCCCATTTTATTGGTTTAGTGATTACTTGGTGAAAAATGGTCTGTGTTCCTAATTTAGAGTGCGTAACCCTATCACTGTTAGTAGCATTTGCTTTTCAAACTATATTTAAGAACCTGAAGGCCCACAGATCCTTAGAGTGTTTATCCCTCTAATAGCAAAGGTCTTTATTCACATCCAAACTCAATATTCCTCTCTAACCTGACTTTCCTTTCTCTGCCTCACTATGATAGTCAGCCAGAGAACACTGACAAAGGGGTCACTCAAATTTGAGAGTGGAGGGATGATGAGAATAATAAATGGCCCCAGGCATACAATGCAGTTTAAGAAATGTGCTCTTTTCTCATTGGAATAAATAAAAAAGTCTGCACAATGGATTGCAGCAGTAGTTTAATTTTAGGCAAAGATCTTTTAACTTCTCAGCCTTTGGGCCAAGGAACACTAGATGTCTTCAGGTGACTAATCCAGGAGCTCAGTTCTCATTTATACTGGGTCCCTGCCTTTCTAGCTGGTGTTTAAGGACACTGCACTGCTAAAAACAGTTGAAGTGTTTGATAATAACTTTAGAGCCTCAGATCTGAAAAGCCTGACCAAAGGTTATCCACAAAGCCTAGCCAGAGCCTTGCTGCCCCACTTTCACAAGCACTGAAGTGAGGCAAATAATGATTTCCATAGTGAATATCCCAGGAGCAAACACTTTACCTTCCCCTAGCTGCAGAGCTGGGTCCATGAGCTCCATCACATACTCCACATTCAGAAGGACTTCAGTCAAATTGCTGCGGGCCAACACATACATGAGCACGGGGAGGAAGTCATCTGCACCATACGGTTTCCCTGAGCAAAGAGAAACACAGAGTGGTCCCAATAAACTCACCACAAAGACACGTTCCCACGTAACAGTGACAGCTTCTCACCCAGTATGTCCTTTGCAGACTTTAGCTTACATTATCTGAAGAGTTAAAGCTTGAAAACACCAGAAAACAAAAAATGCTGAAAAAGAGAAAGTTAGTTTATTAAAAAAGTAAGTAAACTTGCTTCAAGCCCAAAATATGAGCCTGAATATTTTTAGTGAACTTCATTTCTGCCATTCTTTACTAACTGGCGAAAAAGAAACTTAAAACTTCATGGATCACAGACAATCCTTGAACAGTGCGAAGGCTGGCAGCTCGGTGCTCTGATTGAACACTGCCATCAAGATTGGAATTTGGGTTTTCAGTATTATCAGTGATGCTGTCTACATGCATTAGGGGTATTTATGCTCTTAGGTTTGCTCTATGTTTGGGACCAAAGAGCAGAAAATGGAATTTGAGACAGTGGTTTTGGGACTGAGGACTTCCATGTTTATATTCCTTCAGAAGGGAAAATGTTACACTAGATGTTCCTACTTAAAACGATCTCCCAGGATATAGAATCTTTCCAGCCATGGTGTCTAGCTAAGGAAACAAAAAGCCTTTCACTTTGGACTTAGACTTGTTTTTGGACTTGGCATGCGGCAGACGCTGCAAGAACAGTTCCTCATGGGCTCAAGATTTCCTGTGCTTAAAACATTCATATCAACAAAGTCAATGAGTCAATGAAGTGATCTTATATGTAATCTGTAAAAGCCCTTTGAGATCTCTGAAGGCAAGAAAGTGTACTTGTCAACAGGCATCATTATAAATAATTACTACTTAAAATAGAATCCAAACTGAAGCTTCACCACGTAAATAGAAAAGAACACAGGATAAACTTTCTTATTTGAAAGATGCTTTCACTTTCTATGAACATGTCATAAATTCGTCATGGACAACTTGTAATAACAAGTTGTTTAACAGGCCTAACTTCCCAACATTCAGGGTTGACCATTCCTCTAATCCTAAACCCAGTCTGCTTTCATTCTGAATGTCTTCTCTCAGACAGTGGGCAGTTTTCCTCACCTGAGTACTTGGATATGTTGGGTTCATGGGCCACGTGTGTCTCACTTGAGAACCATTTGCCTCACCTAAAAGAGTCAAAGCTACCTTTCATGTGCTTTGGTGAAATTCTGCCCTAGCCATATTTGGCCCATGTTTTGTGTGTCCTTCCATGGTAGGGCATAAATTCCTATTTCTCAAATGTTCCCACTGATTTATTTCAAATCTTTGCCATGAGTCAACTTTCCTTATTAGTCATTTATAGCTGATTCACAGATTCTTCACTGGCAAAGGAAGATACTCTTCTGAAGCCTCAAATAATCATGAGCTTAGCCCATAATTAAAAAAAAAAAAGTATGCCTTTAAAATAAACCCAGTAATATATCTAGTGAACAGAGAGCTGATCCATTTAAAACAGTGTTGGAAGATGGGAGATTGTCAGGGCTGTAATTCAGTCTTTTTTTAACAGATTCCACACATGCCACAACATAGACAATTTATTTAATGAAAGCTGGATTAGAGCTTTCAGTTCTGTTTGCTTTATTATGGCTGCCTTTAGTTAAATGACACAGCCTTAGGTCTTCAACCAAACTATAAAAGTACTGTATTGTTCCATTAACATCTGGATGGACATTTTGTTTGTCTGTTGTTGCCTTGGCTTATGTCTCTGTGAAGGGTTCAATTAATTACTGTCATACATATTAACTAAATACAAGTAGCTTAGTATTACAGCTATTTAATATTGTTTAGCAAAAAAAGATGACACAATTGAGATGTGACAATGTGCCAGAAAAACTGCGTAGAGAAAAGCCCTATTCTCCTTTTGACCTGAATAAATCAGATGCCAACAGTTCTGTATAAAACTAGTATAAAGGAAGATGAAGTACCAAAGAGTTTTCTAGGCTCAATTTTTTCTCTTTAAAAACTTTTGCTTTATTATGTAGTAGTTACTGAGTAGTGGCATGGATTGGGTGCTTCTGATTTTCTGAAGGCCAAGGGATTTTGTGAAGACCAAGGGATTTCCAGTGTAACACCAATAGCAGAAATTTTTCTTCCTTATCACTTCATTTTCATGACTAATCCATGTTGTGTCTGCTAGGGCATCCAAGAAAGTTGCCACTTCACAACATGAATTCCAATCCACTGGAAAAAAACACTGTTATTTTTGGTTTTTTTCTTAATAAAATGTCACTGAAAGAGACCACTGACCAGTCGACAGACTGACCAACAAATGCAGAGTGGAAACAGAAACTTAGAACTAAACAATTCCGTGTCCCCAGCCATCAACTTCCAGTGTCAACTGAACTGAAAGTTAGAGGACATTTTTCAAGGACTACAGAATCTCTATTTCTTTTTTATGAAAAGTGGTTGTATGTTGTATGTATGTACAAGCAGGCACCGAGTCAATCAGTTTTCACTGCTGCCTATCTCATTTCTATAAGCTGATTTAGCTGCTCTGCCCACCACCCCTTCTTATAAACCTTTCTCCCCTTTAAGATTTCATAGAAATATTATTGGACTCCCAGCTGTTTATGTGGCTTAAGTATGAAAATCTGATATACAGTTTCTTTTTGATTAATAAATCTAGAGCAGGCATGTCTGACTGCAATAATGGAAAGAGTACTCATTCTCCGTATGCTGCATGCTCATAACCTGAGTAAATTACAAGACGTAATTTTAATCCACTTGTGGGAATATAAAGCCTGATTCTTAAATACCCATGTCTGTAGATAAAGCTGATGCCAACAGGAGCTGTAGGTGTCAACAAGAGAAAAGTGAAGCTAATCACCAAGTGTCTAGCTCTGACTCCATGTGTTGTCACAAACTTCCAGTGTGTTGCCTAGGGCAGGTCAGGCATGGTATATTGTGCCTACTCCTTGTAGGCATCACAACAGCTTCTCTCCACTGACTGCAGATGGACACAAGGATAGGTGCCTGAGAGGGCAGGACTCAGAACTTCCCCTTGTTCTCCTGGCTTTGGATGGCACAACAGGCACAGGGACTAGCTTAGACATGTACAGCCATCAGACTGAGTATGGCCCTGAAATGTCCTGTATCTCAGTCCATCTCTGGGGATAATAGGTGCTGTCAGCATCTCAAGTATGACCAGAAGCAGGAGGCACAAAGATAGATGAAACAATGCCTGAATCAAGACACCTGAGAGGTTGGTGCTGCTCAGCATCCTGCAACCCACATGCTCCCTGTGCTATGAAAGGCACCAGGGCACCAACCAGTGGTCATCCAGGGGCTGCAGCAGGGATGTTCTCTGCAGGCTGCTTGCCTCCTCAGCTCCGCCTTCAATCTGGGCCAGAGCCAAGCTCTCAGACCTACATGTCAGACTCCAGCTGTGGTCTCACACAGAGGGGGAATGTTTGCATCTGACAGAGTTAAATCTAGCGCTGAACCTGCCACTGGTCTCAGTGACACTGGGACTGAGCTTGCTTGTTCAAGGTGGTGTTGTCCTACTCCAGATACGACTTGCTTGCTTTTATTCCCCCCCTCTTCCCTGCAGGATCAGGAAACATTTATTTCATAAATATCTATAAGAAGCTTAAAATAAGCCTTCTCTTCTGCCACAAACTCATCCTATTATGTTTATAGCAAAGCAAATACAATGTCAGCTCCTGGCTGGGATGCAGTGCTGGAATGGAATGGGTATTAATTAAATACATGATTTAAAGCAATTGGAATTCTGCCCAAGCCTCCATAAAGAAATTACAGCCTATTTTAACACATCCATGCATTTTTTTCCACTGCATGTGTATTCTGGCAACCAGCAGACAGTGATGATGCTCTGCATCTTGCTCCAATATTTTACAAACACTGGAATGATGTTTAGCAGCGGCTCTCTGGGAATTTTACTCTTAGTTTATAGCTGAGAAACCTGAGGTACAAAAAGATTAACTGAGATTTGTTCAAGATTGTAAGAAAAGATTGTGACCATCCTTCTACTCCCTAGCATTTTGCTGCCTCCTGTCCATCCCATACTACTTCAGTAAGGTTCGGTTTATGGTATAGTTGAATTAAAAGAGTTAATACTTGTAGGCAGGATGAATCCATTTAAAAAACATATGATTTACAGACCAGAGTAATTTGTTCCCCTTGAAAAATTTCATCTGGCTCTTTAATTTAAATGTAGCAATTGTGCTAGCCAAAAAGAAGACATAATCTCTAGTTCATCAGCTTTCATTAATAGTAACTTAAATGCAAATATTCTCTTCCTGAAGGTAACAATGCAAAACTGTTATATATAGCTTTATTTTCATTCTCAGAAGTAGAGCAGTGTGGTGGGATTGCTCTGACTTAGTTTTAGGAACTTCTTGCATCAGCTCTACACTGGATGCTGAAGTATTTGAGGCCAATTTCCTTTCCACAGGCTCAGCTATCCCACTGAAGACACTGCTTCATGTCCATGTCTTTGTTAACTGCAGAGCCATAGGAGTACATCAAGGCAACTAATATTCAGCTGCTCAGTTCTATGGGAGCTGACAAACTTCATCCTAAATGTTAGCAAAGAGAAAGATCCGAATGGAATATCTATCCTATCTTTCCTCTTCTTCCAAAAGCACAATATACATTAGCCATGAAAAACTGTGTAAATTCTTAAATCAGATGTTTTAGTGCCAATCACCTGTCCAGCTTCATCACTAGTACAGAACTGGTTTTGAAATATATACTCCAGCTCCCAGTGCAGTTCAAAGATACTCAAAAAAAGAAGCATCTTAACCTTAGGAAATCTGCAAGTTAAAAATGTTGCAGTAAGAAAATTGTTGTTCCCTTCATTCTTCTTGAATGTCCTCTGAAAGCAGTCTCCACATCATTCAAACTTCCAACTTAAACTTAGAGCCTTTCCATGCCTGATTTTCCACACTCCTGGACTGACCAAGCTTGGTCTGTTTGTCTTACACAGTATTTCTTCATAAACCAATGCCTACTGCTCCATTATTTTTGCTTTTCCACCAGTTCTCTTCCACAGAATGGCAGATCCCAAGTAACACATGGCTGGGAGCTCCAGACTCACCAGTGCCAGTACACATCACACATACTGCAGATTCCCATCTTGCTTATCACTCCACAAGTGTCACTTGTGTTTTGGATAGAGCAAAAAGCAGAGATTCTCATTCTACGCCTACCACACAATATGCCTTTGACATTTTGCCTGAGTAAAGGTATTTCTGAAAGATAAATAATAAGCAGTTTTTTCTACATGAGATTACAGTGCTTCTATATGAATGAGATATGTGTCCAACTCTCCCTGTGGGTACTGGGGCATGGCTTATGCGTGGAGCTTGTGGCTCCCTGAGAGTCCTGCCTTTTACTTTTCTAGTGCATGGATAAAAATAAATACCAGCCAGTTTGCAAGGGAGTCACTGAGTGGGTCTCCAATCTGTACTTCTATTCTTTTAATGCATATTATTCATACTAATTACTCCTAGTATTTTTAGAAGGCAAGTTACCTATTTTTTGATCATAGGTTACATTCTTGGAGGTATACACTGCTGCTACTTAAGTTTGCATAGAACTTGGAAAAGCTCAGTGAGACACTGCAATGCTATCTTAATTGTCCCTTTGGGGACTATTCACTAATACCACTGCCTACACTGTACATGTGAGTATCTGAACCAGTACCTTTAAACTCCTTTTATAGCCAGTGATGAAGTAATCGATATCATCAGTGGAGTCTGTCATGAGTCATCTCACCCTAGAGCAGACACCTACATCTAGCCAGATGAATTGATTGAACTCCATCAACTAAGTCCCTGTGGTCTATAATGAGAAGCTAGGCAAGATACCCATCTGTGGCCACCTACAGCTACATGTAGCTGTAGATGACTCCTACTTTAACACAGATCTATGTCTTGTAGTTGTACTCAGAGTTCTGTTGGGAAAAAGGTGTATTGACACAGGCTGTGAACTTGCCTTCCTGATTCCTTGTGATGAATCAGATCCAGAAGTTGATTGCATTCAACTTGAAGGAGAAATGTTAGTTTAAGCCAGCTGAGGGTCTGACCCATTCAGCCCATTATCTAAGTATCAGGGGGTTCAACCGCAGCCAACTTTTCAGGCAGATTTTGTCATGTAGTATGAATTGTAGCCAAACGAAAGAATTGCTCCTTTCTTAAAATGGCCTGACATACATGGAGTCAGTCAAGGTTGATTTCAAAGTTTCATGAATCTCAGCAGTGCAAAGACAGGTACTACCACAGGCACAAATATTCCAGAGTAAGCTTATCCCTAGTTTTAAAGAAAACTTGGTACCTGGCTGGACACTCTGGCCAAACCTGGACTGCTGTCTCAATATGTTCAAAAACTTGTGTTTTCATGGAGGCTTGAAAAAATGGTGCTTGATTTGGTGGCATTTGCACTTTGCTTTGAGATATAAAACTGTATTTTCAGGTCAGCTATTCCTACGATCAGCCTAAAGTGGATAAAGACCTGGCCTGAGCTACCAAATTGCAAATTAAGCCAGAAAAGGGAATGATTAATTTTGTGTTCCACCTATTCTAATGTTGGATGAGGAGGGAACTCACTAATTCAGCAGTGAGTGAAATGAGCTAAAAGAAGAACAGCCTATTGCACAGGAAGCTAAGCATGGCCTCTGCTCTTCCTGTGCGAAGAGCACTGCGCTGCCTCAGGGCTGGCTGAGAGCAAAAGGGGCCCTGAGCTGCTCCTCTCGAGATGAGGAGATCTCCCACTGAGAACTGGTCTGAGATGCCCACAGCACACTCTTCTGCACACCACCAGCTGGGAATTCCTTGTCAGAAAAATATTTCTATTTGCTGAATGCTTGTCTTTGACAGGTGAAAAATCAAAATGATCTGGGGTCAGTTCATTTTGTTGAAGAGTTTTTACTTATTTCACTTCCAAGTGGGTCTACAGGATGTTTCACTCCATTTCTCTCCAAGTCCTGTCTTTCAGGAGTTAAACTCTAAAATTCTCCTCCCTTAACCTCTTTTCCTGGTCTGAATTCATTGGGGAACATTTTCTTAATGCCAGGCCAGTTTCCTTTTGACCAGGACTTGATAGGCATCACTGATCATATATACTGGAGAGGGAACTGGATGTGCAGGGGTGAAGTCAGCTTCCAACCTACACCCTGCTCGCAGTAGAACTCAACATGAAAAAACAGCTGAGCTGGCCGAAATGGAGCGTTTTGGTTAGCATGGCAAACCACAACAAAATCCTCTGATTTAATGAATGACAATCTTTTAAAATATGTAGGGTTTTTTGAATAATTTCCCTGACCCCTAATTTCTGTTATATAAAATGACACAATGGCATTTCCTACAACAGAGAAATTCCAGCCCCGAGCTAACAGAGGTGTGACAGATACTGAACGTACCACCAACACTGAAAGGAGACCGTGTCTCCTATGTGGGTTTGAACGAGGCATGTGAGTCTTTGATCTATACCAAATTTACTTTCAAACTTGACAGAACTGTTTCAACAAAGTTTCAGCAAATTCCCCTACATGTGTCCAATTCTGCTCACAATACTTGAAGACAGTCAGAGGTCCTATCCACCCTGCAACTTAGGCTCAGCCCTGAAGTGGCTTCTTGCCCTGCAACTAATGTGTCCAGGTTGGTCATTGAACCTTGCTCCATGCTGTCCAAGGGATGTCCCTGAGGTGAGGCTCAAAAGGGACACATCAGCTTCTGTATGAATGCTCCAAGGCTGTTGTCGGGACAAAATAAAGAACAGCTGACAGCCCTTTTGGAGATTGTGAGTTCTTGAACAACCATGGGTTGTTGCAAATTAGTATCTGGCTTCTCTCCACATTTATGCATGACTGGTCATCAGCTCACCAGTATACAAAGAAAGCTCTTAAACTGGCAAGGCAGATTCCTGGAGGAAGGGGCTTCCTTGTCTGCAAAAATGCATCCTGTCTGCAGGCCAAGTTCTTAATGTTTGCATTTAGTGGTTGGCCTGAGGCCCAAGTTATATTTCTAGTTGGAGGACATACTTCCTCACACCAAAGAATTGTAGTAGTGGCTTTTGGAATTTACTGAAGCATCAGGAATTAGTAACAAACAGTACTAGCATTCTGCATCTCCTCCTCAATTGAGGCAAAACTCTGTAAAGGCCAAATCAAGAGACTTTTCCGGAAGATCCATTCCTAGAATTTACCATTAAGCTGCTACAAGCTGGAACAGAGCTCTGAGGATTTATGGACAGCTGTGTGAAGACCTGTGCAAAAAGGACATTACCCATAAAACACACACATACAGACATTTGTTTTTTGGAGTTATGGAGCTTAAAGTTAACCAGGTAAAATCTTATACCTGTTATTAGTGCAGAGAACTTCACAGTCACCAACCAGCCCTTTCTGAACACAACCTGTGGACAGCTGATACCAAACAAACCAATCATCACTGTTACCTCCAATCTGAATATTCCTGCATCGACTGTATCATAAATCCTGTTCCTTTGATACATGAAGGAGGACCAGTGAGGGATACCATTTCAGTGGGAGTGCTGTACCTGGGTTTCCCTGAGACATGGAGTCATAGATGAGTTTGCAGGACTTCAGCAAGATGGCTATCTTCTTTTCTGGGGAGTAGGCCTTGTGCATGGTTGTGAACTTGTGAAGGATCTTTTCCAGCACAACGGTTTCAGGCACACTGGTTGTCACACCTAGGTCAGTAGTAGTTGTGTTTTGTATCACAAGCTGGTTCTCTTTCAGCTGATGTAAAGATCCATCTTTGCTATGGATTTCTTTTAAGTAAGAATCAATGGCTTCTTTTAAAGGTTTCAGGACACATTTATACAAAGCTGTCTCAGCAATCACTTCTGCACAAAGAAGGGAGAACACAAAAGTCCATGATAAATAATCAGTACAGGTACAAACAAAACTCCTAAGAAAGCATTTGGTTGGTTATTCATGCACTACTGCATAGCTGTGAGCAGGCAACATAAATTACATACCAGAAAGTAAATGCTTCATTACCAATACCCTCCAGAAATCCTGGATAGGCTCGAGGTGATCATCAATGCATAGCCTCTGCCACTGGAGCCGTAGGAGAATTCCTGCTACCAGCAGCTCCTGCCATCTTTGCCTGACTCCTGGCTGACCAGCATGGCACTGCCAGGCAGCAGAAAAGCCAGCTCTGGGGAGAGATGAGGAACCTCACCTAACTGTGCTTCTTTTCACAGCCCTGCCCGTACAGATGCCCAGGTGGGATTCATCTCACGTCCCATCTGACATCTCCCTCTGGCCTGTTTGAGATACTCACTTCGCGATGAAATCAATAGCATCCTCAAAGCGCCCCTTTCTCTGCCATGACTGGAAAGGGGCTATAGCTATCAGCTCAGAGGCAGACACCAACAACTGGTCAGAAATTTCTCACCTTTACTGCTCAAGTGATTCTAACTTACTGATACTTATGACATATCTTACGCTGCCTGTGGATGAGGAAATAGTCTGTGTAGGTTGAGTGTTTGCTTAATATTTAGCAGGGGACAAAAGGAAGCATGAGAGACTGCAATAAATTCTGTTGTCTGACTCCTAAAAGCTGGAGGCAGAGACAGAGGGACTGCAAGGGATCCTCTTGTCACCCCTGCACTGAGGCAAAAAGGTCACTGACAAAAGAGTTCATCTGCTCAGTCAGTGGGGAATGAAACAGAGGACAGTAACATTTATGTATACAAAATGCAACTGTTTTTAAAGACTCCAGAGAATCAGCCAGCCTCAAGCAGGACAAATTCAAATGGTAAATCTAACATGGTGGGAATCTCTGTCCTCCACAGAAGACAGTCAGTCCTCCCTAGGCTGGCTGGGCCATATCATCCTATTAAGGAACTGCCAGTAAACAGGACTACATCTAACCAGGCATGTCTGTGTGAAAGTGGGGGTGTCTGTGCACACACGCAGCTCTGCCAAGCAGAACAAGGACACTTCTTCTTTTTGCTGCCTCTCCACTTTCCCTGACCAAGATTCAAGACAGATTTCTCTGTGCTGACACCCTCTCTGCTTCGAACAAAAGGGTTATTGGGAAAAAAACCTGCAGGGGTTACATGAGGTGCATGAGAGTGAAACTGTATCTCCCCTCTCCTAGCTATGGCGAGGGGCAGGCAGCATGTCTGTTCTGCTGGGGAGACTGCAGGATCATGTGAAGCCTTTGCTGGGTGAGAAAGAAGTCAGTAGGGCCTGCTGAGACCGACAGCTGAGTCCCTCTGGGTCCTGACTCACCATTTAGCTGGGTACCACTAGAGCTGCAGGATCCCCTGGAATCCCTGGTCACTTCTGTGGTTGGCCATGTTCTGTGTTGGGGGTCTTCAAGCTTCCTGCTTGCTTTAAGCCGACTTAGGTGTAGAGAATGTAGAGGTTGACCAGGAGGGCTGCCCTGTCAATCAACAATCAGGTAGCCCTCTGGTCAACCTCTACATTCTCTACATTAGGGATCTCATATATAGGTCTGCATTGGCCCTCAGGTCCTCAGGGAACAGTTTTAAGTCAGAAGAGCATGTGAGTGCATGCATGCATGCCTTTTCTGGCTGTGCGGCTTTGACTGGGATAAAAATCCCTGCAGTTCTTTGTATATTCCCTCACAAATGTACATTAAACAGACCAGTCCATTTCTTAGCAAGGAGAGAAGCAGCATATTACTCCCTCACAGAATATTGAATGAGAAGCCACAAAACACCCCTAGACAGCCAAAAATATTATTTTTCCTCCCCAGGGGAAAACTATGTCTGTGACAAAGAGAGGTGAATGCTGCACTTTGGAGCCAGCAGTGGTCTTGCAGCAGGCTGCTCTTCTGGACCTCTGAGCTTTGAGGAGCACAGAGCAGGATCAAGTGATTCCTCCAACCTACCATCCAAAATCACGTCAGTCTTGTCCCTCCTTATGAGACAGTGACTGACCACTGCTCTGGCTACCACATGCAGGGAATTCTCCATCCTCACTGCAGTGTGTGGGACAGTGTAAGTGGAAGGCTATGGGGAACACAGCTGTGCAGGGGGAAGTTGACCTTTTTTGTTTCCAGTGAACACAGCTCTGTGTGTGCGTGCCTATGAGTACACATATATACACATGTACACACACACACGCATATTTGTATGTGTATATATACATTTATGGCTCTCTTTCACACACAAACATACATGTCTTCTGTTTAAACTCTTCCCTTTAAAACATTCATAATGGATTTCCCCTTTCATTGGTCTCCTAGTTTTTAGAGCTGCTTCTCCAAGTGCTGGCAACCACAGAGCAGCCTTCAATTCGCACCCCTCAGCTTTTAGGAGATGGTTTATAAATCTGTAAAGCAGAACCTGTGTTTGCATAATCCTGTCTCTATGCTCACCTTCTCAAATCCTGCCTGCCAGAGGATGAGTAAAGCACAGTCACCTACCTAACTGTTCCTCGGTGTAGGAGGCTGGGTCAATCAGAGACTTCAACTCGGTGCTCTGCACCAAGTAACTCTTCAGCTGTGTCATCATCATCCTGATTTCTTGTAACATCTCTGTGCTGGAGCTCTGCTTTGCCATCATCTCTAAACTGTACACTCTGTAGTCCCGCACCAGGTTGCCAAAGTACGAATCCTTGTCCTGTGCCAGCTCCACTATCTTCTTCTGCAGCTTCCTGTCACTAGACAGAAAGACTGTGAAGACATTGGACAGGCTCACAAAGGACAGCCTGTTCTTGGCCTTGTCCAAGATCATGGAGCGTGTCTTTTTACCGGATGAACGACTCAGCATCTCCAGGTCATCCTCTGTGCTGCTGGTGGAGTAGGAGTCTGGCTCAGAGGCTGATGCCTGAGCCACGGCGCTGGCTCCTGGGCCCTCCAAGGAAGAGTGCGAACCTTTCAGTTCAGCTGAGTTGATGGATTTGCGGCCACGTCCCGGTTCAGTCTTGGTGTGTGTGCAAGCGGCACCGCCTGTCACTGTAGCTGAACTGCTGTTGCACAAAGCCTGTGCTGTGGCTGTGGCCGTCTCTGCCACTGTTCTTTGCTTTGACTGGCAAGAGTTGGGGATCCTCGGTACCTGGGAAAGCCTCTTCCTTCTCGGTGGTGGGATAGGACGTGACTTTCCTTTCTCAATGGCGTTGCTTTGTATCTCAGGCATGTCCTCCTTCTTCTCTACAGGTTCGGGCTTCATCTCCTGAAACTGTGATACAGCCCTTTCAGGAACCTCCCCAGGCATTTCTACAGTCTTTTTGCACAGCGAACTTTTATCTCTGCTTTCTGTACCTGAGTCTTGTTTTTCTTCTGTCTGTTCCCTTTTCAGTGTTTCACAACTTCCAGGCTTACCCACACAGCTCTCCTCTGAGGTCCTCTCACACAGTCGCCTCCGTGGGGGGACAGAGGGCTGGGAGCCCTTCCTGGGGCTCACTGCCGTGGGCTCATTGACTGAGCAGCTCTGCTTCCCTTCTTCTTTACTGACATTGCCCTCGATTTTCATTTCCTTAATGCTCTTTCCTAGTGGCTGAAGAAGCAGCTTGTTTTCTTCACAGGCAGTCATGGGATCCTGCAGGAGCTTCAGAGAAGATTTCTGAACAAGAGCGTGAGAAGGTGGAGGTGGAGGGGGGCGGTGGGGAGACTTCCTTTCAGTGAGCGTGGTGGCAGGGGGGAGGTCAGTGCTCACAGCATGGCTTTTAGGAGGAGGTACATCTGGAGGAAAAGAATTACTGCACTCTTCTATAAAAATAGGATTCACGAACCACAGCCTGTCATTTCCTATTGACAGCTCAATTTCACATGAGCAGTGGTTTGTGCTACTTGCAAAACACTGGCTAGATCTTAAACCATCTGCCTGGGCAGTGTTGAAAACAGAGTCTTTTGCAGGGTGGGATAACTCTTCTCCTCTTCTTCTGTGGTTTAAGGAGGAATTCCAGAAATCTGTAAAAAGAAAAAAAAAAGGAAAATAATAATGAAAAATGAAAAAATTATCTCAGAAAATTTTAGCTGTTAATGGTATGTAGAGGTCCTACTTTTTGTTAAAAGAAATAGTACGCAAGCTTTCACACCTCCTGCACAAAACAGTGTGAAGAGAAAGATGCCTGTTTTATGTGTGTGAGATGCTTCAAACCAGCAGAGAAGCTCAGAAGCTGCACCAGAAACCTCTTTCTTGCCAATTTTAGGACACTAATCTAGTGAAAACTGTTAATGCTGTGCAGCCTATGCAGTGTGAACAGGAAGGTACAAGTAACAAATATGAATGATTGTGAAAAAGGGGTCTATGGCTTGTTCAGTGATCACTGCCCTCCAAATGCAAATAGCTGTGGTATCATACCTGAGGTGAGGTTGTGAAGACCCCAGGCATGTTCTGTCTCCCTCTTGCTGACCATGGGAAGGTGCAGGGCTGAGATATACAGCCTGGATCCAAACACATACCGGGAGCACAAGAGACATCAGATGAAGATGACTCTACTACACAGCAAGTTCATGTGGCAGAGTCTGTTCTACATGGAGGTCTGATCCTGCTTTGCAGTACAACCAGTCTTGAAACATGTGATTTTAAATACCTTCCACAGATTAAAATTACCATTAACGTCTATAGCTCTGGATGACAACTATCCATAGCCACGTCCACTCTCTGTTTTGTACCTTGCCCTGAGACTGCCTGCCTGCAGGAGTAAAGGGAGATGGTGGAAGAGACTGTGTACATGGGAAGGGTGTATACTGAAGGACTAAAGCATAGTTAAATATTTCAGTGCCATCAGCTGTGACTGGAACAGGAAGATGGTGTTTCAGATGCAAGTAGTCATTTCTGTATGTCACAAACCTCATATTAGAATTTGTTTTTGAATAACTTGTTTTAAAAATATTACAAAGCGTTTGTACATCTTTTGACTAGATCCAGTATCACATTTATCCTTTTTCCCTTCCCCCAGAGGTGAGTTTTCAATCCTGCTTGCCTTACCAGTCTGATTGTTTTTAATAACTCTTAGAGGGGCTAGTCCAGGTTCCACTACTGGAAGCATCAGGAAACAGGATCTTGCAAACTCCCTGTGTTCTGACCAAGGGAAAAGGTATAAACCTCTGAGAGTATTCACTGGGTGAGGTCTGTATAGGTGCCCACAATTTTAGGGACAAGGGAGAGATGGAAAATCTTGGAAAACACGAGGATGCAGATAACTAAATAACTTTCAGCATGTTTGCTCCCTGGACACAGAGCTGACACTGACAGCACATTCTTCTGGGTGGACTTATAGGAGACGCGAATGGGGCTGCCACACAGCAGTGGTGTCAAGCCTATTCCATTGCAAAACATCACATGCCAGGCCGAGAGGATGGATGGGGCTGCACGGCGTGGGATGGCCTTCAGTGCTGAGCCCACAGTACAGCCCTCAGGACTGTGCCTTCAGCTGTGCCTTGCCAGGACCCCATTCTCCTGTCAGCTGCACCAGCGTAGCCCCCAGCCTTTCATGGGCAAGGGGGCACAGGGTTGAGCAGGCCAGAGCCCTGGGCAGGGTCTGCCTGTGCCTCCTCCTAAAAAACAGCACCCCAGAAAAGCTCAAAGGGACTTCTGGATAGGAAGGTCATAGCAGAACTCAAAACAAAACAAAGAAACTCTTCAACTAAAGCAAACACAGAACCCAGGGTTGGAACACATTCAGATAAAATCTCTCCCTTGCCCACTGTGTCCCCAAAGACAGACCACTTCATCCTGTTTTGCTCCCAGTTGCAGCCATGACTTTTGATGGCTTCCTGCTTGCAGCCAGCTCCACACTGTTGCCAGCAAAGCCATCTTCTTTCTGCTGCAGCCGTGACCTGTCCTCTGCAGAACTCTGTCTTTCTCCCCTGATGCCCTGAGCTCACTGCTGGCCTTGCCTCCCTCTGACAATGTTGTGGTCCCCTGGGGCACAGCCAGCCACCCCAGGGACAGGGACTGTCCCCTGCCCTTCAGCAAGTGCAAGTGAAGCAGGCAGGGCAGGACAGGCAGGCTGACTCCCCGTTGCCCCTTCACTCCCTCTAACAAGCATATCTATAACACAGGTACAGAGTAAGCCATGCACAGGTGAACAAAAAGACTGTCCATTCCCATCAGGATAAAACTGCCAATTTAGCTTCTCGCAGCCTAGGTCAGTCTCCATGGCTAATTGGACTTCATAAGCATGTCACCATGTGTTTTTAGGGAGGCTGCAGTTAGAACAGCTTTATTCTCTGATTTCCTGCCATGAGAAGGAGGAGAATAAAGAAGCTTAAAATTAAAGTGTTGCCAGGAACAGCAGCACTCTTGACAACAGAATTCAGGAATAGATGTGCAAATGCAACTGTGTGTAATAGCATCCCCCTGCTGAAACTGTCTGGGGTATGATTCCCCTAAATGCTCCAAGCCTGCTGAGTATCAGCAAATGCAAGGCAGTGGAAGTTGCTTGTTTAAGTCAGAATGTAATGCTGCGGAGTCTCATGGGCTGAGGAAATGTGAGTAAACAAATCTACAAAAGGGAAGTTGGTTATTTTTCTCAGTACTGACCAGGATAAGACACTGATGAAAATGCAATGCTCCACTCAGACTGTGAAGGACCAGATGAGGTGGTCCTACCAAGGGTTACAAAGGTGCTTCAGAGAGGGTGTTTCCTAGCCCAGTCACCTGTTTCATACAGCAAGAAAGGCAGTTTGATTGCCTCCCACTGCTGTCCTGGTTACCCCTTAGCTTACACTCTGGATGGGATAATAAGTATTTCTTTGAGACTTTGGCATGTCTTGGTATGTGCTCTTTGTGCAGTGCAATCACACTAATTATCCTGCTAAAATGCCTTCTACACCAGCTAGGACAACACTAGATGGCCTGCAGAACATCTTCTTTGACAATATACATAACAGCCAGATCCTTTGTGGAACAATTCAGCTTGCAGGCAGGCATCTTAGTTCTACCCCCTCAAAAACATATCACTTTGAAATAAATAAAACACAACATGTGAGAATTTCAAACAATGCTGGCTTTCCTTTGGAAGTGTCAATTTGGACAGCACTTACTGTTTGTGTACCCATTTGTACCCATGAAATTTTGTTCCAGAAAGCAATAAACAGCATCATTCATTACTTCAGCTTGTTTGACTTTACTGAAACAGCATGGCATTTCAAGAAGTTAGCAACCCAGGAATTTACACAGCAGCAGGTTTTTTTCTGTTGCCAGAAACTTTCCTGGCATGCAGTGTATTGTGGCAAGCAAATCTCCAAGCATTACTACATTTATGACCACCAGTGTACAGGAGAGAAGGCAGAAGACTACAACCAACATTGCTCTGGTGCTTGTACTTTAGTTAATCCTTCCTTTCAGAAGTGGCTGGAGACTGTTGCCTCAGTCAGGATGTCCTGTGCTGGCTCAAATTAGACAGAAAGTTGGAGAATCATGATAGACTTCTTACATTTTAATACAAATGTTTACACTTGTTATAATAAAATTAGTAAGTTTACACCTTGGTATCTCAAGTTGCAAAGGAGCTTTCTTTAAAGCAGTAAGTGCTGGCTGGACAACTGGAACTCAAGGATGTTTGACAAATTGGAACATATTCAAAATAGAGGATGCTGAAAGTGTTAGAGGTAAATCCGATGGTCAAATTCAACGAAGCTGCCTGAACTGAAACCAGTGGGGTTTGCCCACGCCTTCTGGGAGGTATAATGCAGAAGATCCACAAATAGATCCCCAAAACCCCAGGGTGCTTTAGAGAGTATCTCTAAGTGAGCTAACTCTTCAGCTTTCAGCATTTTTGACTGTTTTCAACAGCTGAAGAAAAACCAAAAAGCCAATTAGCACAAGAGAGAGTTGCTAACTGTAATAGCTGTCTCAAGTGGAGTGTGTTTAATGGAAGGGATAGGAAAGACACCTCCTTTAGTTAACAGAACTGCATTTCCCAACTCTGTAACTTTATATATCTGATCTAAAATTTGCCCGCTTGGTGCTGTCACAAAAAAAAACAAGGGGCAATGGTTGCAAACTGGAGCATAGGAGGTTCCATGTGAACATCAGGAAAAACTTCTTTACTATGAGAGTGACAGAGCACTGGAACAGGCTGCCCAGAGAGGTTGTGGAGTCTCCTTCGCTGGAGACATTCAAAACCCGCCTGGATGCGTTCCTGTGTGATGGACTCTAGGTGACCCTGCTCTGGCAGGGGGGTTGGACTAGATGATCTTTCAGGGTGCCTTCCAACCCCTAGGATTCTGTGATTCTGTGATTCCTTTTTGTATCTGACTAGTGTGAGGTGAGAGATCATGTTGGGACACCATACATTTCTCTAACAACTAGAAATCCTGCAAGAGGAAGCAGAAATATAAAATTCAAAAATATCACACTTCCATCATCATTGCCCCCACACACCAGAAAGGGGAAACTGCAAAGGTGTTTTCCTCTTTTCACATATCTCAGACACCAACTACTTCCAGCGTGTATCCTGAGAAGGTATCCCGAGAAGTTGTGACATGCTTCAGACATTGAAAGCCCCAGCTTATACAATGAGAGGGTAGTTCCCACACCCTGCGCAGAAGTGAGTGGAGGTTTATGTCCAACGGGATGAGTAGCCTTTTTTCAGCATGCTTCTATAAACATAAAGATCATAAACATAATCTCTCTTGCATTCAGGCCGCCTTGGCGATTCTGAAGACAGAAGTTGATCTATCCACCAGTTGCATTATGTCTGTGTGAGGCATCATGGTTCTCACAAGTTTGAGTGAAAACCTGGCTGCTTTGAGGGACTTACCTATCCCCAGACTAGAGATAGTTTCAAGGTCTTGAGAGCTACTGGCTTCTAATATTGCTTGTGGCAGCTTCAGGGTGAAGGGCAGCAAATCTCTGTAAAAAGAAACACAGTGAAAAAACAACAAAAGAATAAACCACACAATTGTTAGGAACTCCAAATTTTGCCTTTGGTTCACAATTTCAGCCCTGCTCTTCAAAGTCCTGAATGTTGTCAGGAGAAGATCTCACAGCCAGTAAGGCATCGTGGATGTTGTGCTGGCCTGGATTACTCTGATTTCACAAGAGACCAGCACCTCCTGTAGCAATGCTTCATGCTGTGCTGCTGGCTTATGCTTCATGCTGTGCCGCTGGCTTGATCACTGCTTCTTGGCTTCCTCCTCCAAAACCAGGAGGAACTTCTCTCACCTCAGGGGAGGTCACAAGAGTTGAAACACCTTCCCATTAAAAGTGAGGTGTTGAAAATGTAATTTCTGTAATTGGAAAAGCTATTCCTTCTGGTGTGGAGGGGACTTGCAGTCCCTTTTCTTTCTGTTTACCCCTCTCTCCCCATCCTGCTTCCTTTTAAAAGTCAGTGTAAGTGTAAGGCCTGGGACACAGCAAGACACGGTGGGGATAGGAAAGGAAGACCCCTCCTGTTGAAGGGAAGCCCCTAAGTGAAGTGACTGATAACAATGAAGTGTTGCATGACACAGAAAACACATATATGCCTCTAGTCTGTGCTCTCATACTTCTTACTGCTTGGTTTCTTGAAAGATGCTGTATTTTTACTGAAAAGAAGATGTACCTTCTCAGAGGATGTTAGTTGGGTTTCACTGAAACACTCTAAGTCTCAAATAATTTAATGTAGCTCTTGGGGTGGCAGTGAACTGTTCAGGTTTACCTCTTGCCCAATAAGAATTTGCTAATCCTGTTCTTACCTCAATTCCCATTTTAACAAGGACTAGAAAAGCCAGTAATAGTAGTCCCAAAAAGGTAGCAAGGAATCATGCAGGGTCATTTTACATATTAAAAATTGAAAAAAATGTTCTGCAAGCTGCAGGAAATTATTTTAGAAAAAGCTGCCCTTGTGAGTAGGAGGTCTCTGCTACACAAACACACACCCCCCAGAAATGCACATGACTGCAGACCTGAAAAGGACTGATCTGTTGACAGATAAGTACAGAGGGGCTACTTTTGCCCTTATTAACAGATACATATCTTACTAATGTACTGTGTACTCTATGGGTTCTTTGTGTACCACTGAGCACTCTGTCATCACATTGTTTGACATAAACTGATGTGATCTCAGGATTATTTTTTTTCCTGGCAGGTATCAGGTTTAAAATAAGAAGACAGTCCATGGACCTTCTGCTTTCTTTGTTATTGTTACATGCAAGAGTAGTTCCCTTCTTTTTCTTTGGTAGAAAAATACATCTAAAAATCAGGAAGAGTTAAGACATTACCCTAGTAGAAACAAATCTGGTTTTATTCACAGGGCAGGAGCTTGCAGAGAAGTCACTGAGTCACCTGTTACCTACAGATGTTTTTTTTTGTGATTTGAGGTAACGTAGCCAGACCAAACTTTATTTTGAGAAGAGCCTGTCAGCCCTGACAAGCTATTTCCAGCTATTTATAGATGACTACTTACTACAGCCCTAAGAACAGGCCTCTCCACTCACCATCAAGGAGAGCTCGTACAAGCTGTCAGCAAATGGTAGGTCAGTGCCTAAGCAGCCTTTTTATTATCTACTTCTCTCAAAATTTTTTCCCTGTTTACCTTTTGATAGTGACCTGAGAAATCACTTGCACTTGAACAATCTGAATGTGTAGTTGACACTCAGAAGTAACATCTATAACAGGAACTAATAGAAAAGTTTTTCTTCCTTTCTTCCTCTTTAGCCGTCATCCTTTCTGCAGGAAAGCAGAAGCAAGCAGATTTTCCCTCCCACCAGCCATTTGACTAGAAATGCCCAATTCTTGTTTGCATTTGGGCTCTTTGTTCCTTTGGTAAGACAGAAGTCTTTTGAACTCAGCTGGCTGCAGAAGCAGCCCCCAAAATAGTGTGAGCATTACTGGCTGGGCAAGCTGCAGCATGCTGTATCATACCATTCCTATTCTGTGACCTAACCAAGTCACTAACACGACTGCCTTGTAAACATATCCTGCTGTCCCCTCTTAAATGGAAATAACTACTTTAAGAATTGTCTGACTTTCTATAGGTGAGTTCAGAAGTTTACACCCAACTCAAAATCAGGCCTGCTGAGGGAGGAATGGGGTAAGTATGTTGCGGAGGTTTGGCTGCAGCGTGCTTAGCACAAAGGCACAGATTAGAGGAGACTGCAGACACACAGGTTTAATTACACAGAAGGACTCATCAGCTGCTGACCAAACCTTGCTCTAATGAAAACAACCTAGCAGGTCTTTCCCATCTCTGTACCCACTGTGTTTGGTATTTCTGCATTGAGCAAACAACCAAGGTCCATTCTTTATCAGTTTATTTTATTTTTGAATTTTGGCTAAAGCACAGGAATTGTTTCAGGACTGCTCTCCTTGACACATTCCCCATAGGTGACTAAGTGCTCTGAGTCTCTTGCAGGCAACAATCTGCTAGCAGCTTTGCTAAGTTGCTGCCAGGTGTGTGTGTGTATGCTTAAAGCTGCTTTAAATAAGAGATGGTTAGTGCAGGAACCTTTTTCCTCCCTGCCCTAGTAGGCCTAGTCCTGTGCCTTGGTCCTTTATGGCTGCAGCCCTAAGGACCTTCCTCAGACAAAGCTTCCAGCGTCAGAGACAGCTGTGGTTATGGTGAGACTGGCTAGAAACTGGGTGATCTGCCCCCATCATAGATACTAGCATCTGAAATACCTCCTGGTCTGGTACGTTAGAGGAAACTGGAGGAAACAGCTGAGGCTGTGCTGTGACTGGAGACTGGGGAAAGGCAAACCAGAGGAGAGAGTGAAGTGACCCCTGCATGGAAGCAATGAACTCAACTCACCTACTGACGCAGTAGAAGGCAACCAGTTTGAAGACATCCTCAAATACAAGGACAGACCCTTCCAGGTACAGGACTGATGGGAAAAAAAAGGACAGTCAGTAACTGGTTACTTCGAGCTGCATGGTAAAAAAAGAGCTGGTGGGTTTGGCTCACATGGCTTGTATTCTGTGATTGTCCACTATTTGCATGGACTAAAGTGAAGAAGCATAAAGAACTGACTTCTGACAGCCAAATGCAATGAGATTCTTCAAGGAAACACTAGAGGAGAAATATCTGAATGATCAGCTCAAGATATCAGAGTGTTGTGACAGTAATAGAAACAATGGGAATAAAAAAACCCCAATTCACAGCCAAAGGACTCATTACAAGTCCATCTATCTTAAGGATGTGCAGATCCTCAATACATATGGGACTGACCTCGTGACTTTCTGTGCTGGAATCTGGTTTGGTCTGGATAGACAAAATTCTTTGAAGTAAAAAAATAGAAATTATTATTTCATTACTATGTGTGTGGGCTCTGACCTGGGTCATGCAGGCATTATGAGCACAGCCTATTTGCGTCTCCTGACTTCTCCCTCTCATTGTGTTATACAGCAACAATGCTTTCCTTTAAGTGGCAAAATATAATCTACACCACATTGCAGAGTTCTTCAAGATGACTTCCTTTATAACAGCATACTATGTCATTGTGTAGCCCAAATCTCATGTTATTATAAAGATTTTGGCTGCTAAGCTAGAAAAAATTCACTGGCTGCTGGAGAAAATTTCACATTGACTGATAGCCCAAGGCAGAGAGAGAGCTGGATCCGCAGGGGCAAGGTCTCCATCTTTGCTTCTGATTTATAGTCACACAAATTGTCTGTACACATCACACCATCACAGAGACTGACAGGTTTAAGGAAATCTGTGGTGGTTTCTCAAAAATGCCCTCTTATTAGTGGTGGAGAACATCAGCCCAGAGCAACAGGAGCATGCTGGGAGTCCTCACGGAGCAGCACCAGCTCAAACTCCCACAGCAGTGCCCACAGCTGCTCTGCATCTTCCTTTCCTCTGTTTTCTAGGCCACATTTCAGAGCTGTGGATATGAACCTCAGCTTCTGATGATTCAGCTTTCTTGGTCTGCCATGATTCACAACCCTGTGAAACGTATCCAGCTCCTTGCCTTGCCTGCCTGGTTATTAGCTCCCCTACAAAGCAGGGCCTCCAGCACTGGCGGGAGGGAGACATCCGCCTGGCTCTTCTCTCCCCTGGCTCCTTCGTGCACTGGCTCTTGTTCTCCAGCCAGCAGAGAATCCCACTGGAAGGAAATGCTCCAGCTTGTCTCTTTTTTTTGCTCAGCTACACAGTTCATTCCCCAAACAAGGCATTTCCTTCTTTTACTTCTCCCTTTGTCCTAGCTCAGGCCCAGTAGGTTGCTATTTTGGGCTGAATACACCAATGTAGGCACTTTTTAAAGAGGCAAAGGCTGTGTAATTCTCAGAAGTATTTTCTAACATCAATTTGTATTGGATCAGCACAAACAGATCAGCCTCAGTGTGCTCACTGATACCAGACTGCAACATGCTATTTAAAACATACTTCAAGCAAAACAATCCCTTTCCCTTACTTTTCTTACTGGAACAACAAATGTTCAGTAAGTTTTTTCTTTTTCCATAATAAGAATCATGTTTCACTCAGGGATTTCCATTAAACATCTACCATGAACAATTTCTATAGTTTGAAATTCATCTGCTTCGCAGCTCTGACACAGGAAACAAAAACAAAGACAAAGCCCAGTGCTGTTCCGAAGAATTGACCAAAGCCCAAGAGTCTGAAATCACTTGAATCTCCAGCAATTAAATAGAGCCCTTTGTGCAGACGATGGTTTTAAGGACTTTTTTTCTGTTAGCCACATGTTCACTTTGGCATCCCAAACTGCAGGTGTACATAGGAGAGCAGGCTGCACCTGTACATGTTTACAGTCATGAGCAGATTGCTTGGACTGGGACTAAGAATTGTTTCTGTGCCAGGAAGTTCTGCCATTTGGGAGCTTGAATTTTAGATGGAAGAAAATTAGTCCAAGCCCCTCAGTGTCAGGAGTATGCACATGGAAGTGCCTTGTCACCGTAGTTACTCCTCCTCCTATATATAAATAGCATAAACCAACAGAAATCACCAGGAATTATATAGCTAAAGCAGTCTAGGTAGAAAACCTGCTGGAGCTTCAGTTACAGAAACTGGACTATCCCTGGTCTGCTCTCTTCTTTGACCTCCTTTCAATCACAGAAGGTAACAAAATCAAGTCTATCTGTCAGCAGGCTGGAATTGATCATACAGAGACCCACAGCTCTGCTGAGACATTTTTGGGTGGCCTGCAAACAAGTGAGAACAGAACAGCTCCTCTTTAGATGGATCATTACTCAAGGTACTAGCACCATCAGGATCAATACTTTGTCCAAAATTTATTCTGAACAGTGACAGTGTTAAGCAGTCCTCTGAATGCAGAGTCCTCTGAATGGACAGTATTAAGCAGACTGCGCAAGGCTACCGTGGCCACTTGGACCCACACCCAGCACAGTACCCATGGGGAAAGCCTTGCAATCTCTTGTGGAGAAGGTCTTTCTTGGGAGAAACTAACACTTTATCCTTAATCTGTTTTTATCTAGACATCTGCTGACCACCAGCAGGTATCACTGATAAGTCATGCTTCCTGACTGCTTTGCTGTCTGGTGCAGACAATGGGTTCAGTACAGGAATATCGCTTGTGGAAATGGCTGTCATTTGTTTGCAGAGACTATTGAGTGGGTTCTGTTGCATGTTTCTGATTCTTGGAAAGAATAATATAGCTTGCAGAAAATAGCAAGTATGTACCGCTAAAAGGGCTCTGCTGACTGTTGGGGACAAAGTATTTCTCCTCCAGTGCCATTACTGCCACCAAGGCACCCTGCTCCAAGAAGGCAGTCAGGTGCTTTTCTCTGGCTGTGGATGTGCAGTGGGTAGCTGGGGACATTTCACTGACATGAGCACTGCTGTTTAGGGAGGGATCACGATGTTGCCATTTATAGGAACTCATGACTTTTGCAAGAACTACAAGCAGACACTTTCCTGCCAGACTGCTGTAATCCTTCTGAGAACTAGAGAAACAAAATTCACCTTTCTTGGGCTCATAAAACTACACCCAGATCACCTGAAGAGCGAGGAAATCTCTGTGTCTCACCAAAACAGTGGCAGGATGTCAAGAACGTGATCAAAAGCAAAAATAGGCTGGGTTCTGTGAGCCAAACACATTGCCTCAGCATATTGAGTTTTACCTGATATGTAGAAGCTCACAGGAAAAAGTCACTTTTGTGCAACTCAGTGAGTGAACAGGACATGGACAGATTATGAACAGCTATAAACACTTAATATTATCTTATCTTTCCTTTTACTAAACCAACATGCTCTGAACAGCATCATCTTTAGGCACTGACTAGAATCTGTCTTCATGTTTCCTTTACTCTTTTAGATCTCCCCATTATTCCTCTGTCCGGATGCTGATGGTTTTGAGTCAGACTATCCCTTGGCATTTTGCTTTCCTTTCCTCTTTTAATTTTTCCCCACAGAATTGTGTTTGCTAGTCCTGTTGTTCTGGTCACATGGACAAACCACCACAATTTCCATCTTCTTACTGCTTACTGCTCATGGGACCCAATTACTTCATCTTCTTCTTCTCTAATGGTGCTGTAAGTCCTATTCACTGTTTTTGATATCTGTGTAATCCTTCAGAGACATCTGAATTCAAAGATATGAATTCTTTATTCTGCAGCAGTTGTGTTGACAGAGGACTACTAAGAACACAACCATCATTGGAAGTCCTGCTTGGATGTGCTTGAGATACTCTTTATCTTTCCGGATTCTGGCAAACTGTGAGATTTGTCATCATGGGAGTGATTCCACTTTTCTATTTATATTTTAAGATCCAAGATTATAACTCCACATTCCAGACCTCTCATTGGTGTTTCCCTCGTTCAGTAAGTTTCTGGCTTGATATCACATTTGCCACGACCTCGCTTGCAGTGAACTTCGCAGCCAGCAGCACTGGCCAGCTTTGCTGTTCTGCTACCCCTTTCCTTGCTATGAATATGGGATCACTCAAAGGCAGACACTGACGTTCCTAGCTGTTGCATGGGCCAGGTTAGCAGTTTCCTGCCCTTGGGGATTGAGTCCTGTGCACCATAACAGAGGACTGCAGTGACTGCTGTAGTCCTGGTGCTGAGGCTGCTGCGTTTGTCGCGATACACTGTGTTGTACCTGTCGTGCTTTATGTCAGAGTGTGATGTAACTCCTTCAGATTATTACTTCAGTTCCCTGAGCGCATGCAAATCTCCTTCTGGCACTTATGTATGCACTGGGCTGTTGGTGGTATTAAGAGAAAGAGCTTCAGCTGGATAAAGGGAAACTTAGATTACATTGGTAGAAATCCTTAGGGTGTTTATGGGGTCTTTCTGCAACAGCTCTATTTGTTCAAAAGTTCCTGGTATCTGTCCCTGGCATTGTTTCTTGTATTACTTTTTGATGACCTTCTGGATGGTACTGTGTGGCCTTCAAGTGCTGTGTTCTTGTAAAACACTGTCACTGTTTATCTGTTCTCTTTTCTCAGGGCCTTATTTCTTCTGAAATCTGATGCCTCTGCTTCTTCCATCTAATGTCTAAGCTGTTGTTTCCTTTTTGGTTGCACAGTTAGAGACTATCTCAGACAACCCAGGTCTGTTTTGTCTTTCTTGTCTTTTCTAGTGATTCTTTCATGAAACTGTCATTTTTTTTCTCTCATATAGGACTGGCAGAAACTTCCCTGTTTTGGACTTGTGACAGTCTTCTGTTGTGCATCCAACTCATGCTTACAGGATTTCAATTTTACGGTTTCCTACAGAATTTAATCCTTCTGGCCATGATGAAAAAATTCACTGCTGGTGGCAGTTCCTGGGAAATTGAAACTAATGAATTATGAAAGTGATGAAGTGTTAATGAGCTTGGGTCTTGAAGTGTAAGAAAAAACTATTTTTAAACTAAGTTTTTCACAAAATACAGTTGTATTGTGCAGAAACAAATAAATGCTGTTAAAGAAGGTGCAAAACACAGGCTTCTGCACTCTTCTCAGGCTGGGGTTGTGTTGGAAGGACACTTGGTAGAGTTCACCATTTCCCTGTGCCCCATGGCCATATCCTAGTGTTGAGGAGGTCTTGGCCACTCCACTGTATTTTAGCTCATCCTCATTCTCCCAAGCAGATGGGCAGCACCCTGGTGTTCACTCATATTTTCTGCCTTTAGTTCAGTATAAACTCCTGCTGCCGCCTGGTCTCATTGCCTCTGCTGCAGGATGCCTGAGCAGAAATGTGTAACAGTCACTTCACTGCTCTGTTTCCTCCTTATTGCGATTAGTGCTTCAGCAGGGGTTGAGAGGGTAGCTCTAAAGGGTACTTCAACTGCAAGCTTACCCAGCTAAAAGAAAAGTGTCTCAGCTCCTCAGTGCTTTCATTGCAGGTATCCATGTCCACGGGCACTGCCAGCTATTCCAGGGGTTAAGAGCAGAGGACAGCCTGGCAAATGGCTGTTATGTTTCAAAGCGCTTGTCTTCCTTGTCAGATCCTCACCCTGCATCTTCTTATCAGTGCTTGAATAGACACCTTAAAGCCTGTGGAAATTCCATACCTGATTTGCACTGTTTCTTCAGCCAGAGGCTGGGGAGATGCAGGACTTCTTCCCAGGACCAGATGGCAACATGAGGTTTAGCTGGAGTTTTAGATGTAGCTACACAGGGTCTGTTTTCTTGCTCTCACACAGCAGGGATGAGGGGGAAAATGTGGCCTTTCTGAAGTGTTGAGAACTGAGAGGGCTCCCAAGGACACCAAGGTGAGTAGGATGACACATTCAATTGGCTTGGTCCCTGCTATAAGCAGTTGAGCACTGTGGGATACTTGCTGGAGAAGTCACATTTTCACAGGTAATTCAGCATCCACCTGTACATTACAATGTAAGTACAAGATTTATAGTGCCCAGAATGGTGATTCAAACTGTCAGGGCTCAGGGCTATGGCTGACAAGGCAAACTGAACATAGATAGTTGCAAGTTGAACTCAGAAGGCAAATTTTAAGACGTAAACAAAGCTTTCAGATATATAAAGGGTCTCCCCTGTGCCTCATGTAACAGGAAAGGATGTCATGATTTGTAATTCTGGGGGTTTGGTTTTTAGCAACAATTTTCAGGTCATACAGATAAACTTGAAAATCTATTCTTATGTGAAAAATATGTTATCATACAGATGTATTTTATTAAGAAATAGTTTTTTCCATTTACTTTGGAGAAAACTTTATTTCTCTGGCTCTGAGATACATCATGAAATACCATAGAGTTGAGGTTAATCATACAGAAAAAGGAACTCAGAACCAGTACTGAGAACCACAGTCTGCGTTAGAGACTTCCCAGGAAGAAAGATCACACTTTCCAAAACTGAGTGACAAAAGGGACTAACCCACTCTGAAATGCCAGAAGTCAATAGGGTGGAAAAAGGAAAAAATTATATTTCTCCTTCTGAGAGCTGCAATCCCACCTAGTTCCCAACAGGGTAGTAGAAGGTCTTCTGATTCCCACTCTTTTGAGTAGGATAGATTGCACTCTCAGTGACTTTGACGGTCTTACTCAAAGGTCAAAATATGAGGTCCTTATTACCTTCATTTTACTTGAAGCAGTATCTTAGTTACCTCATTTGCAAGTTTAAGGTCTTGTTTACTAAACTCTCTAAGATCTTCATATAGCAAACTGTCCAAGGGCAAAAATATAATTTGTTCCAGTTTAGCCACTGAGACAAGGGCACTGGTATTATGGGTACTGATTTATAGCAGCTGTTTTAAAATCAATAAGCTTTTTGGGTTATGTTCAAGGTACTTAGAAGAGTAGGGTAAGGCAACATTATCCTAGAACAGCACACATAGTGTCTAGCTCTGATTACACAGATTTTGCATTATGCCTCTTGGAAGTGAAAAATAAGGCAAAAAGAAAAAGATGAAGTGAGGATTAACAAAGATAAGAAGACCCCAAGGACTTCTTTCCAACAGGCTTTCCCTAAGATCATATTGAGACCGCTTCACCAAGGGCAAGTCCTGTCTGACCAACCTAGTGGCCTTCTACAATGGAGTCACTACATCCATGGACAAAGGGAGTGCTACAGATGTCATCTGTCTGGACTTCTGTAAGGCTTTTGACACAGTCGCCCATGACATCCTTCTCTCTAAACTAGAGAGAGATGGATTTGATGGGTGGACTCTTCGGTGGGTGAGGAATTGGTTGGATGGTCACATCCAGAGAGTGGTGGTCAACAGCTCTATGTCTTGATGAGCACCAGTAACAAGTGGTGTCCCCCAGAGCTCCATACTGGGACTGGTACTGTTCAGTCTCTTCATTAATGACATAGACAGTGAGCTCAAGTGCACCCTCAGCAAGTTCACAGATGACACCAAGCTGAGTGGTGCGGTTGACACGCCTGAAGGACAGGATGCCATCCAGAGGGACCTAGACAAGCTCGAGAAGTGGGCCCAGGGGAANGCTGCATCAGAAGAACTGTGACCAGCAGGTTGAGGGAGGTGATTCTGCCCCTCTACTCTGCTCTCATGAGATCCCCCCTGAAGTACTGTGTCCAGCTCTGGTGCCCTCAGCACAGGAAGGACATGGACCGGTTGGAACGAGTCCAGAGAAGGTCCACAAAAATGATCAGAGGCCTGGAATACCTGTGCTATGAGGAAAGGCTGAGAGAGTTGGGGTTGTTCAGCCTGGAGAAGAGAAGGCTCCAATGAGACCTCATTGCTGCCTTTCAATAGCTAAAGGGGGCCTCTAAGAAGGATGGGACAGGCTTTTTAGCAGAGCCTGTTGTGATAGGACGAGGGGTAATGGTTTTAAACTGAAGGAGGGTAGATTTGGGTTAGGTATAACGAAGAAGTTTTTCACCATGAAAGTAGTGAAACACTGGAACAGGTTGCCCAGAGAGGTTGGATGGGACCCTGAGCAACCCAGTCTAGTGGGGGATGTCCCTGCCCATGGCAGGGGGGTTGAACTAGATGACCTTTAAGGTCCCTTCAAACTCAAGATATTCTGTATGATTCTGTGTGCCATATCAGTTTAAAGCCTAAAGTAAAAATGAAAGTGTTTGCATGGAGAGAGGAGGTAACTCTTCAGGATGAAAGTTTTTTTTAAAAAAAAGAAAAAAACCCACAAACAGAATGTTTCCAAAACAACCTGTAAACCACACAGAAACCTGGCACTGTTACATCTTGAAAAAGCAGCTGCACAAGTATCTTATGTTATAAAAGTGATTTATGTTTTAGAAATGTTTTATGTTTTAAAATAAGCAGTGCGTCAAAGCAATGTGGAACTTGGTTCAAACAAGCGGGACTTGGGGAGACTTTCTGCTTTCCTTGTGTATGCTTGCATTTAGAAGAGAAATTGTGAACTTGCACAAGAGGTTATAAAATGTGTCCTCATACCATGTTTTACAATATCGCCCAAGCCTCTGGTTGCTGATCTTGCCAAACCAAGACTCTGGGCTCCCACTTTAGAGTAGTCTCCGGAGTGGTAACTCCTTGACACTAACTTAATTTTCAGGGTTAATAATGATGAAGATAATGGAGAATTCATCCTTGCCAGGAGGACTAACCTTGGGAAGATGTCTAGGTTAGACATCCTTAGGGGACTAGAAATCATTCAGTCTCTATCTCCAATCAAACCACAGATGATAGACCAGACAATAATAACTTTTACTGTGTCCTTGTAACAGCCCACGCAGAGGAGACCTTTGGCCTTGCATTGCCTGTGGATGCAGATGAGATCCAGCAGGACGCAGCAGCAAAACGGCACTCCTTGAGCTGGAGCCCAGGGCTGGGGCAGAGCTGCTATGGAGTGGACATGCTCAATGCTAGGTTTTCCATGCCGAGAAGCTCCATAGGTGACAGTAGACTTTTGTCACTAAAGAGAAACATGCACAAACAGGGGAAATTAGCCCATGCTGAGCCCTGAGCGATGCAGGCAGATTGTTATCTGTGTCTGAGTGAGGCTAATCTGAATATAACTAGGGTAGCTCTACATCTTCAGAGCTGTCACACAGGCACGCCATCAGCAGCAACAGGAACTGCTTTAAAAGGTAACATTCGTCAGTCTACTCTCAACAGCAAGGTGTCTACCATACCAAACAGGAGTCATTTACTACGGGAAAATAAGATATTAGCCTGCATGCCCAGAGGCCTCCTTTATATTCAGTTAAACTGCTTAAAAATTGAAGCTTAAGTTTAACTACACATTCAGCTTTTCCAGCCTCTGCTGCTAAAAATACACAAACTTTTATTCATTGACTGGCTAATCCTTTAAAAAAGTAGTCTTGGACAAGTTCTGCTGCTGAGAAATATGATTTGCTTAATTGAGATGGAATTAGAGAAATCAGTCATTTTTGGCAAAGAAAGAGGGATCTTCTCTCCCAAGGGCCTTGATAACTCTGTTGTTATTTTTTCCAGCACTTTTCTGCTTTTTTCAGGCTAGTCAGGCCCAGTGCTTACAACAGTTTCTTACTTTGCCTCGATCACACACTCCATCACACAACAATAAAGGAAGACATTTCTCTGGAGTGAAGTGGAAAAATTGGCTTCCCTCACAGTATGGCAGCAGAGCTGCCTGTCACGTTATACAGAAAGCACACAAAAATGTCTGAATATTAGTGTTGGTACCTCAGTGCTGAACAAAGTCAAGTGCTCAGCAGGCAAAGGGCCTCTCTGCAGACTGGTAAATACAGTGCTGGCCAGGAACTGGGCTTGTTCAGAGATGGTGGAGTGTGGCTGGCTGAGCCCCTCCGCAAATTGTGCCCCAGCCCTCAGTCTATAAAATGGGTGCAATGGCACCAACTGACTTGGGAAAATCAGCTGAATTCAGCTCGGCAGGGAGGGGACGGGGAAGCTCCTCGACATGGTGCCAGCAATGCTCTGCCTTGAGGAGGCTGCCACAGGGCAATTTAGCCACAGTTTTGCACAGCCCTCCCACCCTTCCAAACGGTGCTTGCCCCTGCCTCCAGCATCCTTTCCTTGCACCGTGGGGCAGCTCTGCTGGGCTCCTGCCTACATGGGCAGCCTCCTTTTGGCTTTGCCCAGGGCATCTCAAAGGCTCACACAGATATCCAGCCCTGCAGGATGTGACCCCATGCTCAGCTCCTACTGCCCCTCTCCACCCTGTTCCCAGACCTCTGTCTCCAGTCTGCCACCCACCCTCCTCACAGTCACTAGCTGCCCCTCTGTACCTATATAATTTTCTTTTCCTTTCCAGGCTCTATTTCACGTAACCTAGCACATGGCAGCACCTCTAAAGAAGCACTGCCTCACTGCACGGTCCTACTTTCACATCCCCATATCCGTGCTGCTCTCTCCTTCCCAGCAGTTACCTGCATGAGACAGAGGAAGACAGAGACCAGAGGGGCATGGACACACGTGGCTGGCAGATAAGGGACAGCAAGAGTGCTTCCTGTGACAGTGTGTGACAAAGTTACAGCCTGAAGTCACCTAAAATCTGGCTCCTGCCTCTCCTAGGGACAATGCCCACACCTTTTCCCTCTACTTGATTTGTGTTTATGAGACTGCAGTACCCTAATTACTAGTTACGGCGACTACTGATGGTTTTGCCTTATATATATGTATTCTGTAAAATCATATTCTATAGTCAACTTGAAGTTAAAGATGCTTCATGACCTTTCTGGCTGGTAGACAAGTCTCCAGGGTGGTTCATGAGGTGGTTGCCATGGCAACCATCCCTTTGTCTGCTTTATTGCTGGATAACGATGTGGGGTATTAAAAAAAAAAAAAAAGTAACGCTCTTTTCACTCTGTAATGTCAGGTTTAGCCTCTCATCTATTCAAAGGAAATTAGAGTTATAAATAGTCCTACCCTGCCTTTCTTGCCTTAGTTTACAGTATGAAGAATTCTTCTTCCTGGTGTTGAAAGCTGCAGGGTTTCCACTCAAGGAGGCCAGCCGTTTTGGTTAGAGTGACCATTTAAAAAAGAACTACAGTACCATCGCAGTGATAACAGAAGTAACTGAATGTACTTTCTGATGGGCCCTTCTGCCTGTCCTCTGATAAGCCAGAGGTTGTCTCCAGAGATTCGACTTGGGAAGAACAAGATGTACATTTACTCCTTGGATCGGTCTACTCCAACTGAGAAATCTCTTTTGCAGCTGTGCAAAACCAGTCCAGGAGCTTTGCAGTGCTATTAACTCCACGTGGTGGAGTCTGTCTCATCCAGCAGCAATCTTAGCCCTGCAGTATGCCAGAGGGCATATGAATGTATCTATAGGGCACTACTGGGCCTTTCAAACATTCTGAGATACCTCACATAAGTTAATTCAACTGGAAATGTGCACAAAGTAGACTGAGCACATTCTCTCCTTTCCCCCATACACAAGGTATCTACCAAAGATAGGAAGTTTTGGGGGAGATCACAGGTGAGACACTAGCCTAGGAAATATTTATGTTTTATTTATCCTTTTTCACCACAATCCCTCTGTAAATATTAGCAGTATTTCTCCCAGAACCTGGGTGTTAGAGAATCAGAGCTGCTTTTGCTGCTCTTCTGAGACATCCGTTGTAAGAACTGCCATCAGCCCTGAACTTGCCCTCAGACTGTCTCTGTCTCACTGGCTGGTTCTCTCTCATGGGATCACTCAGACTGACAGAGACCCCAGAAGGTCTCTTGCCTAAACCTCTGCTCAAAGTAGGGTCAGCCACTATGTCAAATCAAGTTGTTCAAGGCTTCATCCAGCCCTGCCTTGAAATCTTCCCATGAAATTCTGCAAGTGCTACACAGATAAACAGCTTCATCTTAGAAGTCAGTGTCATGAATTGCACTTAATTGAGTTCATTCACTTTAGCTATGAAGTGAAAGATCCCATGTTTCTGACCTCAGTCAGTACTACAGAATTCCAACTTTTCCATCTCCATTCCAGTTCAGAAGGGATCCAAAATAAATGCAATCGAAATTATTTTAAAACTGGGAGATTATCTTCCTATAGGTTATCTTCCTGTATCTTCTGTTTTCTGAGTCTCTAAGAAATTTTAAAGTTATGTCTTTAGGATTTTCTCTGCAATTGTGAGCATTGTTTCTCCTTCTGAAAAAAATAAAATAAATAAATTCTGTCTACCTTCACTCTACTTCCTGATTCCAGAAGGCAGGGTGCTAGCAAGAAGACTTGCAAAATGGAGGAAGCTATTGCAATAGCTGCCAACACTGACACAAAAATGTTCATATCACAAAGATCATCTGCACAACTGGCCACTTTCCTTAATGGAGCTAAGTTGTGAGTAGGCTGCAGTAACTGAGCTATCACCTTCCCATTTTTCCTAGGCCCTCATTGGTGCAGTACTTCAGTGCAGTTCATGCAGCAAAACACCACCTGGCCATGCTGTGCCATGTTAACAATGAGGACTTTGGCCTCAGAATTTGTTAATCCAGGCTCAGAAATGTGTATTAAAAGAAATGTTAATAAAATAAACCAGGGCTATCTGCCATAATGGACCGTATCTGGCCACAGGGCCAGGGTGCCAGCAGAGTACAACTGACAAGTCCATTATCAGCATCTGAAGATGTTTGAGCCAACAAAGAACATCTACTGAGTTGTTCCTACTCAATCTGCCTCCTCTTCCTTGCCTCATCCTCACTTGGTGAGTGCCCTCACATAGTTCTCGGACCTGCCAGCCCATGCAGGGACACAGCAGGAATTTGTATCCCTTGCATCTGAGCTCTGCCATCATACCAGGCATGCTCACAGCCCTCTCCTCAGGCTGGCTGGGCTGTGAAGACCAGGGCTTTCAGCAGCTTTGTTTAGAGCTAAGCCTGCAAAGATGAACAAAGTCCATGCCCATGTTACTCTGCTGCCCTTCTGTAAACATGCTGCTGCCTGATTATTGTTGTTTAGTTACCATCTCTTACTGCCATGGGACAGCCACAATGATTACCCATGTCCTTTTTATCCTGTGCATGTGGTTATTAGTCTAGAATAAACACTTTTTTTCCCCCATATATGCTTGGGAAGGAAGAATGGAAGTGTAGAAGTGGCAGAAGTGACTTGGTAATGATGGACAAAGTTGTCTTTAAGAGTTAAGCTTGCTTTTACAGCGTCAGACTGCACCTATTTGTGATTAATAAGGCAAGAAAGTAGATTGTGAAATCTTAGCTCTTAAATAATCTCTTTCCTTTTCCAATTGATTTCACCCTTCCTAAAGTGCAGTGTGCAAAGGATCACCTTTGCTCATCTGAATTGCTGTTTTGACTCCCCAGCAAGGCCTGCCTTCCTGCTGCATTTAGAGCTGGTGTAACTCTCCTGTCTCTGATGGACAGAGTTCAGTGTGTGGTGGATGTACAAAGTAATCAGGAGCTTTCATGGAAAACAGATTTCCCTTGGTAAAACCAATTAGAGAACTAACCAGCCAGGTAAACTGCTGCCGTGTGTTTTACTTGAGTTGTGTGGTCTTCTCCTGAATCCCTACCGTCTGTCTCAAGCATTTTGTATCAGGCTCCAGCCTGCACTTCCTGAGCTTGGTCTAACTTTAAGAAAGACCAAATAAGGTGACCAGGGCAGGTCATTGGATTTCTTTTTCAACATCCTTCTTTCTACCAGACTTGAAACATTGCAGCAATACTCAGTGATGGCTCTTAAACTGCTTTTGAGGGTGGTAATTGCCTGTATTTTTTCTGTCAAGGTACATTGTGGGTCCTTACCACAAGCCCATACCATAGAACCTAAAGTACAGCTGCTGTCCATAAACCAGAGATTGAGTATAATCTACAGTGTCCAGTGTCACTGTGTCATCTTTCAGAAGTGGTATTAATTGTGATCTGGACATTTTTGCATTACTTGGAGATAATTTGGTTTTACTTTCCTATTCATGTTAAGGTTATTTCAAGACTGTCGTTACACCCCAGTTCGTTCAGTGTTTGCCTCCAGAGAAGCCAGGAGGGTCAGAGCAGGCAGAGTTTTAATTTAAATCTCAGAATTTTCCTGTAATAAATGAAGAACCACACTACAGACAAGACTTCACTACAAACCTCTCCTTCAGTTGTGCACTCATTGATTTGGGGGGCTCAATTCAGCCTTGGCCCAATATGTTGGAAGAGATGCTTCTGAACAGTTAGCTACACCTGGTGGCAGACTGTCCCACGCAGGTATGGTTTAAATAAGGAGCAAAGACAGCAACTCCACAATGTGGGCTCATATGAGCAGCCTCAAGAAAATGAACCTCCAAGTGAGCAAATCCAGGCGCAGCGATGGAGGAGGCAGGATCAGGCCAGCCTCAAACCCCTTAGCACATGAGACTGAGGAGTTCAGTACTGTCTTGCCAAATCAATTCCATAGCTATTTCTATCAAAAATTCTAAGAATAGGAATATAGTGTCCCTTTTTATTCTGTGCAATTGCAAATACTTCTCCTGTTTAGTGTCATTTTGCATATTTGGAAAAGAATCACATCCCCTTTTTTTGTTACAGAAACATTTGTAAAACAACTACTACACATTCTGCACCAAATTATATGTGCAAGATGCCTGAGAAGTATACGGTCAACTCATGCATTTCATGAAATCAAATTATTTTCAGCTATAATTCACAAGATTTCCCAGAAAAAAAGGAAGCATCACACTCAGTTTATGGTGCTAGAGCTTTCTTCTATTAAAGGATTTTACCTCTGTGGCATGTGTATCCATAACTCTTTGTGAAAGTAAAAGCTAGCCAGCAGGAGTCAGCTGAGGAAACAGTGCTCAGTTCTTGAGGTATGTGGGGCTAGGGCTCCAATTTGGGATGAAGCAGAAGTAAAGGACAACTCTCAGAACTGAAAGCTCACAAAGTAGTTGAGATTTTAGCAGAGCTTGAGAGGTATCTCCCAACACTGCACCTCTAAGTGGAAGAAATCTTGTAACAATCCTTCTTGCTGGGAGATTTCCATTGTTCCAAGAAGTAAGGGATCCTTCAGGACAAGAAGTAGAACCACAGAGATCAAAGGTTTTGAAAGTTGCTGGGTTTCTCAACTTTCTGATAAACCATGTGCTATCTGCTGTTGAGTCTCTACCATACCTGCTGCTGCAAACAGGCCTTAGCCTTCCTGTCTCTGAAGGAATTGTAACCAAAGATGAAGAACCAGAAGAAAATTTAAAAATCCAGTCTCTTCATTCTCGTGTTTTATAATTTTAAGGGCTACTTCACAGAACAGGTCAAAATTCTTCATGAAAAAATGGAAAGAAGTTTCACTTCTTGACCCTCTTACCTAGTGGGTTCTTTTGGGATTTCCATTTGTAAAAAAAATCACAATAAAATCTGGTCTTCCCCTCAGAAAACTATACTTCCCTAAATATCTCATCAAACATCAACAAAGCAGATCTGACATGGGGAAAAGAAAGAGAAAAACAATGACCTACCATTATTTATCAGTGTAATGCTAGGAAGCTATTGCTTTTTGTACTTCATGGAATGGCCATCTATACATGGATCGTGGGGGCTGGGCAGCAACCCCCGTACCATCATTATGATACTGGGGAAAACCTCTTCAGGTGCCACCTGAAAAGTAGGGTGGGATGAGAATGGCTTTTGCAAACAGCTGAGCAGTAAAACTTGCTGCTTAAAGCTGCATATGTAAGAGGTGGACATCACTGTAGGATGGAACAGAGCCGTCATGTCACTTCTAAGGAGAGTGCATCCTTCTTTGTGTCACTTGTGAAGCTGAGATTGTACTGAGTCCTCACGAGCACCACAAGAAGCAGCTGGCAAGGTGCTCCAAAATAGTAAATTGGGATGGGTTGCAACTTGAATTTTAACTGGGAGGGAGGATTTCTGTAAAATCTGAACTATATATGTCAAGGTAAATTCAGCTTTCAGTTTACATCTGAATGCATCAAGTCAGTTTAGTGAGCTGAACTGAGGTAAGAGAGAGAAGAATTTGTTGATACTTCTTCAAACCTTTTAGGAGGAGTCAGCTCTCAGAAAGGGACAAACATCTCTCCATGGGGCAGGTTACAGAGATCACTGCTTATGTGTCAACTCAGAAAGGAAATACTAGGAGCAGGCTAGCAAAACCAAAGCTGCTTGTCCCCACTACAGCTGATTCTCAAGTGACAGGGGAATTACAGCTGTTCCTTTTGAAGGGCACTTGAAGGACATCAGTTCTGCTCCACTTCATGCAGACTTGAAGAGCATGTAGCAATCAAGAGGAGTCACATCCCTATTTGTGATGTTCAGTGTCAAGCTGAAGCCTCCTTTTAGCAAGTACAGAAGAACTGAAAAGGACTTTCTGAAATTGAAGACTAGAGGCCTAGAAAAACTCTGTCAATCTACAGTGGTCTTCAGGCTATGCAGCTGATGTGCTGTACACACTCTCAGGAAGTACAACACTGAACTTTCAACAGACTTGCATTCCACAGCAAGACAACATCTCTGGTCTGCAGGTATTCACCCAGGGTGCTCAGAGGTCTCCTACCCCAACACTAACAGAATACCAGGGAAGAGTGAAGGGTACTTCATTAAGTTAAGGCAATCAGACACACCAGGGTACTTAGCAAGGAAGCTCAGGTTCTAGTCTTAATTCCTTAGAAGTATTCAGACAACGTATCATTTTATTTCCAAAAAAAGTTTAGAAAGCAGTTGGAATAACACAGAGACAACAAATCAAAGCTAATGTATTAGGTTACTCTGAGACACAGAAGATTTACCATCCCATATCCTTTGCATTAACTTAGTGATAAATCATTTAAAGCAAAGGAAGTTATTTAAATAATGCTTAGAAATAGAAAGCAAGTAAGTTTGAAAAACATGGCACAAAAGTCTTTCTAGCTAGGCTAGCTCACAGTGAAATTTTTGTACTACATTTTACTTTCCCTGTCCCCAGACCAGATTTTATGACACAGGACACAAGTCAAGATGTATCATTTCTATAAATGACATTTTTAGGATGGCCTCCTTCAAATTTTTAACTTTTATCCAAAGGAAAACTTGAATCCTCAAAAACCAGTACCCCACCACGCAAAACCTAAGCCCTAGGTCAACTTCAAATAACTAAATACAGAAAAAAGTTTCCTCATCCTGCAGGTAACCCTTGTATTCTTAATCTGGACACATGAAGTTGTGGCAAAAGGTTTGCCCTCATGCAGGAGCACTGAACATGTGCAGCATCTCCACAATTGTGTGCACACAGATGAGAGAGAAAGCTCCCCTGGGGGGGACGCGGCAGCCAGGCAGGCAGCTGCGCTGAGTGCAGGAGCAACGCTGTGAGAGCTTGTGGTCTGTGCTTGAGATTAGAGCAGATCAAGAGATTCGCTTGTCTTTAAAGTCTGTTTGTGATGCAGAGGTATGCAAAGAAACGTATGAGAAGGAAAAAATCCATTTCAGCAACTGTCAAGGGGGAAGAAATAAGCCACAACACTGATCAGCAGAAACACAAGTGTTTTAGCAGAGAGTAAAACATATAACCTGGGGAGCTGGCTTCAGGGCAGAGCTCAGGAGCAGAGAATTTGGATCTGTTCATATAAATAAGTTATGTGAAGTATTTTGATGAACTCTTTCAAGTGCATGTTTCTGGGAGTATCCTAAATTTCCCGTGCTTATAAATATTTCTTGGAAAGTGGATATTGTATGCATTACGCATGCATTTACACCAAGGGCTGAATCAGGTGTGGCTGACTGTGGACTGAATTCATTTTTGCTTGCTCACAGCAGACCTGGCTGTCCCATCAGGAGCAGCACCGATACCATCAGCCCCAAGACTCAGCTGCATCTCAGAAACAGCTGAAGCATTGAAAACAGCCAGTTTAGGAGTAACCGGTTGCTCAGTATGACTGTATGAGGTGCATGAAAAGGGAATGTAGCAGATGTCAGATGCCTGGTGGGCCCCAGATTCAGTGGGAGAAATAGAGACAGAGTCACTGAGTTAACAATGCTTAGTCTGTCAATGCCTTGCACTTTGCTCAGAACTTCTACCTGGTGAAAGGCAGCTCCTCTCACTTGATCAAAGCAGTGGCCTGCTCATCTGGAGGTACTTTATTTTTCTGTTGTGAGTCTGTAAATAGTAACACAAGGTGCAGAACCACAGGGGAGCTGAGGTGAAGCAGCTACAGGAAATATTAACTGGACTCCAGTGTAAAAGCAAGATCCGCTGCCAGCCACAAGAGCAACCTACTCATTGCAAGTGAGATTACAGAAATACTGGCGATCACAAGAGGATACAGTACAATAATTAGAGCAAGACCAAAAAATGTAAAGAACTTACTTGATTTTTCTTCTTTAATGTTGTACTCCAGCACATTGGGAGCCTCATTCTGCCCTGGCAGGCGGACTGCAAGGACCATGTTGTTCATGTTACCCTCTTTCCTAACTAGGAATATCTGAAAAAGGAGAAAGGAATCAAGAGCTTAGCTACATTATGTGAGCTTCTGAACTTTATTTTAGGTCACTGGCAATGAAGCTTTTTATCAGTACAATCCACCTTTAAATGATCTTATTTTAGCTTCGTTCTACTTGGTTGAACTTTACACGTAAAAATAATGAATAAAGGGACGTTTCGTCTCGGTGAAATTCAGACCTGCGAGGCAACCAGCAAAATTTCTATCCATCACTGATGTCCCACTTAAGCCTAAGGCAAACTATTTCACTAACTGAAGAGTATAAAGCTTCACTCACAGTTTGACAAGTGATGCTCCTCACAAAAGTGCTCTAAATCACAGAAAAATCACCCTAGAATGTCCCAGTCCAGCTCTAAAGGAAGGGAGTCATTGAGAGGGAAAGGATTCAAGTGTCCACAACTGGAACACAAGGCCAAAGGCTCTGGTGGCCACAGTGTCCAATGGCAGAGTTTTTTCATGGAGCCAGAAGATTATCTAGGCTGGCAGGGACCCCAGGAGGGTTCTTGTTCAACACTCTGATCCAAACCATGAGGCCAGACTAAGTTGCTCAGGGCTTTGTCCAGACAGGTCTGGAGAACCTCCAAGGGTGGAGATTATGCAGCCTGTCCAGACAACCTGTCCCTTCACTTACTGTCCTCACAGGGAGAAAGTTTCTCTGTACCCAGTCTGAACCCCTTCGGTTTCAATGTATGCCTGATGCCTCTTGTCCTCCCACCATGCAAGGCAGAGCAGAGCCTGGCTACATCTTCTCCATGACCACCCTGCAGGTACCAGGGGTCTGCTGTGTGGTCCCCCAGAAGCTGTTGCTCCTTCTGGTTGAACAAACCCTGGTCCTACAGCCTCTGCTCAGTGGGTCCATGGTCATCTTGTTACTCGCTGCCCCTTCAGCGCCTTTCCTGCAGACTTGTCCAGCCAGGCAGTGCCCACCCAGATCCCTGCCAGGGGTCTGCCTTCCTGGGAGCAGTGCTTTGCATTTGTCCTTGTTGAATTTCAGAAGGTTCCTGCCAGCCTTTTCCTCCCATCTTGCCTAAGGTCTCTCTGGATGGCAGCACTGACTTCAACTATATTGACTGGTCCTGAAATCACAGACCAGATATGGAAGGAACCTCTGGAGATCACCTAGTCTGACTCCCCTGCTCAAACATGGATCAACTACAGCAAGGATTGTGTCTTGTCGAGTTTTTATTATCTCCAAGAATGGATGTTCTACAGTCTCCCGGGAAACCTATTCCAAATGTTCGATCATCCTGACAGCAAAAAAGTTTTTCCTAATGTTTAAACAGAATTTCCTGTGTTTCAATTTATGCCCGCTGCACCTCAGTCTTTCAGTGGATACGACTGAAAATGGTCTGGCTCAATATTCTGTACTCCTCCCCATCAGGTATTCATACACATTGATAAGAGGCCCTTGAGTCTTATATTGGAACCAGTGGGACTACTGTAGCCATTGGTTCCCATCAATTGAACCAGTGAAATCAAAAAAAAAGAAGAAAGAAGAAAGGGAAAAGAGGAAAAAGGAAGGAAAAAAGAAAATAGAAGAAAACAGAAACAAAGAAGAGAAGGTAGAAGACAAAATAAAAAGCAGAAAGAAAAAAAAAAGAAAAAAAAAGAAAAGGAAAAATATCTCATTCTTTGTATTGTATGAGCTCCCAAGTGTTTTTCTAATTAAAGCTCATTGTCAAGGATATTTTCAGCTTGTACCTTGAAGCTGCAGATACAAAAATCTTCACCTTTATCTGTTCTTTGATAGCACGTTTTGGCAGGAGAGACTCAAGGTATTTTTATAAAAACTGATTTAAAAAAAATGGGCTAATTCTGGAGTCTGGATATTAATATTAGAAAGAAGAAGTGTGAGCTGATAAAATGATTAATCAATTATAATGCAGTGGAAATGTAGCAAGAAAAACATTAATTTCTTGGACAGAGGAATTAAAAAAACTTGTCTAGAAGCCATGACCTTTCTCTGCGTGAGTCCCAGTCATAAGGACATCTCTGGTCACTTCGAAACACTCATGCTAAGCACGCTGCTTTGGGGCAGCTTTGCAACCTCACATCAGTGCCGTTGTCTTGGCCTCTGCAACTCATAAGAAATTGAGACCTGCAGGATCAGGTCCACCAGCAGTGCAGAGAAAAATCCAAATAAATGCATGCCAAACCTGTGCATACCTGAAACAGCCCTATTTCTAATGCACGGCAGCCGGCACCTTCTACATCACAGAGAACATCTCCAGGTAGGAAAAGGTCATAGAGGCTCTCCCTTCCCCAGGTCCTACCACCCTTGTGGCAGCACAGTCCCTCTAACCCACTTTGAGAGAGTAGTGCGACCTTGATCTCAGACGGCACTCTATCACATTGCGTGGGACAAGTGCTTCATCTGAAATGAAATTTAAACAAGAGAAGTGAAACCTGGAAATTAATCACTTCCGTTTTCCTGATCACTGCAACAGGTTGCCGTGGCTCCAGAGGCTAAAATTGGACTACGGCTCTTCAGATGAGAGGGAGGTGGGTTTTCTGAGCTGTACCTAACCCTACTTCTGGGTCAGGACCAGTATGCAAACCAGTCTCTTCCATTTTCACTGGCGGTGAGAAAGGTGCGGTGTTGATTTGGCTTCAGGTGGGCTCAGAGTGGGCAGGAGAGCCTGTCCTTGCTGTGGGACAGCTCTGATGCATCAGCTCTTCTGCCTACTTCGAGCCACAGTGAAGATTGTGCCTGAGAGTGGTGTGAGCAGGAGGAACAGAGGCAAGATCTATCCCCAAAGCTGCTCGGAGGTGGGGAACAGCCCAGCCTGCAGGGAGTGGCTAATGACAGAGGAGGCTTGGGGCCATACATGGCTACATCAGAGACAATCACTCAAGTGTCCCTTTACAGTCAGTGAAGAAAACCAAAGCGAATAATTTGCTCAATGTCTGGTTCAGGGTGAGGCATGCTGCACAGTCTAGGTTGGTCAGGTGAGTCCCACTGGAGGCTGTCACTTGGCTGTGCCAAGCTGTGCCCTGGGATAGACTGACTCAGACAAGAGAGAGGTCCAAACCTCCTCAGAGCAGGAGTGAGTGAATTCACCTTGTGCCTGAGCATCAGATCAGGTAATTTGCACCTGCTCTCCCCAGACCTGACCAGGATACCTACTCCCTGCCATGCCTCACCTCCGAGACCTCAAGAATGGGGAGCCCCCTTTCCTACAGAGCTGGTCTCCTTGAGCAAGCTCTGAGCTTTGCATAAGTCTGCCATTTTCTAACACTCAGCTTATAGGGAACAGATACAAATTTTTGCAATAAAATAGCAGTTCCCAGAATTTAAGGACCTTTTCTTCAGGATTTTTTTATTGCTCCAAATTAGGATAGTCAACATACCTATCGGTACGGTGGTGGATGGGAAGGCATCTCCCTGAATCTACATGCTAAGTAAATGAAACCAGAGGCAAGGTTTCTTCCTTCCCCAAAGTCATTATATCTGTCTTGTGCTGTTCCGAGTGGCTAAAGCATCAAAAGGTAATGGAAATAGAGAGCATAGTCTGCTGAATATTTTTGCTTCCACATCAAAAAAAGTGCTGGTCTCCTAACCAGCTCCACCAAGGACAGGAAACGTGGTTGTCTGAACAAAACCACTTTGGACTTACCCCTGCTGTTTCTTTGCCAAGTATCGCCCTAGCCCTTTCCTGGTTCATGTTCAGCTGAAGCCAGATGGGACAGGTCTTGATGAGTTTATCAAGGATGCTGATCCCTGGAAGCGGGAGGCAGTTTCGCAGGGCAGTGGCCTGAAAGAGATGCGTCTCTTTTCCCTCTTTGCCGGTATCTCTGATCGGGCTGAAACACAACAAGGGAGTCCCTTGTAAGCAGAACTGCAAAAGGAAAACTTGGGGGGGAGTAAGGACTGTAAATGCAAACACACAGACACACACACACCAGGAGAGTTCCTTGAGGGACATCAGACCACAAACATGTTGCTATGATAGGGACAAATGGGGTGCCCAGGCCTCAACAGACAGATATGCCCCATTCTAAGGACTACAGCCTCATGCCAGTGGTGCATACCTGGGTTTCAGGCCACAGGCTTGCAGGGTGCTTTGTGCTGATGTCTGTTGGTTTCAGCTCATCTGTCTGTGTTGCCTAAGTACAGGTACCCAGAGAGAGAGATAAGGGATGCACGGAGACAGTCAGCACTGCAGGGCATAGACCATGATTGCCCTCTGGACCCCCATCCTCCAGCTGAAGGGTCAGAGCAATATTTCATGGCTTCAAAGGGAGCATTGTAGCAAAGAAAAGGGGCCACAGACCTCTCCAGAAGCAGGGAATATGCACACACAGAGCTACATCATCCATCAGTGTCCAAGGCATACTGGGGACAGGTGTCCTGCAGCTCACCCTGCCACCGTGCCACTGTCAGCACTTCTCTGATCATATAGGAGCTGTGGTGGGCACCGGTGTGGCACCTCGCCCCACTCTCAGAGCCTGCCAGCAGTAGCCAGAGGCACTGTCAGCTGCTCGCATGTTTTGGCAGCCACTCTGTGTGCCCAGTTTAGGTGGTCTGCAAGAAGGCAGACTAAGACATCTTGCTGTTTAAAGACAGCCCTGAGCACTCCCTGTCTCCACTGACGAGTCTGCACTGGTGCTGGTGGTTGCAGAGGTGGGCGCTCCTCCACCACCGCACCCAGGGAGCCAGCGGCAGCTGCGCATGGGGAGGGGGAAATCCTCCACCTCCATTCTCACTCACAGAGTATAGGATGTATATTCAGCAGCAACTTACCCGCTACAGAAGAGGTAACTTTGCTGGTATTTCAATTACACAAATAACAAAAGAAAAGCTAAAGACAACATGAGCCTGTTAGTAAATGGAGGGGGGAGCCTGGTAACTGAGGATGCAGAGAAGGCAGAGTTACTGAATGGCGCCTTTGCATCGGTCTTCACCAATAAGACCAGCCCTCAGGGATCGTGACCCAGCAGACCAGGACAAATGAATGTCAGGAGGAAGACCTTCCCTTGGTCAGGGAGGATTGGGTCAGAGAACACCTAAACAAACTTGACATCCGCAAGTTCATGGGCCCTGACGGGATGCATCCATGCATACTGAGAAAGCTGATGGACATGATCACTAAGTCTCTCACGATCATCTTTGAGAGGTCATGGAAATCAGGGGAGATGCCTGAGGACTGGAAGAAAGCATGTGCTCTAGGACGACCCTTCTTGGGCAGGGAGGTTGGACCGGATGACCCACTGTGGTGCCTTCCAACCTTACTGATTCTGTGGTTCCCAAAGGCTGATCTGCAGCAGGAGAATAGTTCAGAGTGCAGCCCTGCAAATAGCCCTAGGTTGCTCAGCACAACCCAACGAGTCCTGCAGGACAAGACTCAAAAGGGCAAAGACATAGCAAACCTTTTCCCTGTACAGAGAGAGGGGGATGGGAAGGAGCACAGGAAACATGTGAAGAAACACCAGAGGGTCCTTCAGCAGGCAGGAAATGAAGACTTGTTTTCCCTCTTTTCCTGCCACATTTGTCATTTTGGCCAGTCCTAAAGACATAATTGGAAGATCCAAAAAGATGTATGTGAGATGCTGAGTGACAAGAGAAGGGTTGTCTTGTGGCATCACATGTCAGCGATGTTCAGTCACACCTTATGTTTCAGAGCTTATTCTTAGCTGTACAAGATGTAAGAATACTGAAATTACGCAGTTGACAATATTAAAGATCTGGGACATGTTCTCTTTTAGATTCCTGTTCTGGTCAGGGACACAAAGAACTAATTCTGTTTATTTTTAGTCCCTGCTGTCTAACAGCAGACTGGTATTAAATGCTGGTTTCCAGCTATGGTGCTGATTCAACAAAGTATTTATACATGTGCTTAGCACTGCAGTCAGTGGAAATACTTGTGCCAAAAGGTCTGGTCTTAAGAGATCTACTGGATAAAGCTACAGACTCATGGATATGGGCTTGTCATTCATTTGATTAATTGATTTTAAAAGTAAAGAAAATGTAGGAGAACGTACACAAAATACTATGGTTTTCTGTACCAGTGTTGCTTCTTAGATGTCAGAGCTGAAAAAAGGGAGGAAAGGACAGCTCAGTGTAAGACAAAAAAGAAAGTCAAGAAGAGTCATTAGTGGGATCATATTGAAACAGGGGAATTGTAGGCTTTTTGCTTCCTGTTATAACAGATGATGGATAAGTTCTTAAGAGAAGGGGAAGAGGACTGCATTGCCCAGATCTCTTAAAATGCCATGTTTAGAGCAGTAGCAAACACTTTATTTAGTCAAATGCTATGGTGGCTAAGAAATGGAAGTGAATGACCTAACAGACCTCTTCCAGCTGTAATGCTGTGACCCATGACACACCAACAGACGCAGTTATGGCACTGATGCTTGACTTCTTTCCTGGGCACAGCTGTCACCAAGATCCATATGCCAGGCTGCAGTAGTGCTTAATCCAGCAATTTAATCCAGCTCCATGGTAGTCAGTAACTGCACAGAGAGGAGGGAGCCCAGACAGCTCCCAGGTTCTTGCTGTGCTGCCAACAGACGGTTTTTGCGGGCCCACCATGGTGAGCAGCTGGCCTTTGATATTTTGCTTGCTCAGAATTCATGCATCAGATGATTTCTAAGCTCAGAGTTTTCAGAAATAGCAGTCTCTTTGGCTAACACTCTCCTCCTCCCACAGTCCTGCAAAACCCTTTGTCTGATACAGGCAGGTGCTCTTTTTTGTTAGGTGTGATGCGAAGCTGAAAAGCTGTCCCTAGAGCTGCCTGCTTTTCATTTTTTTTATTGAGTTCTTACTGAAAAGTACTTTTAAATCCTGCAGTAGCTCTGCTAAATTGCACTCAGTTGGGATGTGAGGAGCTGTGTGTTGTGTACAGATTAGCAACACATTAATTGCACAGTGATAATATTCACACACCTGCCCCCGTCTGGCAGAAGGTATCAAGTTGCTTGGTTGGAAGTAACAATGATAATGACAATGGTGATTTGAATTATTGCACAGTGACTGTACACTGAAGTAGTGACACCACCATGACTCATTGCTTTAGGAATGAAGAGCCACACTTGCCAGCTGAATATTCCTAGGAATCATCAGAACTGCAAGGGGATATAATCCGCTAAATTTTGTGCAGGTGCACACCTGGGCACACCTTACCAAGCTACTTCAGAAATAGTGCCACAAACTTGCTGATACTAAGGGCTTCCTGGCTGTACTATATATGCCTGGTCATTCTGAACTTCCTCTAGCTGAGGCACAGGAGTTGTTTGCAACAGCAGCAGGGTCTGTCAGATGAGCTAAGACAGAGTTTCCAACCATCGTCTTCATCACACCCACATATTTGCAGCTTCTGTGTGCCACCAGAGCAGATCTGAGAAGACACATAGGATGTTATTAAATCTGAATCTTGGAAACCAAATGGTCTAAAATGCACCAATAAGGAAAGACTGAGGGCCTTAACACTGTTGAAGTAGACCGGGTGTAAGAATTAGAAGCTAGCATTTTATAATTGTATTTTATTGCTTTTATTTCTCCCCTCGAATATTAGAAGACACCAAGAGGCAGCAAGAGCAAGGGTTTACTGTACTGTTCTCAAGGAAAGAGATACCCTAATATATTTATATTTATAGCAGAGCAGGCACTGCAGGTCTTAAAATGTGTGCCAGCTGGCTTGCTACTGAGGGAGAAAGACCGACAAATGGCCATAAACTCCATGCACCAGGTGAAGAGCAACTTTTTGCACCAAATTAACCTGGTACCTGAAGGCATACCACTCAGGACAAGTCAGCTTCTTTCTGAAGCTCACATGTGGAAACCCTCAAGCACAGCAATGCAGTTCACAAGGAGCACACGAAGCAGGAGGAAAACATAAAAGCTCCTAAAGCTGACAAACCAGTCCTGGTGGAAGTAGATGGACAGTGATGGTAATTCCTGTGATCAAAAGAGAGAGTTGGGAGCATGGGGCTTTGTGGCAATGGGTCAGATGATGGTGCTGAAATTAAAAGACTGACAAAACTCACAGCCCTGTTTTGCATTCCGTGTCACAACCAACCCACTTGGACTTGGTGGGAGGGCTCTGTGCCATTGGTGATAGAAGCAGAGCTCTGTATCCCTTTTTTTCACAGCCACCTTCCTGATGAAAAGAGCATGATGTTCTGAACCCAGCACACTGGAGAAGGAATAATGAGAGTTACATGAGTAGTCACAAAAGAAGTGCCACAAGGTTTCATCAGTTAGACCCTTGCTACATACATAGCTACCTATGCTTTTCTTGGTTTGATACCATTTATGATTAGATAGGCTCATTAAAAATCTTTGTTCAGACTCATGTGGATTCATGTGCTGTTACTTTCCGTTCACTGGGAGGGAAGTTAGCAGTGCCTCAGCTAGAGGACATCAAGCTTCATTTTGCTTTCATCTTAAATGTAGTAATTTCTCAGTGCCTTCTTATTATTCTCATAAGCCAGCCCATCTTTGCTCACTTGATCAGTTCAGATCAAACTAATCCAAGATGGAGGAGAAAGATTAATTTACTTTCTGGACCTGGCTTGGGTCATCTCATTTCTTTCTTCCAACAGCTGGAGAAGCAGAGGCAACACATCAAATCAAGCTACAGGGAGACCTCTGTCACCTGTAAATTTCTCAAGTCATTTCATCATAAAACAGAGTATTAGGAGAATGGGAAGGCAGCAAAGTGGCATATGGAAAAATCCATAGCCCAACAGCTAAATTTTTGCACCAAATATTAACACTGCCTCACAGAAAATTCAGGCTTTAATAAATGCTTTTTCATAATGGAGCCAAGAGATCTGACAAAAATCAAACCAACAAACAGGAGAAAATAGCAATGAAAACCAAAAAAACAGAAAGAGGAGAAAGTTCTTGAGGTCTTCAGGTATCACACTCAGCTGATTGCTACCTTTTAGTTAGAAATAAAATACAAGTTTCATGTTGTCTGGTATGCAAAAAGAAAGGGAAAGTATGTAGGTAGTTAAGCAAACCATGGGAGCTTCATTGTGAGGTTCTCAGATGTACAGAAAAATTGGATAATGGAAGTGACATGACAGGCTTAGTGTGTCCCAGGAGGCAAGCTTGCCGATTCAGTAGTCCTTTCTACCTTGCAGAACTCTTGTGTTACTGGTCCACCTTGGTGACAAATGCGCAGCTCAGGAAGTTGTGCTTCTCAAACTGTGGTCTGCGGACAACCTGTGGTTGGCAGAGCACTTCCTCTTGCTCACTGCTCTCCTTGTTTCCACTCTAGCTTTTATGTCCACCCTCCATCTGTTTGGTCTTTGATCTACAGTTGATGTTCTGTGTGTCCAGGCCTTTCCACTCAGCCTGGAAAGTACCATGCTTAATAGTCAAGGCAGCAGCTGTTCCCGCTACCAAAAGGTAAGGTAAACCAAGAGCCTCCTAAATACCCTGACACTTCACAGCTCAGCAAACTTCTCTGTTCCCCACCTACTCCATTTTCTGCTACAGGTACCCTCAGTTTCAGCAGTGATGTTTTGCACCCTGCAATGGAAGGCTCACTTCTGTGAGCTTTCCACACCTGCCAGGGATTTCCAAACCTCCCACCTCTGTGAAGGCTATCAAGGGTTTGCACACACAGACTGCAGGCACCCACCTCTCCTCACCTGGATCCTGCCTGCACGTGTTCACATACATTTGCCAAAGTGGAGCAAGTCATCACCCTGTCTGGGAGCTCCACTAATGGGCACAGAGGGATCAGGTGTGGGACAGCTCATGTCCCCTTAAATCGCTCACCAGCTCACCAAGGACTCACCTTCCCAGTCACAGAAACCAACAGAAGAAATCACAAAAATGAGCAAATGTTATTATACTCCATGAGGGAAAGGGTGCAATGGCCACTTGTGCAGGTGGAGGAACACCAATTCATGTGTGGATCTGTTAAGTAATAAGAGGCCATAGGCAGTTTTCTGTGCATATATGATACCAGATTGCTGTCTATACAGGGCTCAATTTGAATTAACAGAGCAGCATCACACCAAAGTAACTGTGTGGACTTGTACTGCTGCCAGCAAAGCACAGCAAGGATAGCTGAACTGGCTTGAAGAATATTGCAGTGGCAACACCTCTGTCAAAGCCTCTTGTTTAACCTTGCCAATGATCTTTCAGTGCAGGAGTGCTTTCAAGGAGTAGGGAGGTACCACTAAGTGTTTATTAAGTTGTTAACTTCAGCGTATTTCCTAGGTTCATTTGGTCTGTCCCTACATTTTCTTACACAAAGGTATGTATATCATAAGGAACCGCATATGTATAAAAACCCCAAACAAAATACAGGCTAATTCACAAGCCATTACAAGCTAGTACCCAGGTGAGCTCTGCTACCAGACAGGCCTTCTCACGCTCACAGCCATGACATGGACAGAAACAAGATAAAAACCAAACATCAAAAATTCCCTGAAGGAAGAGGCCTTTTTTCAAAGCCCTTTTTTTTCTTCTGTCAAGCTGTTTCTTGCATTCATTAGTGCAGAAATCAATGCAGATGGTATGTGCTGCCTGTGGACCCACGGTGGACTTGGGCTACTATGTCCTATTGGTATAACATGGCTTGTATTCACCCCACGAATATACTGCTGTCTTCATGTAACTTTGCACATACATATTTGCATCCAATGATTTGTCTCAAAATACCTTCTCACCCGTCCTTCTCTTTTTACTCAGTCAAAACATACTTTTGCAAGTCAAAACCACTTTCCAAGTTTCATTAGCCCTCTCCCTTACTCACAACAGACAGTTGCTGTGTTAAAGATAAGCTCTTCTCGCTCGCATTCATAATCAGAGCTTTTGAGGTCAGTTGTCCTTCGCCTATTTCAAAACCAAATTATTGTCTTAGGAATTTCAGCATCTCAGAAAAACTAAAGATTTTTCTTTGTGTGCAAGCACAAGGATAATTCACACCTCCACAAGGCCCTTTCACCAGAAAGAAGATTGCTTCTGAAGCACAGGCCTAGCCAGGCACCATTTCTGGCAAGGTCGGAGGAGCCAAAGAAAACACATATTCCTTGACAAAAAGCTGCAAAAGTGTTTGCTGGATAATTCTACTTTAACTTCTCTGGAAAGCCTCGTGAGGTTCAGGAACCAGAAGCAAATGTTTGGAAGAAGAGAAACAATTTCCTAAGCTGTAAGAACATCAGGAAGTCACAGACCTTCCCCACCTTCTGGTGTCAGTGCAGTAGAAAGGCCCAGCAGAGCCACCAGCTGGGCAGAAGGCAGGCGGGTTTGTTCTGTGCCTTTGAAAAACACCCGAAGCCCAGAGCATCCCAGTTGTGACTCCAGGGCCAGGGTTATTGGCAGAGGTTTTGCCCTTCCCCAGGTTATCTGGCCAGGAAGTAAGACAGGAATGAAAACCCGGGGAATGCTTTTCTATATTATACTCGCTTAACAAAGAGGGGAAAGGGAAATGGAAAATAAAGGGGAGGGAGAAATCCCCCAATTCAAATATCATTAAGAATATACTGTAGTTTTGCTTAAATAAAGCCATTCTGTTTCAAACTCTATATATTAAAAAATATTTGAAGCTGCATGATGTGTCAGAGCCACAACCCTGGGCAAAATATTAAAAGAAACATCAGACTAGTTATAGAAAGCCATGGCTTTCCTCATCCTGTGAATTTAGAGTAGGCATATGAGACGAACAAGATATGAGGCACTAACCACACAGACTTGCATAAAGCTGAGCAGTCTTCCCCTCTTCTAAGAAATACCTACAAACACTTGTCTCATCATGATTTGCAACTAGAAATGGCCATTTTGCCAAGGGAAATAAATCCATTGAACTTTCATCCTGTGGTATCTCAAGGAGCAGAACACAGGCCTTCTGAGGTCCACCCTCTCATTAAGGCATCACAGAAAGGGTCTTCAAACCTGTCATTCAGTCACTGATCTGCAGTCTTACTTACACACAAATATTTGTATTTTGGGTAAGACTTCCTTCCAGTGTCAGTGTGAATGCATTTCAATACATAGTGCTGTTAGTAAAAAAATAAATCTAAATCTGTACGCCTACTCTTTGTCATCTTCAATCTTTACTCCAGCTCATACTCATACTCTTCACATTTAATTTTGATTAGGCATTGGAGAAATCTGTTTATTTCTTGCTTTATGATCTGTTAGGATTGCTGCTTACATTCACACTGACACAAGATTAGAGAGAAGAAAAAGGCTTGTTGGGGTATTTCAGGGATATGGAAAGGTAGTGAAAGAGCATGGTGCACCACCACAAGGATGGGAGAGGTATTCCAGTTTGCTGGGCTGAGTTGGGTGACCTACCCTGTAGGTGCACGTGGCCCTCATCCTCCTGTGCTCTGGGACAGCCTCGAGCCAAAGGACTGGTTGGTGGAGCAGTGTCAGAAACTGCTGAAATGTCCCTGCAGCGGCTGGGAGCTCAGCACGTGACAACAAAACCTGCCAAGCAGCAAGGCAAGTCTGACAGCTCCCACAGACCCAGCTAAACCATTGCTGGGACCTCAAGCTTGTTCATTTAACAGTGTTATGTCACTTGGTCACTAGGGCTAAATAAATCATGAGCTGTGGGTTCACAGCAGTTTAAGGCAATCCATAAGGCAGTCATGTCCTCCCCAAAACATCAGTGCTGCACCTGCCCCCACGGCCTTGTCTGACCCTGGGGCAATCTGACTCAGGGGGCAGGAGGGTGGAAGAAGGTTTGTGCTGGACCTAGCTCCCTGGCCTGGCTCCCTACTCATCTTGGTGAGGCATGAATAAGTATTTAACTTGGATTCAGCCCACTGGCACCAGTCACCCTGAATTACTCTCTGGAGCTGCTTCTGCAGTAAGACCAAAGATCCTCATGAGTGCACAGGTTCCTAAATGGGACACAACAGTTAAACACCTAAAGTTATGCAGGGTGAATCCAGGTTAGACCTAGATAGCTAGATCTAATTGTAAAGAGAGTTATCAGGGTGCCAGGCCAAGGCACTAACCCCTACTATCCATTCCTGTCAGGGGCTGCTATTCACAGTGTCCCTCAGGCAATCGCTGCCATGGTTTCCCAGCCCAGAGGACCCATCCCTGCTGGGAGGGTAACACAGGCATTTTCCCTTTTGGCTGGAAAGGTTACCAATGAGATCCAGTCTAAAACTAACTGAACTTCTAAACCTTAGAAAGTATTAGAATGGGAATTCAGTACAGAATTACACCAAAATGTCCTGTATTGCATATTTGTCCTCTGGACGGAAAGGAAAGTCATCCAAAGCCAAGCTCCTTCCTGTCTGCTGATTCAGCAGGACAAGCTCTGAGTTCTGCCTGGTTTCTGTTTTTGTGTGGGGTATCAGGAGTGACAAATTCCTTGGTGAGAACTCAAGAGGAAAAAAAAATAAAAGCGAGAAGAGAGAGAAAAATTCTTGGCAGGCAAGATGAACAGTTGGGCCAGGCCTTGGGCTGTCATTTAGCCAAGTATGCGGGACAACCTTCTTTTGCCTACAAGTCTGCTAGCAATGTGCAGAACAGTGTTGCAGGTAGCCAGCAGAGCTGTCAGTCTCCAGACTCTGCTATTTTTCAGTGTCCCTGTTTCCCTTGTGAATTTTTCCAAGCAGCAGAAAATGCAATCCAGTTCACAAGGGTCTGCAGCTGCTTCCAGTTCTGTCCAACAGCTGCTTTTACAAGACAGAGGCTTCAAAAGACTGGATTTCTTCAGAGGGCCATAGGAGGCGTGTACCTGAGCTGCGTGGATTCCCTGTATTTAGCAAAGTTTTCCCAGTATCCAAAAGGTTGTTATGTATTCAGTTGGTTTCAACAAACCACCCGAAATTCCGCAACAATTCGTTAGCCTTGCAAAAGCAAATGGAAAGTATGAATTAACATGGTCAGGAGATAATTTCAAGCAGTAAGACAGGTCTTTCAACCCTACCAGGAACAGTGATGATCCACAGACCCCAACGATTCACCTAGAGCAAATACTAGCAGCCTCAGCCCTTGCAGGACCATTATCTGAGCCAGAATTGCAGCCCTGCCTCAGAGAACAACTCTCAGGGTGTGTTTTCATTCTCCTCCTAACCCATGGCAATGGCAGGATACTGCGGAAAGGGCAGTCCTTGGCCCCACTTGAACACATTCCAAACACTTTTGCTGCTTTTGTTCAGCTCCATAATCCAGCAGGGAACTCATCCACCAAAAGGAAAAAGATTTCTGAGAACTGGATTCTGTTCCTGGCATCACCCCAAACCTAAAGGATGGTCTGGGGTAAGGTTTAACTGCATAACAAGGATCCAGGGGACTGGGCTTACAGAGCAAGTGACTATAATCAAATCAGCTACATGAGCTCGTGCCTCAGTTTCCCTTCCTACAGTGGCAGTAATAGATCTCTGCCTTCAACTGGTTTTTGGGAGGCTTAATATTCATGAAACACTCAGAGATCCTTTCATATGTACAAGGGCCTTATATTAATCATACAATGTCATTACAATTAATGAAAACGCCTTGTCCCTTTAAAAGATACCAGTAATGCAGAAAGCAGAAATCCTTTACTCAGACATAAATATACTCCCTGTTTAGCAGAAAGATGACAGAAAGTCTGGGAAAGGCACACAGGTATGCATGTATATATTCATCTATTTGAAGAGAGTTTCTTTCCATAGCACTCCCTGGCTCGTGTGCATCTAATAGAATATCTATTTAGGAAAATGTGACTAGCATAACCAGCTATGCAATTCTCACATCTGCTAATCCTTTGCTGCTCAAGTAATCATCCTCACTTGCAAAAAGATTTATACTATTTTGGGTGCAGGCGAAGAGGAGCTAAGCACTTCAGGCCTCTCACGGTTGATATTTTGAGGGAAGAATTGCCTTAACATTCCCACATAGACACATACTGACATGGGCATAATTTCTGGAGGTGGGTAAAATTGCTTTAGATAGCTCATAGGGGTGCAAAATGGACAGAGGAAAGGCTTGTGGCTACAGTATTTACCATATTGGGTGATGTTTGTAGCTTTATTAGCACAGCTTGAGTAGCGCTGCTTGCTTGACCACAGCTGCTCTGCAGTGCTGTTTTATCATGTACTTTCACACACATCCACACATCAAACTTCAGAGTTAAAAAATGCCAGCTGAAAGCTTGCCTTGCATCTTTGAGAAGCAAACACTTGACAGCCTGGGATGGATTCTGAACACAGCCCCTCTCCAACTCCAGAAAGTTACTCCAGGCTGACACCAGCATGTGGCTCCAACTCGGGCATCTGTATATTTGTGTTTTAGGGATTCCCTCAGTCAGGGGAGGGGATGGGGTTGGCACACGTGTTCCTACATTGTAAGAGCAGGTCAGGGTTGCCAAACAGAGTGGTGGAAGGAGAGTGTGGTGCGAGGGTCTTTGCAGAAAACACAGCATGCACACAAGGAACTTTGTATAACAGCCCCACGCCCCGCACCACAGATGGGGCACAACCATTGCACAAGGAAAACACTTCCCTACCCTGCATACCTCTTGCAGCCCTCTCTGGCAGGGAAGTACAGGAATGTTTTGGCAGCCAGGTTTTAAACCCTGCAGACACTGTGCACCTTTTTTTGGCACAGTTTCTATGGATGCCTGCCTGCCTGTTCAGCTGTCTCCTCACTGCTGTTTCTCTCTGTGCAGCGGGATCAGTGTTAGAGCTTGGGTGTGCCCAGCACACTACATCTCCCACTTCACAATACAGATGTGTCCTGCTCCTGCAGTAATGAATTTCAGAGTCCTCCTGCTGGCTGGCTCTCCTAGAAAAGCTGTGTACCCTCAATCACGTGATGTGCATGCAGGACAGGACTCAGGTCTCCTCAAGTACTTTCCTCTTCAAATTCATGGGAAGCCCCTGTTGATTTCACTCCACAAGGGCCATACTATGTCCCTTGTGGCCCATGGCTAGTAATTCTAGTAAACCGACCTATCTTCGAACAAGTCCTACAGCTTTGATAACATAGCCAGTAATGCAGGCAATGCCCTCCAGGGCAGTAAGGGCATTCCCTCCTCCCATTCAACAAATTCTGGAGAAGAAAGCACCTTCATTAAATCTCTTATGTACCACCTGTGTCTAAATTTTAAGAAACACATTTTCTCATACAGGCAGGCAGGCAGGCAGGCTGGAATGATATTAGAATATTAATGCTTGAAGTTTTTTAGCATTATAAAATTCTTAACAAGCACTCCAGACCCCTCCAGCTCAGATATAATGCTCAAGCAGGCATTCACAGTGGCAAAACCCCACCTACCTTTCCAGATATAACCCCCTAAAATTTTGCAGAAATGTGATTTAGGGAAACAAAAAATTGGCAGAATTTTCTCTTCTTCATCCTCAAATTAAACAACCCCTATGAGCAAATTATTTCTTTTGAAATAGATATAATTAATTGACCAGGAGAATTTCTGCTATACATCTTTCAACCCCGAGAAATGGATGCACATACCTCCACAGTGGTTTTCAAGCCCTTCTCCTCTAAACATCAGTACCATTTTGCCTTTGCTACTTAAAAACTCTTAAAAATTTTCAGTTAATCAATTTTTATGTTGCTCTGCTCACTGCACTGCTGCTACTCAGTTGTTATTCACCTGTGACAATAATGGCACAGGGAGGGTAAGATCAGCAAGCACGAGGTCTTGACTTTGTAGATAATTTTTGAAAATAATCACCATTTACTTACGGGTCTACTTATTTACTTATCTGTGTTACAATAACATCCTCAACCCTTCCTGAGGATAAGGGCATACCCATTGCTGGAGAGAGCTTTTTCCTCAAACTGGTTCAGTAATCCAATGTGAATCCATGGTAAATGGATGGCTGCAGTGTCATTGAGGAGAAATTCATCCACAATCCCATTGCCTTGAGGGCCAGCTCCAGCGTGAACTGCCAGCTAGTCAGAACCCCATGGATTAAGAAGCTGGAGGAGACAGATGGATTTTGTACTTGGTTACCAGAAAAGTGACTCTGTAGTGACCACAGCCATCTGTGAGAGGTCACAGGAGCTCCTTGGAGGGTGGCTAGACAGAAATTGAATTAAAGACAACTGAGTGATTTAGTCTAGCTCCTATCTGGCTCTAGAGGAGGATTTCACTTCAGTTACTAATGGTGAAATACCTATCCAACATCACAGGAAAAAGTAATCTCAAAATTAGGATTAGGACAGAGGCTGAATCACAGACCAGTGCTTAGATCAGTGCCTACTCTGAGATGCAAAAATTGCTACTTAATTGCCTTTTTAGCATGACTTTGCATTAACTCCTTCCACTGGTTCTTGAAGGCCTTCTTAAAGCTACTCTTCTGCAGTGAAACAGTATTTCACTCTTGTTTTCTTAGTTTTTATCCGTAACTGTTCAGAAAGATATATCTGAAATCTTCTTTGGTAGTATGAATACTTCAAACCTGCAGAATTTTATGCTTTTGGCCTTTCGTTTGTTTATTTTTTTTTTAATGACCAAACATCTCACATTTGTAACTATTCCTGCTTTAATTCCTCAGAAGTCCCTTCCATGTATGGCACAACAGCCTTACATGGAAGGGCCAGCACTGTGATCTGTGATCTAGTTGCTGCTCTGAAGAGTAGGGCTGTCAAGACCAGGTCCATCCCAGCACATCCCACCCCCTTTGACTGCAGAATCACTCTGTACTGATGACACTGTGGCAGGGGGGTTATAGTCTCTCCTTGGTCTTGTGAACATGTGCTAAATGTGCTTTCCCCTGGTGCTTTGTAATTCTAAATCTCATAATGACTTCTTAAATATCTACATTCACTGTCATCCATTTGTAATTTCTCACAAAGCAACCTAAACAATCACAAATATAGGTACACCCTTCCCTACACAGGGGGAATGCCTCTGGAATACAGCTGGGTGAGTGTGATAGTCTTCTGGGACATCATGGGGCTTTTGATGACCATACCTACCCTCTACTCACGGATCCATCTGCACTAGAATTTGGTCAGCCATTCCAAACAGCTGTCTTTTCTTTCTAATTACCCTTCCAAAGAAATATTTCTTTCTATTCCCAAATGCAGAAACCCTCCTCCCTTCCAAAATTATAATGTCTAAAGGTCTGTGTTGGACAATATTTTGTCCTAATTTCACTAAGACAGTTTGGTTTCCATGCTCTTTGGCTATCCACACAGGCAAGAGTTTAAAACTCTGGGAAGGAATCTTGCTGCAGCTTCTTTTTCTAATGGATTTGGTTTAGGTATTAGCTTTTATGTCTATTTTTCAGTCCATTTTAGAGATCCTTCAAGTTTCACAAGCCTATATTGTTGATCTCACAGAAGCTGCATGTTATCTACTGATGGATGAGTTAAAATATGGTCCTACTATTGTTTAGAAAAATGCTTTAAAATAGATAATCTCTGAGATATCTGGGCTATGTACACATGGTTTGATAATGCATGGAGCCAGTCCAAATTTGTGCCAAGCAACCCTTGTAGCTACTCTCCAGGACACGTTGCTTTACATGTGTACCTGTACACACAGAGCAAGAGAGATACATGCACACATATGTGTACATTTTTCAGCGTGTGCAGCCTCTAGGCTGGAAATACAAACCAGCACGTAGCCATTTAGGACAGGAAGTGAAAAACTATATTTAGCTGAAACTGTAGTAGAAAGGAGATGAGCAGAATATTGCTTTTGTTCATGCCCCCATTCCTGTGAACACTGGTATGAGACTGTCTGAAATGATGAGGAGTTCCCTATTCAAGGGCAATATTCCCATTGTGGTCTACCCTCTAGCAAACGAAGGGACAGTTGTCTTCTGCGCTACCACCAGTATCCCTGCACAACGTGCTCAAAACATCCACTAAGTTTGGCAAGTACTCACCTACTGAGACGTGCTGGGAAGATCACATGGAGAGTCAGTGTGGCTGTAAACATGCTTTTCTGTTAAATGAATTTCAGAAGATTTTATGTCTCCTCTCTGGATTCACCAAATTCAAGTATCTTTGGAGAACCTTTCCTTCTTTGTATCTTTACAGTAATATCCTGACCTTGGTGCAATGCATCTAGAGCATAGACATTTCCTTCCAGAGAAGCACCACCCCCCATGACTGGAAAGTGTACTCCTTACCAGAGTTTGGCAGACAGCAGAGAGATTTGACGACACTGATTTATTTCTAATTGTCAGAACTGTCCCTTCTCCATTTAAACACAACTCCCATGTTCTAGGTTGAGGCTTTCTTTGAGCATTATTTTGCACTGGGTCCAAGACCTCCTGAGGCCCACAGGACTTATTCCACTGATTTAAATAAGCTTAGATTAAGTCCTTTATGAAGGATGGCTCTTGAGGAGTTTTTAAAAATAATTTTCTCTGTTCAAAACTGCAAATGTTGGTATGTAGGGGATCCAGGCAAGGCTGGGCAATGTAACACCAATACGGTGGCAAGCCACCCCAGAGCGCAGGGTGCGCAGAGCCGGCCATGCTTCCAGCACTTGATGTCCTTGCTGGTATTGTAGGTTTAGCAGTCTTCGACATCCACTACACTGAGTACATCCTGCTCTCTCCTCTGGTGCTCAGGCACTGAGGTACCCTGGTGCCCCCAGCCCTGCCTTTTAAGGTCCTTAGCATTGTTAAGCAGTTAACCTTATTATTACAAAACAATTATCACCTGAGTGTAATGGTCAGTGGGGCTGCTTTATCAATCAACAATCAGTTCACACTCTGATCAATCTCTACATTGGTATTAGATTTATTTAGTCCACTGAAGAGACAGATATGTAGCCTGGGTAGAAGAGTCATTTGATAAGAAAATTTGTGGCCAACAAGTATCTAAAAGCTCCCGTTCCAGCAGAAGTCATGGGTTTGAGAGGGTGCTGATCGAAGTGGTTCTCTGTCTGCTCTACACAGGACATCAGACTAAACAAACAAAACAGCCCCTTTTGAGCTAAAATCTGTGAACCTGAGAGCTTTTCAGTTTCCAGATTTCTCCAGTGCTTGACCTCTTTACATTTACATTCATCGCATGAAATCTGTCAACTGTGATGGTGGTTTTTGTGCCAAAAAGACTTGTTACCAAAAAGATGCACAATCATTACTTCATCAGGCAGTCTGGTGCCCCAGAAATGAGAACTATAACTCATCCCAGCTACCTGAACCAGCCATGATCCCAAAGGACCAGTTAATATTTGCGTATTGTGTCTCTGTCTCAGCTCCTGTCTGCTCTCCTCATCATCTCCTCTATATATTTGCCAGATGTTGGAATGAAGGCATATACCTTTTCATGAAACCGTGGTCATCAGGCTCAAACAGCTCACATTTCTCCAGATGTATTGTGATCTCACCACTTATTAACGTTTCTAGGAGTTAGGCTGACTCTAGGTCAGAACTACTGGTTAAATTTCCCTGTTCCTCTCCCAAATAATTTTGGAAGAATTTAATTAGATTGACTTCTGTCAAAACAACAACAACAACAACAAAAGCTACACTTTTCCCCATATCCCTCTTTGAAGAGCTACTAATTCTGGAGGGAGATTTCTCCCCAGTGTCTTTCTGCCATTCAGAGGTGCCAGTCAGCAAAACCTCCTTATTGATTTGCTACATGCAGAATAGACCCATCAGTCATTACTAGGAATAGATACATGGGTACTTTCCAAATTGCTAGGGTACTTCTATGATACTTTGCATTTTCAGAGCTTCTGTGCATGTAAGCTTTCCCATTTAATGAATAACCTGAAGACTATGGGGAATGAAGGTGCAATCTCAGCAATTGCTCATGCAATTTTTGTACATAGAATTTTAAAATCAGGCCCAAACTCTCCATCGGCAGCCTGCCTTATGTTACCATCTCTTTTGAAAGCTACCAATTTTATCTATACATATTTTATGAAATTGCCACCTAATTCAATGTGACCATAACAGGAAATTAGCTAAATGTCATTTAGGCATGTTTCTAATTCTGTAATGTGTTGGAGGCCACAAGTTTAACATGCTGAAGTTTAGTTTTGAGGTTCTTAGCAATATTGTGGCATATAAATAGAAAGAGTTAAAATAGATTTTTTAATTTCCTTTTTATGAGTGGGAGATAGATTGAAAATAAAGACAATCAGTTAATGAAATAAAAGCTGTTCCGTTAAGTTGTTCAGGTGCTCATAAACTTATGAAGAATGCATGCGTCAGGCCCATCCATGTTTCAATATTCTTGCAACCACTTGATTTACAGTGCAAATCTAGGGTTTGTGGCTTGTTTACTTTCTCCTGTAACTCTGAAATGAAAGCAAACCTTTGCAAGCATGTGGCTTTCAGACAAGCTGAAAAAGGGATAAACAGCATAAATCTTTCAGTTTCCCAGCACTTGGCATCTTATTTATTGCAAAACAGGAAACTGCAAAGTGGAAATTCTTTGGATTACCATCTCCTAAATTCCTCTTGCTGGTCTATAGGGATTGGATTCTTTCATTTTTTCCTTATGGCTGTGTGATCTTTGTCCCTCAGTGTTCAACATGAAGGGGAACTGAAGAATTGTACCTTGGAACAGGAGTGTCATTGTTCCACTTAATGTAAACAACTGAACAAGGCACAGGCAGTGACAGCAGGGTTCTCCCTCCATCCCCCACACTCCATCTGCATATTTGGGACCAGTGCTATGGTGAAACATTAGCCTGTCAGCAACAATTTTATCCCCTTTTTGACTGAGTGTGCTCCGAGTCAAAGAGGAGGACTTGCTGCACACAGTGACTGCAAATGAAAGCGCCCTGTACCTATGCACCTATACAGCTTCTTCTACTGCACCCATCACAGACACATCTGGGAGCTTTTATTTGTGGGAAACAGACTGTCTAAGTGTGTCAGACAGATAAGAAACACTCTTAATACCTGGTATTATATGTTTTTCCAAAGGGGGTGACCAAAGTTTTCAGTAGCTGTGTAATTTTCCTCTGATTGTTTTCAACAGGAAACAGAAACACTCAGCTTCAGCATGGGCTTTATGATATAACCGAGCCTCGGGTGGATTCCAGCCTGATCCTGGAATCCCAGCTGCTGATTGTCCTCCCAGTCAAAACCCATTTTCTTTCCCACTACGTTTTCTTAGGGCTCAATCCTGCAATGTGCAGTGTCTGTTGGCCAGAAGCAAGGAAAGCCTGGAGTCTTTCTCTAACAGAAAGCACATCTGAAGTCTCCTGAGACTCTGTGGATAGGGTTTGTGTGTACCTTAGCATGCTGGAGCTGGAGTGACCATCAGCTCATAGGGATGAGCCCTTATCCATTTCTCAGCATTTCAGTAGAAACAAAGCAAGCCTCCCAGAAAAGATTTGTCACATTTCCAAAAGCACAGAACTCCCTTATTCTGTCCTTTGCCCTAAACTGCAGCTTGGAATTCATCCTTCTTCTGCTCTAAATAGCCAAAATTCAAGCTAAATAAAGGCAAAGCAGTTTGTTTTCAGCTGGAACATGTTAGCTAAAGGAAATACTGTAAATTACAGTACAATCATGCCACACCATGTGATGGTGTTGCAGATAACTCGGTAGCCAGCTCACAAATGCAGCCGAGAACTCTTTGTTAAGTAGGAAAAGAAGAGTTATTAAAAATGAGCAGTCACTAAAGATTCAGGACTTACCCTGAGTCATCCCTGGCTCCCTTGCCTCCTGCTGATGTTTTCATCATTACAGCAAACTTTAAGACACTCTCTGTTTCACAGTGGCTTTAGAGTTCCTTGGTAAAGAAAGCAATTCCTTTCCATCGCTGAGCAGAACCTCCACATCCTCAGGTTTTGTACTGAAGGTGATATTTCAAGGGGCAGCAGGGGGAGGATGTTTAAAACCAGCTTCAGGCTCAGTAGTATCGGAGGACAGAGGACTAAAGAAGCACCGAAATGAAAGCAAACTACCGAGAAGGTCTGATGTTAGCCTCTCATTTCTACTTCCTGTATTTATATGAACGGGGGATTTCAGGAAGAGGCAGGCTTTGGTGGTCAAGCAAATGTGTGTGCGTGCATGTGTGTGTGTGTGTGTGTTATAAAGCCATATTTAGTAGTGAAGGCAGGTTAACCTTATTAGAAAGAAGGGCCTGAGACTGTCACCTTACTTGTTTCTCTAACTTAAGTAAGTTTCAGGGGAAATTGTTTTACAGACTACAGGTATATCGGGAGGCAACAGAGCACGGTGAACTTTGTAAAGGATTTTATAAGCAGCAAAGCAGTAAGTCTCCGTCTGCAAATTCCTGAAGCATGTGTATTTCTATTGCTTGAGTAACTGGAACCAGATGGAGCTTGGAAACCTTTATATTTACACAGGACTCGAGAAACGAAACGTCTAACACTGGCAGAGGACAGCTTTGCAAAAAATTCCCAGTTAAAGCAAAAGCTAATGATAAGGTTGTAAGACTGCTAGTAAATGAACAGCTATCCGTGCTGTGAAGCTCCAGGCAGTCTCAGAGCATGTTTGACCTGGAGTTACTGAAGTGGTTGGGTAATGTTTGCTGTACTGGAAACCTGATTGAATATAGACCAGCTGTGGAGGCTGGGGGCTGACTGTGGCGTGCTGTTAGACAGGGCTGGTGGCACTCCTATTTGGCAGCCCCATTGTTCCGGAAATATTTGATGTTGGAAGAATGCATTATGGAAAAAATAAGGTGGAAGTATGAAGCAGAAGCAGAGAAAAGCACTTGCATGGAACAGAGAGAGAGACAAAGGTAACATTTTGCTCCATCTTCAGAAGGAATTTCCCAGCTTTGTAAGAGTAAGTAGCCTGTGCCATGCAGCCCACAGGGGAAATGGAAGTACCAGGCAGCAGCCAGTGAACCAGCACGAGGGAACCTAGACCTCAGTGCAGATCCCAGAGCCATCCTGCTGGCACTGAGCTAGGGAGAGTCAGAAGGACCTTTATGATCAAGACACACCTTGTATGTAACACAAGACAAACTTTTCTCAGGTTTTTTTTTGACCAAGCCTGTAACTTGTTGACATTAGAAAATTTATCTTCCAGCTTTTAGAAGAATTTATCTTAGAAAGTAAAAAAGCCTGACTGAAAGCCTACATGACGGAAAATTCACTACCCTTCTAGGTAAGGTGTATTAGTGCTTAATTGTTGATATTATTTAAATTCACACCTGATTTTCTGCTTTGACTTGTCTAAGCAACGTTATGCTCCCGTGTTTCATAACGTTCTTTTCTTACTAAATTAAGAAGCTCCTTGCTCCAACTCATGTAGTCATTTTCAGAGGATGATGAACTCATTCAATGACTAATTTAGCCCTCTTAGACAAACTGGTTGGCTGAGATTTCACTCATCCCTCACCACAGGCTTGTCAGATCTCAGCTCTGAATCATTCTACTGGTTCTGGGTACAGAGGTCCCAGAAAATATTATGCTCTAGATTTGTTCACCAACTGGGCACCTTTGAAATGCACCTTGGGTACTGGCATAGGAACAGTCTCCTAGATGCATCACACAAATTCAACTCTACTCCAGGTTTTCATTTCCCTCCACTGCAGTTCAACAAGGACCAGGCACACGCAGAGTTCACCCTTGCTTTCCTGGAAAGTAAGTTTCCTGAGACAAAAAAGTGTAAAAGTGTGCTGTTCTGCATGGACCTGTCCAGATGGGGAAAATCTGTGTTCACACAAATATGCAGCCATCCTAGGCAAAGACCTAAGGTTTTGCAAATGCAGAACATCAGTTTTCAGAGAGTGCTAGGCATTTCCAAAGATGTTGTTAGGGAAGAGGAAACAAAAGGACTAAGAAAGACCCAGTAAAAAAAATGGCAAAAACCCCAGAATACAAAAATCCAGTATTGTGGTGCTATTTCAGTTTCACATGATTTGAGAGAAGCTATTTTGTGTGTGTGTGTGCGTGTGTGTGTGTTTGTGAAATTTTTCATACTTTCACAATTTAAAGAATATAGAGTTTCAGAAGGCTGAAGTTTTGAAGTTAGTTTATTAAAGGATATTGACCAAAAATAATTAAAAAATCTCATATATTTCTGCAAAATATTTAGTATTTCTGCAACACAGTTACGTATTTCTGTAAAATATTTAAAATATGAAAACGGAGACAAATTTTAACATAAGAAATTTTGTTTGAGCTTTGTTGAGTGTTCTTTGAAGCTTGACAGGTTTGGAATGCAACATTGTGTTCTAGTATCAGGCTTGGGAAGTAAGCAACTATACAAAAGGTAAATGACAAAATAATAATCCAGTTACTGCAAAATTCCAATTCTCTGTGGTAGATCCAAGCCAAACAGGGGAATTCTTTTCTAGGACTGACTCACCCTTTCCATCTTAAGCCACAGCATTTTGCAGCCCGTTTTTGTATTTTTATGCAGCTGAGTTGGAAAGATTTAAAAATGGCTTATGAGGTACAATGAGCGCTTTGGCTATAATAAAGTGCTTTCAGCATACACACAGATTATACAATTCTGCTTTCCATGCAGTAGAAATCGGCAGCATCAATAATACAGCGTATGATAAGAGCCCGTAGGAATTGCTTTGCCTGTTGTGTCACTAATCCATAGATTATGTGCCTTTTATAGAGCCTATTACATAACAGATCATGACAGGTCATCATGTCAGACCTATGGGGGGTTAAAAGAAGAGGTACTTTCCACATTCTGATTTTGATTTTTAAAAGTTCTTTGTGTAAGAAGGAATCTTTTCCTTTCTCCATCTTAGAAAAAGTTAGCCTAGCATACACCAGAGAACAAACCCTGACACAAAAGTCAAAGAACGAAGGATATCCCTTTTCTTCACTTCAGCAGGACTCTTCTGTAGATGTACATAAACCACAGTGGCTAATGACAGGTTTATACAGCGACAGGGATTCCAAAATCATTTGTTGTGGTTAAGAAAAATAAGGTCAAGCTTTGTTTTAATTTGAATCTCCTAGTAGTGAACTGGCTAGAAGTATTCATGAGAAGACTCTTCTCTAATGAAATTGTTAATACACCAGCACATGAGATGAAATTAACTCCTAGCTACTCTTTTGCCAAGAACTACATTCAAAAGCTTTTCATCAGCCCAGAACAGACTGTACCAGAGACTATGTATGTATACCAGCAGTTATCATAGACCCTGAGGTGGACTACAGGGATGTTGGAAATGGGCAATCAAGGATAAGAGGGATTATCCCTTCTCTTCACAGCACCTCCTGAGCCAGTGTAACTGGGAAAGGAAGGTAGTACTGCATGGCTTTTGGACCTTACTTCTATCCCCTCTAGTCAGTACCCAGTACTCAGCGTGAACCTGCTGGACACCACTATGACACGGGATGAAGCAGCCAAAATACCATTGATCAGGTTGTTTCTGAGACTGCTCTAATTGCTTCTGGATCAGTGCCTCAGTACAGCAAACTGTGTTCTCAGCAAATCCCATTTCTAGTCCCAAAAGAGCAAATTGTGTTTCAGAATTGCTGCGAATCAAACCAATACACTTGAAACATCCCAAATAATGGCTCGATTGAGGTGATACTCCCTGGAATAGATGAAAATGCAGACCTCCTGCCACTCAGTTCAGCAGGGTCCGGATTTTACCAAGAAAGCGCAGGCGCATATCCCAGTTGGGTCCTGAAATTTTAGATTTTCAACAATAAATATGAGAATGTTTCACATGTTCTCATCATCTGAGAAAAAAGCAGCAACCACTCTTGTTTATATAATTTATTGATAGTGTACATATTTTTATATAGTGCATTACAATACTGACTGCTATAATCTTTTAGAAATGTTGAATTAACTATATTTTAAAATTTTCACAACAAAAATAATCAAGTATCATGCCAACATTTTGTAACAGATTATCACATTAAATCCATTTGGATTTCATGACATATTTATCTGTACAAAGGACCCCATATCACAGAGCATTCACAGTGCATAAGGTCACAGTCATTGAAAAAATAAATAACATGATAAATAGATTTCTGTTATTTACAGTTTACAAACCCATCCCTTTCTGTTTTCAAAGTAAGCAGTTCTAGAAAGTTTAAATATTTAAAGAGGTATTGCACCTCCTAAGGGTGCACTGCAAATGCCTGCAAGTAAGAAACACAGGGAATTTTAAAAGGTTCAGAAGTTTATTTCAGTGATCGTAAATGATTTCAAATACTTTCTTGCAATGGAGGAGATGTTGGGAGCCAAATTCTACTCTCAGTTCCACCAGTACAAATTTGTGCCAGCTACCAGGACATTAATAAGCATTGGCACCACTCCCAAGAACTTGAAGGCAAAAATTTGGTCACAACTTTGCTTCAGAGTTTCAGCCATTTGAAACATAAGATGCTGCTTGAGAAGCAGAGTTACAAGTGTTCTTTGCGTATACAGCTTTCCATAAAAACCCTCTAAAAGGAAGCATCTTAGTTGGTATTAGTCTTTCTAGAGATTACACCTGTCTGGTTTTGATATATTCTTATACCTTTAGATTTTTTCACAATTCCCTATTGCTATAAATCAACCTTTATATTTGTCTTTCAAGTTTATCAACATCACCTCAGTGATAAGATGGCAATGGTCACTTACATTCATTGTGCAAATAACGAAGAAAAATAAATGCAATTAAATTCAACCTGGTACCTCTTGTAAGAAAATTTCCAAATTTTCAGACTGTGCACTGTATGTCAGAAGTATGGTATCAAGCAGAACAATGTGATGTACAAATTGCCACAATCGCTACACATCTCAACCTGTGGAGAAGGAGCTACATATATCTCACATTTCAGGACAGGGATGTATAGGATTTCACAGCTTTCTCTGCGGGAAAGTATCAGGACTCCACATAAGGGAAAAAGTGAGAAAAGTGTATGCTCAAGTTATTGAAAACAAGGTTTTTAAACATGCACACAGTAGGTCAGAAACTCGAATGCACATGTCAGTTGAGCGACATTCTTCTCTTCAGCAGAAAACTGATCACTTGCATACAGAGTTTTCAAAATAGTGCAAGGGAATAATAAAGGGTATGGTACAGAATTGTTGGAACTAAATGCTGCCGTTTACCTGTGTAACCATCAAATCTTGCCACCTAACAAAATGAAAAAACTGGAGTTCAGATTTAAAGACACAGAAAGGAAATTGTGCAGTAAATGCATGAGCTGCAGAGATTTTCTTCTGAGTGCTTAAACACAAATAACTGAGAGATCTGGGGACTGCAATGACAGAATGTTATGCTCAAAGGTGATGCATTTCAATTAGGAAGATTCTTTGGTTTCACCTATCAGTGTTATTTTAGTGTCTGTTTCATATTACATTAGGTCTAATCTATCCTTGTCCTGAATGATCAGGCAGTATTTATGCCGCTTCAAGCACTCTACCAAAAAGATCTAACTGCAGGATGCAAACAAATGGCATTACAATTGCAAGAAATCCAAGGAAGGAAGACAACAAAAGTCATGAGGGATTTGTGCAACTAGAGCAAACACGTAATAGAAACAAGTGTGTATAATGAAAGCACAGTCATAAAGGAAATCAGAGACAGAATAGAATCTTCTCTATAATTGCTTTGTGTTAGACTAGTAAAGACCTTTTCCATTTGTTTACATGTTGACAGAATGTTTACAATATAATCTAAACCCATAAACTAATTATATGCTTATTACAGCTGCAGCAAGCATGTAAAAATAAAAGAAAATTGGCACGCCAATGACTGAGCCAAGAGAAAGATGGCTGACTATGATGCACCTGTTGGGAAGACTTAAGGTGTTCTTCTAGGCTAGACTTCAGTCCAGAGAGCAGCCCTTAGATCATCAAACAGTCATTAACATAACCATAACTGCAGCTTTTTAGATTTAGACATGTAGAGCCTGGGACTGAAATCTTTACTCAGGCAGTACTTTATAATGCATTACAATTGTTGGGGTAAATAAATGGAATAAAGCACTGCTGAACTCCATGGAACCATTCCCACCTGCTCACTACAGACAGGATCGCACGCTGTGGGTCCATGTGGGACTGTGCTACTCCAGTGGAACTGCAGCAGAAAGGGCTGCTAAAAGCTCTCCTGGGCCAGCTGTAGCTCGGTTCTGATCCTGTGTGTACACCAGAGCAGATGCACAGTTTTGAAGCCTGAGACAAGGAACCAGTTCCCTTATTTATAAGAGTGGAAATCCAAAGCGGTATCAGCAGAGCAGAAGTCCACAGATTCTGGCCAAACCTTTTAATTTGAGAAAGAAATAAAAACTTTAGACTACTAAACCAATAAAATATGAAAAGATCTGAATATGATAGAAACCCCAGAAACCATGCTCTGCTGTCATCTTAGGACACAATCCAGCAAGGTACTTGGATATATGCTTAGCTTTAAGCATGGAATCACTCCTACTGAAGTTAAGCTTTGCTGGATATGGGGTATCTTTTTCTGAGTTGTATTACTTTTCAGTAATTCAGTACTCTGGCAATTTTCAGATCACAGTAACAGTTTTCCCTCTCACATCCACCAGCTTTCTTTTCACTCTTGAACTGAACATTAACTTACACAACACTGCGGCACACATTCCAAACTCAGCGAGGTAACTTCTGCAACAGTTAGTACAACAAAATGGCTACAAAATTTTATGGACACAATCTGAACAGCTGCAATATAGAACTGTACTAATTGCAGAAAGTCAAGCACAAATCAGCAGTTTTCTTGATTGAAAAATGGCAAAATTTGTCGTGGTTTCCTGACCACATGAGCAATTTATTTATTGATTTATCTATTTATTTATTTTATACATGTGAAAGGCACTAGTCCACTACTACTTGGCAAAGCCTCCTGAATTACTGATACATTCTAATGTGGGTTTATCTGACATACAACTATTCGACAATCAGACCTTTCTCAGACCATTCAGTTTATCTGCTTGGTTTGGTTTATAAACAGTATCTTTATTTATTTTAGCATATGGATAGCAACTACATAGGGACTTTTTAAACTACTTCATACGATTATGTGTCATCAAGGCCCTGATATAGCATCTAATAATTCTTTGGCAAACAATGCATCCCTGGTCATGTGGTGGTGTCAAAGGAGAATTCTACTGATGTTATTTATAATCATAAGCATGGCATCATACCTATCTCGTAGCAGAAGATGCATATGAGACCACATCATGAAATGCAGCATTAGAATTCAATATACATTGTCCTGAAGTGGGTCTATGCTTTAAGGAGGACTATAGATGACAGGACTGGCCATGGAATTTAAGGTCAGTATTACCTTCTGAGACTTTCTTGATACAACAGAACACTCAGGTTTTCTGGAGCAGGTGATATTCAATTTAGGCAGAATAATTCTAAACAATGTCTGAAGGATTCATGGCATTAGCAAACACATTTTCATGCATATTTGCTAAGAACAAAATGGTGCCCATGTCTTCTAAAGTTGACTGGCTCAGAAATATGAAGTTACAGTACAACTTGCTAGGTCTGGCACTGTAAACATTGATGCCCTCATCACTGTCAACTCAGCTGATCACTAGGCATTCAAAACTAGATTTTGGAACTACTCTTCTGCACTCTAGAGACATCTTAGCTGCCTGAACTGTGCACAGAAGAGTAAATTTTTACTTGGAGACAGCTAGTTCTCCAAGTGGGTCTAGGACAACTGTCCATTGCCAAATGTCCGCCACCAACTCTCTGCTGGATTCCTCTACACCACTGACTCTCTGGCAGGACACTACACGGATTGGCAAGGGGGCTCATAGTGCTGTGCAAGTTCTCCCTGCAGCAGGGCAGTTGCCTGCTCCCTGGCTTCCCTTCTGTAGTTCTCCCCACCCGCTTTCCATCCCATGTGCACATTAGCTGGCCAAACTTATGCTGGCCAAAATTTTAATTTTTGTATTTCAAAACAGCAAGGCCTGTATGAAAAAACAGCAGGCTCTCCTGCCAGGCAGTGCTCAGATATCTGGGCTCCCCCGTTCCCACCAGCCTGCATGCCTCGTCCTTCTCCCCTTAGTGTAATGTGTTCTGCAGGCAGAGCAGGAAGGAGCTCGCTGGCGGTTCCCCATCCTCCTTCCATGAGACTGCTTGCTGCCAGGTGCTCGGGGCTCCCCATGGCACCATGCAGAACCCCTGTTGTAATGCTCTGCGGAGCTCGCTGTGGGCGGGGAGGACTGGCATGGTGCTGGGCAGTGGGGAGAAGCAGTGCAGCACTGAGCAGCAGGGAGGAGTGGTGTGGTGCTGGGCAGCAGGGAGGAGAGGCGCAGTGCTGGGCAGAAGGGTCTAGTGGGAGTGTCCCTGCCCATGGCAGGGGAGTTGGAACTAGATGATCTTTAAGGTCCCTTCCAACCCAAACCATTCTATGATTCTATGAGAAGCCTGTAGTTTATCACAAGTCACTGGTAACTATTACCGGCACAGGGACTGGCAGAGCACTGTGTGCCATCTGCTGATCCACATAGAGTTGTCCTGGAAGGGAGTTGGCAGTATGGAAGCATCCAGTGGAAAGTTGGTGGCGGGGGAGAGTTGGTGGGGGAGAGTTGGTGGGAGCAGACAATTGTCCCTTTACACTCCAAGCCCATCCAACAGCAGAACATAGGAAAAAAAAATCATTTACTCTCTCTCTCTTCTCCTTTCAGCCTCATATCTAAGCCATCACAAGATTTTCAGCAGCAATCTGTCCTCCTGAAAGACAGCAGGGAAAAGAGTAAGACTGGAGAGGGATGCTCCTACCATGGTGCAGTGTGGTGCAGTGTAGGCGCAGTACCCATCTTCACAGCCTTTCTGCAACAGAACATTCATAAAGATGGACATCAGATCCATCTCCTCCACTTTAAAGTGCAGCGAAAATGTCTTAAAAGCCTGGAAATGGGGTCACCAGCATACTCAAGATCAAATGTGTTTACTGTCATGCTTGCCTATTCAATAAAGCATTTTAATAATGCTGCATTTGTTGCCCTCTTTAGGAATGGCTAATTTAACTATATAACTACTTAATTAAGGTGAAAAACCCTAAATGGATACCAATACTGATATTTGTAACAAAGTGTAAAGCAAATAACAAATACGTTGCTCTTTTTTCCTTAGGATTGCATTGAAAGGATCCAATTCCTAAAAAAAAAATCAACAGTAGAATACATTCCTTAATTTGTACCAAAATAATCTTAAAAATAGCCTTACTTGTAAACACATTGCTTGGTGTAAACAGTATTCTGCATGTGAACTGGTTAAACAGAATTATTTGTCATATATGTCAAAGTAAGGAGCTTTCTGATTTAGTGCTTATTTGCTAAGGTTGTTTTTTTTCTCATTGACGCAATAATGGGATTTTTTTATATAGTCTTAAGTGCAAAATATTAATATATTTAAAAATGCATCAAATGTTAGTTGATAGATTTGTTTTGGTTTATAAACATTAAAAAAAATCTATGTATAAAGTTAACTGTGCTTCTTTAGAAACTTTATGTGATCATTCACATACAGCTTTAAAATATTTGTAAAGTTTAATAGCAGTTAAAATATGCTGTCTCAGTGATTTGCAATCATATGACTGCTACAATGTGGAATGTTACCCATTACTCCTAATACTCCGGGCCAGATCTTGCTGTCAATTACATCCAGAGCAATTCCTTATATCAGATTTATGCTGGTGGAAAGAATTATCAAAACTTGGCTTCTACTGGGGGTTAAAGAGAAGTATATCATGCTTCAAAACCTGCATGCAATCAAAACAAGGATCATATTGTCTTGACAGACTTGCTTTTGTCTAGGTGTTTCTTATCTGCACTGCTCAGTGTCAGACACTCGTCTGCATTAAGCTTCTGGGAATAAATATAAAATGGAGAAGAATACACCAGCTTCTTGTCTGATGAAAAAAGCTTCTTCCCCCCACCAAATCAAATCACAAGCAGGGAGGGTTTTGTGGTCAGAAAGTCTGGATTATGATCAGATACTACTCTCAGCTGATAACAATAACTGATAGTTACTGAGCACCCAGTTATATTTTATTTGTTTAGTTTCTTCTAAATTTACACAATGGGCTTAGAAGGGCCAACACAAAGTTTTTCTTGTGGTCCAGTATTCCACAAATTTTAGTTTATGTATACAGCATTCCTCATTAATGGTAAAACATATTTTTCAAGTATGAATTTCTGCATGTAATTATCTTCTTCAATATGTAGATACTCTGACTTTTAGTGTGCATCATCACAAGTGATACAACATACAACCATTTCCTCTTCTTTCTCTGCCACATTGTTCATGTTCATTGAAAAGAGTGATAAATATTCAACACTGCCATCAAAAACTGTCAGTGCAGTTCCTCTATAAGCAGAGCACTTGAAGGGGGAAATGATGTCCTCAACAGTGCACGCCATGGTATGTGCCTTGGACTTTCCGGTCCTGTAGTTGAGATATTCTGACTGAGCCAAGAAAAGTTCTGAACTTGCCTCTTACTCTTCCATGGAAAGTAAATTTCAAAACCAGAAGAACTATAAATATTTTTCTCCTGTCCTCTTGCTAACCTTGGTTGATTGTCTGCAGAAGGAGAATGAAAACCACAACAGAATGTCCCAGTAACAGGTCATTTTAGAGTTCTGCACAAGATCCACATAGCTTTATGACCGAGCAGCAATATCCAAAGAGGAGGAAAACACTTTGGTTGCCTCGAGCTAGCAAGTTAAAAGAAAGGTATGCTTTCCTTCCACATAGGTAAAAGTGCTTGTTAGCTGATGAAGCAGGAACGACACTCGAATTACTGATGGAAAGAAGGTAGAAAAGTGAAATGCCTCCTGTCATTTACAGCACATGTAGTCAGAAGAATTTCAGTCTTTCTCCTTGTTGTGGTTTAAAGTTCTTCTCGGCACATAGGGAAGTTGACAAAGGTGAAGACATTAAACTCTATCAATATAGAGAAACACAGGAAAACAGCATAAAGAAACAACACGTAGATGCCCAACTTCCGGTCAAGTTTCCATTTGTTTACATGGATTCCAAACACCTGCAAGCAAACAAAGTGTTAGTTAAATAAGCCCCAAAGGAGACTTTTGGAAACAACCATTATAAGCTAAAAATTAGAGTCTTGTGAATTAGAGATCCTGAACAAAGATGAAAACATATTCTCAGTATTTTATAGCTCAGAAAGGCAACATATGCTTTTCTGATCAAGAAAACGAATGTGAAAGCCCAAACTAAGAACTCAGACTCAGGCTGCCTCTCAGTTGTCCTAAGATCCTTTTACAAAATATTAAAAGAACCCACTTTAAGGCCTCTTCACAAGTTCTTCATGTAACTGAGTAACTGCTCAGTTTCAGTACATGGGACACAGTCTAGTCAGGCAGCACCCATTCATTGATTCAGTATGAATGAAAGGAATGAACTGAACTACACCAATGCCTCTCCTTCCAGTGTTCACCTGCAGATCCTTTACGTTCCACTACTCCACCAGCACCCTATGTTCATTCTTTCAACAGCTACAGAAGAGGTGTTTTCTTTGATACAGAATCACAGAATCAC
>VZRW01001977.1:378-15080 GCA_013398125.1 Aegotheles bennettii | reverse complement strand
GACACAATACTCCAGATGAGGCCCCACTAGTGCCGAGTAAAGGAGAAGGATCATCTCACTCAATCTGCTGGCAACATTCCTTCTAATGCAGTGCAGGACACCATTTCCTTCCTTTGCTGCAAGGGAACATTGCTGGTTCATGTTCAACTTGGTGTCCACCACTACCCCCAGGTCCTTTTCTGCAAAACTGGTTTCCAGCTTGACACTCAGTATATATTGGTGCCTGGGATCATTCTTCGAGTGCAGGACTTTGCACTTCCCCTTGTTGAACTCCCACAGGTTCCCATCAATCAATTTCCCCACCCTCTGGTGTATCAACCCTCTGGTGTATCAACCACTACTCCTAGTTCTGTGTCATCTGCATAGGGTGCACTCTGCCTCATCATACAGATGATCAATTAGAATGCTGAAAGGTACTGGAGACAGTACTGATCCCTGGTGTACCTCACCACTGGCCTCCAACTAGATTTTGTACCACTGACTGCAACTCTCTTGAGTTTGTCTGTTCAGCCAGTTTTTAGTTCACCTCACTGTCAGCTCATCTATAACATACTTCATCAGCTTCTCTATGACAATCTTATGGGGGACATGATCATTCAAACTTATTTGAGAGTTTAAGCCATATTTTAGTGACAAGCATCAGAAGCATTTTGATAACATCACTCTGATTTCCTCAGAAAATACTGGGGCAGCACAATTACAGTATTTCCCACAGTGCTTTCAAAAACATGTTCCTGATTTTGGAATTTGGTTGTGAAAGTAAACATAAAAAAACCAGAGTCTGTCTGGTCTCATGTCTTCTGAGCTCCTCCCAAAATTCTGCCAGTGACACCAGTCACAGAGCCAGGTCTTCCTGTTTCTTCCCTCATCATTGCCTGCAACTGGAAGGATAGAGGAGAACATGATTTTGCTCCTGATCCCTTAACCAGTCATTCCAAAGCCCTGAAGTATCTCTTGATTGCCCTTGGACTTCTTGTTGCAACTTCATCATTGCCTACCTGAAAAATCAATAATGGATAATAATCTGAAGGCTGTACCAGTGTAGGAAGTCTCATCACATCTCTAACCCAGGCCCTAGAGAGGCAGCAGGCTTCTCTAAGAAGCGGGTCCAGTTGGCATATTGAGTCTTCTGTTCCCTGCAGAAAAGTCTCCTATGACAATGACCTGTCTTTTTTTTTCTTTATGGAAGTCGTTTTGATGCAGAGCATAAGCTGAGTTAACCTTGGCAACATCTCCAAACTAGACAAACCATCATCATCATAATTGTTCAGTTCTACTTACAGAGCCTCACATCTGTTACTCAAGGGCATCCGGGAAGGTGCAGCAGGCATGGAGAAGATGCCCCTGCTGCATTATGTAGGAACTTGTAGCCATTGTCCACTATCTCTTAAGTCATCACGTTTTGCTGGGTGGAGAGAGGATAAAGAATCCTCCATATTGTGTGTCTTGTCTACCTGACAGGTTTGTCCCAGGGATGGTAGGGTGCAGTTCCAGTAGTCTACCTGTCTCTCACACTCTCTGATACTCCTCAACCTCTCACCTCCTCCCAGAGTTCTGTCACTAAGCTGAGGAGTTCCTCAACCTGGGTGCACCTCCCACAGGTGTGCTCACTGCTGCTGTCTGGTATTGGCATAAGAGTATGGTACATCCTGCAGCCGGGTACCTTCGGATATGGAAATGAGCTTATAAGTTTGTAAATAACCTCTGTGAAAATAGCAGTGTATGGGTGGTTTAATGAAAGAGAAATAGTGTATTTACTGAGTCACTTGATGCAGTCACAGTGGTAAGTCTTCCACCCTCTCTATCTATACCGATCTAAACACTTAAAATTGATTTAAGAACAGCCCAGTACCCATCCCAAGAATCTATCTCTTTACGTATTAATTCTGTATTACACACGTTCATTACTGTATAGAAATATCTGAACAGAAACACCTGAAGAGGGCTAAGCTTACCCTTCTCTCATATCTAGCAACACTCTTGCCGTAAAACTACGCACCCACAAATGGTGCTGCAAACTGCATGGGATTATAGGCATCAGACACATCCATATAAACCAACAGCTGCTACAGTCTTTGAGGAGACCACACAGCTTGCATCAGACCCATACTGGCAAAACAGGAGGCTTGACTCCTGAAGGACTCTGCAAACTTCTCTGGCCATTCCCACTAACACTGCTGCTGAAAATGCAACCTTGGAAGAAGATGCAGACATGCAATGAATATCCAGCATCTTGGAGGCTGTTAAAAATTATATCCAATCCTAGTGCTATTAGCTTAGTGCAATTAGTCTAGTGCAGTCCTGTTGTTCCCTGCACAGAGCAAGGATGTTCATTAATGCTTGTACAGTGACACCTTCTAAACACCACCTATGATCTCATCGCATCCTAATGTCACAGCAATAACACTATAGCTACAGTGCAGGACTTGCACTTCTCCTTTTTGAACCTCATGAGGTTCCCCTGGGACCAATTCTCCAGCTTGTCTAGGTCTCTCTGGATGGCATCCTGTCCTTCAAGTGTGTCAACTGTACCACTCAGCTTGGTGTCATCTGCAAACTTGCTAAGGGTGCACTTGAGCCCACTGTCTATGTTATTAATGAAAAGGTTGAACAGTAGTGGCCCCAGTATGGAGCCCACTGGACAGTCCACCCACCAAATCCATATATCTTGAGTTTAGAGAGAAGGATGTCATGGGGAACCATGTCAAAGGCCTTACAGAAGTCCAGATAGATGACATCTGTAGCCCTCTCTTTATCCACGGATGTAGTGACTCCACAGTAGAAGGCCACTATGTTGGTTGGTCAGGACTTGCCCTTGGTAAAGCCGTGCTGACTGTTTCAAATCGCCTCCTTGTCCTCCATGTGCCTTAGTATAGCTTCTAGGAGGACCTGTTTCATGATCTTCCCAGGCACAGAGGTGAGGCTATATCTTAGGTATACTCTCTGAAAAATGTCTATTAACACAGAACTTCACAGAGAATTGTGGAGTCATACTAACTGGTTAACCTCTTTGAGATATATGGATGAAAGATGGTATTTGATTGCCAAGTGCACAAGGGTTTGACATTGTCTGCCTCATATCATGCATTAGAAAACTAGAGCAAGCCAAGCCACAGAGATATTTTAAATATCCAAACTGGAGGAAAGAATGCTCCTGTCTCTCCTGTTTACTGGTTTCTGATTTTTTACAGAATAAAGAATGTTCTACAGAGTTTAGCTGTGGGACCTGCAGTCTCAAGGAATATGATAGTAAAAATTGTTGTAAGAATAGGTGGTCTCTGATTTCTCTCTCTTAAGGGAGGTATCTCTGGCTCCTGTTACCCTTTCATAGTATGTGTTGAATATGCTTGAATTTGACATTTTGGATGGATGCCTAGAAGTTTATGTGAAGTGCTTGCCTGAAATACCAAAAGAGAACCTAAATTTTTAATTCCTTATGTCTGTGCCGAGGATTAATTCTTTCTCACACTGTAATTTTTTTTGCGCTTTTTAAAATTTATTTCTAATTTCTTAATAGTAATGAGTTGAAGACTCAAAACTCCAGTTTCACAGCTAAATCACAGAATCACAGAATCACAGAATCTAAGGGGATGGAAGGGACCTCGAAAGATCATCTAGTCCACCCCCCCTGCCAGAGCAGGGTCATCTAGAGTACATCACACAGGAACGCATCCAGGCGGGTTTTGAATATCTCCAGTGAAGGAGACTCCACAACCTCCCTGGGCAGCCTGTTAGTGCTCTGTCACTCTCACAGTNGTCCTGACACTCACCCTTTACATATTTATAAACATTAATGAGGTCACCCCTCAGCCTCCTTTTCTCCAAGCTAAAGAGACCCAGCTCCCTCAGCCTCTCCTCATAAGGGAGATGTTCCATTCCCTTAATCATCTTTGTGGCTCTGCGCTGGACTCTCTCAAGCAGTTCCCTGTCCTTTTTGAACTGTGGGGCCCAGAACTGGACACAATACTCCAGATGTGGCCTCACCAAGGCAGAATAGAGGGGGAGGAGAACCTCTCTCGACCTACTAACCACCCCCTTTCTGATGCACCCCAGGATGCCAAATCAAAGCAGTTGATACAGGAAAAAAGAAAACAAACAAATGAACAAAGGCACAAAAAAAAGGAAAAAATAAACAAAAAAGAACTTGTTGGTGTTTATGTCAAAAAAAAAGTCCGGCCATACTGGGTTCTGAATCAGAGTCCTCAATCAAATTCTAACCACTTTGCTCCTAAAATGTGGAAATACTGAGCTGGAAAAGTTCATAGTACCAGGTATGTGTAAACAGTGAATTTAATAAACAGCTAATAACAATAGCTTATGTTCATATAGCACTTCACATTGTGATGCAAAAACATTAACTAATTAATTTCCTTAATACTCCTCCAAAGTAGATCCTATTAAACATAAATGTTAGACATGTAATTATATGTTAACTGTTACTAGATTTCTAAGAGTTACATTTAGCAGTTAGTAGAAAATGTAGTTTATAAATCTTTATTCCATAATCTATGTTTTCAGTCAGCTAATATATTGCCATCAGTTATTTAAATGCTAGGTGACTCAGCGTCATCCAGCTAGCCCGACTACAATAGGAAATGAGAGTTCTGATAAGCAAACTCTCTTTTATTTCAGTTCTAGTATAGTCTCTGTGTGATATTATCAATAGCAAAATTCTTCAGCACTGTCCAATATCATGAGGATTGACTTGGGACTGTGAAATCTCCATGCTTTTCCTTTACTTGTCAGCATGCAATGGCTTGTTAAAAATTTTGTGGCTGATAGCCGTTTACAGTGCAAGCAAAGAAGCTACCTTAACAAATGTTAATTAATTTCTATTCTTTTTCTAGAAGCACTTTCTGTCCTAAACTGTGACTCCCTCAACTAGCACAGTAAGTAGACCAGCAAGGAAATACTCACCCCCCATCTGCCAGCCTATCCCATCTTCAAGTCACATGAAAACTTGAAGCCAAAATGAAGCCAAAATGAAAGGATTGCTAAATATATACTCTTTGCACTAGCCCTTTTAAGATGAAACCATGGAAACTACTGGAAACTTCACTCTCAAGAATGTCTGTTAAGACCACATTTTTTTAGACAGACTTCAAAAAACTGACAGGAAAACATTCAAGCAGATGTCTTTCCTTCATGTGGGAATTGCATCTCCATAAATCTTGAAGTAGCAGATGAGAGAATCAGGGATGTTGAAGACATTGCTATGACCTCCCTCTTCTCTGGGGTTGTACTGGACAAGTGAGGATGCATTAAGCCAAGCATATTGGAAAGCATCATATCCAAGAGGCAGGCAATAAGACAGAGACGCCTGGCTGATGCCCATGACTCTCTCTGAAAAGTTCCTATGGTGAGGAATGATAAGGCAGAAAAAGCAACCTGACAAGCCATGAACATAGTCTCTGTTTTCCTTTGGCCACAGATAAAAAGGATGACCCAGAGAGATCTTCCACAATGTTTAGCAACAACACACAAAAGATACATAACTAGTTATAAGCAACAAAAGTTTGCTTCTTTTAACCATGCTCTTTGTGTACCTCCATGCAGTGCTCTACCAAGGGCTGGCAACCGGAGTCTAATTCATCAAATTCAGGAGCACAAATCCAACAAATCCAGATAACACATTCTCCACCTGGGACAGGATAATCCTGGTTCTGTGTACAAACTGGGAGACAAGAGGCTGGAGAGCAGCCCTGCAGAAAGCCCTGCACTGTTCCCAATGCAATATGTGCACCTGTCTGACGGTATTTAACATTAAGCCTTTCCAATTCAGCTTCTTTCTTTTGGCTCCCTATGGTTATGTTCAGTTCACCTGAAGGATTTTGGTCTGGGTGTGTATTGCTCCATTATATTTGAATAGCTTGTTTTGGTTTAGCAGTTAACATCACTCCTGTCTTCAGCCCCCTGAATCTCTGAGAGGCTCTAGACCCAGAATCTGTTTAAAACTGAAAGACAACTGTGCAACTTCAAGACACAGAAATCAAGCAAAAGAATCTGTTCAGCTACACACAGGCTTTCATAGATTATCAGAGAAGAGCCAAGATGAGACTCATAGAGATGAGATCAAGTGTGAGGGTGAGTTCAGATTTAAAACTGAGCCACTGCTAGGCTGCGGGTCCTAAACCAGATACATCAAAAGAGCACCATTAGATGTTACCATGGAAAAGTCCCAAATGTTGTGCTAACCTCAATAAATTCCCATAATCCAGAGCATGGTCTAGTTTGTTCTAATAAGATTTCAGATATCTTCAAACCATAATCATAAAACACCACACAGGTATTTTCATTTGTCCCAGACTGTTGCTCCTCTGATCATCTTGCTACAGGTATGTAGAGACTGGATTTAATCTGGCTGTACCTCGCCTCCTTCATAGTTTAGAGCTGTTTTGGAAAGTAGTTTGGTGACTATTTCTGCTTCTTTGCAAAGCATTACTGCTGATCTCTATTGCTGAGGCATGATTAAGAAGTTTTGCAGTGCCTGTAAGGGCTGTAAAAGGGCTATCCTCCCAGTTTACTATTTTAAAGCCAGTAATATTACTGGCATTGTGCAGGGCACAAAAATCAAGATAGTCTCTGCAGTGGAGAGCTTACGAGTTAAAGCTATGAAGCACAAATACACCCTTATTTTCAACAAAAGGAAAAGCGCTCTGTGTCAAAACCTTCTGTACCAACAAGCTTGAAAACTTCAAGCTTAAGCATACATCACAAAAAAGCATTCATGGGCCCAGTTTGAAGAGGTTTTGAGCATCCACAGTTCATAATGACATCACTGGGAGCTGCAGGACCAGATCACCTATTCAGAGCAGGCCATTAGCATAAATGAGAGCAAAATCAGCAGCAGTTATAAAGTGCTTTGCTGTTATTTGTCTGACAGGTGGTGGCATTGAAATGGTGGAATTAGGGTACTGCCACAACAACACAGCTCAGCCAAATAACTGCAGCTCTTCTGTATTGTTGGGGTTTTTTTTTAAGTTTTTGCATACAAGACATTATTTGGGAACAAGACATAGTATGGACAAGGTATGGGAACAAGACAAGGTGTGGAACTCATACGTTTTAAATACATGTTCTTATGGACCGAGGAGCTAACAGTTATCACTATTGACAGTTCTGTAACTAGTCAAGAGTCTGTTGTATGAATACAAGAGTCTGTTGTATGAATACTATGCAATGCTCACCATGAACCTGCACAATAATGACAGTTTTTCCCCTATAAAAGCTTTCTCCTTTTTTTCTATTTTTCACAAGCATATTGCAGAGGACCAAACGAATCCCATCTTCACTGCAGTCGGAGGAAATCCACTAGATTTGAGTTGTTATTGGGGTGATGCTCAATCTAAAAAGTCAGTGGAAAAATCTGTCTGTAGTCTGTACCACAGTATCCTGTAGAGGAATCATCACACAGAACTTGAACTTTATTTAGGATGGCTACCTAACAAGTTCTGTGTATAGAATTTACACAGAATAAATGTGTAAAATAAATGTGTAAGAATAAATGTGTTGTAATAGCAGCAAGACATAGTACAAATGCTGGATGTAATTTAATGTCCCCATTTAGAAGCTTTGTGTATTCTGCCAGAATAATAGGAACAGCATTTTAGTCTCATTTCTAAATGACAGCTATATATTAGTAACACTATACTGGACACCCAAGCTGTTTTCCACTGAAATGCTTTAAGGGGATGTTTGCAGGTCAGCTGGATAAGGCCTTACAATTCCTTGTATTACATTACAAGAAAAGCAAAGGAAACAAAAATTTAGATATGCACTGTATCAATCAGTTCACTCCTTCTCTCTGTCTTGCAAGAAAAAGACTGCTCTGTGTGTGATACTACAGAACACCTGATGAACACACAGCACTGAAGGAGGCTTAAAGCTGTAATTTTTCCATTGCATGTACCTGGCAGTCAGTACAGTCACCTTTCTTAAGGAATGAATCCCACAGGAATAGGTGGAATATATAATGTTACAAACATGGAACAACCTTGCACTGCATTACTCATTTCTGGGGTTTGGATAAATTTTGAGTAAAAATTTGAACATTTTTAAGTAGCTGCTGATACATGTCTTTAGAGTCCAAAGCAATAACTTGTCTAGCACCTTCAAAGCAGAGGCATGTGCAAGGGTGTATATCAATGCAGTTACTTGTTGAGAAAGCATTGTTGATATGAACAACAAAACGATAGTATGAATTCTATTTATGCACTGCAGTGAATGGTACACAAATTGTTGAGACATCTGCATTTCTCATCCACATATAGTTACTTTACTTCTCTCCTTCCCTACAGTCAGCTTTCCTTCATCCTACTTTGATTATTTTAACTCTGTGAGCTTCTAAAAACACTCCTTCCCAACTAAGAACTGAGATATAATCAATCAAAGAAACAGCACTCTAAAGAAAGGAATTCTCTACTCATGCCTGCCTGTATTGTCTACAGTTGTAGTATTGCCTGCAGCCTGAAACCACCCACACACTCAAAAGAAAGTGTAACAGGAAGCTGTACATAGAGCAGAAATTGCTGGGCAGAATCATACAGCGAGTATGAAAAAATAAGGATGAAAATAAGGATGCCTAAAAATATTACTGGGGTAGAATTCTGTGTCTGTCCCCTTTTCCAAAAACAAACCCCCCACACTGTATTGTTCCCCAGAGCAGTGAGTGGCACTACTCCATCTGAGCTCATGACAGCTTTAATGAAGTTCAATGTTGCTGAACCAACTGTGGCTCACAACAATGGAGTGCTCCTTCATCCAAAAAACAACGTTACTCTGCAGAAAAGGAGTGTAATTGCACACTTGGCTTCCCATTGGGTGTTGCTAAATTGCTCTCTTCCATCTTCCCACCTTCTGTTACCTGTTTTGGTACCATGTGCAAAACAGTCTCAGAAGACTTGTTTTCACCCATTAGGGATCTCCCTTCCTTTCCTTCCTTCCTTNCCCTCCTTGTCCTTGTGTTACTTTCATTCATATAGTACCACTTAAATGAATTGCACTTTATAGATATATTAAATTACAATTTCCTTCTTCAGAGAGTTTTTAGTCTCAAGATGACAGCAAATACAGCTGGCTTTGCTCAGGAAACTAGAAGCAGTGGATCAGCCTGCATGACTGAAGACATCGTACTTTGATATGAATGATAAAGAATAAGGACAACCCATAGTTTGATCTGTTTCACCAAGACTGACACAGGTACAAAACAACAGTACAAATTAACACCACAATTTCTCCTATTTTTCAATTTCAATAAAAGGTGCCTCAACCAGTGGAAGTTTGTGTTACTATTACTTCAGCACAGTTTTATACAACCCCTTCACCAAACTCCAGCCAACCAGCCTTCCCTCTGAGCTCAGCGTAGACATCAGACATCCTTCCTCTATATGATGAGAAAAAGACCTGTTAATCTCTCCCAACTTCAGTCAGCTGAATTTAACGGTACTTCAAGATTGTCAAGTTGTCTAAAGGCTTTCTCTACAGTCAAAGGAGAGAGATGTGTCTCCTGACGTCCCACCTCCTGTGTTAAATAACCCACTTTGACACGGTTTCTAGAGTATGCTTCCTGAAGTCAAAGGTTGTTTCTTGACAGAAATTCCCACACATTTCTGCACAAGATTTGCCTCTTTTCAGGGGTTTAATTAAGGATGAAGAATACTAGATTTTTATGTAGTTTTACTTATTTTTATTTTAATTTGATCATATCCTTATGACAGTGGTACTGAAGGTCTACATTTCTATTTCTACTTTAATTTCTTCTATTCTTGAATCAGATATTTCTAACTGTTGTCTTGTTTTCAGCTATGAACCACAAGGTTCAAATTGAAATACTGGGTTACCTGTGGCAGATTATTCTGGAAATAAAAGTGTTTTCTGTAAGTTTCTTGAAACTTTTTTCTGCCATCATACTCTCTTCAGAGTATCAGGAATGATACTTGCCATTTTAAAAATAAACTGGTGATTCATTTTAAGTACAACAGAAAGTGAAGCTACCAGAGATTTTATTTGATTACCTAACCTTGAATCCTACCAATCTGGATGAGTCACTGTTTCCTTTCCCTTCTCTCCTACTCTTTCATAACACAACTGCAGGCATCAGGACATTGTACGAGAAATCATCTTACCTGGGCTGCTCATTGAAATTATTTTTTTTTTTGATTGTTGTTTTTAAGATGTCCTGAATGTCATGTTTTAAGTGTAAGGATTAGTAAAGGGTCAGAAGCTAACTCTCCCCCCTCCCTCCCTCCTTCCCAGCTCTAGCATGCAGAAAGCAAACAAACTTCTTTAAAATGGCTCTCATTTCTCATTCAACTCTATGTATCTTTCAGGATGCAACTTGAAAAGGCATTTTTAAGCAAACAAGTACTTAACTATGTGCTCCACTAATGAAAATCAAACTTGCTCTTAAATTTAATAATATACGTACACAATTTTCTGAATTAGGTTGGACATGAGTATTTCCCCAAACAGAGTTTCTTATTGTTTGACTTAGCAGAACTTTCTTCTTCTCTTGCCCGTCTTACCTCTTTCTTAGCAGTTCTAACACGAAAGACCATGGGTGAGCAGTGAATTACTCCCACTGCATTTGGTTTGCATCTTTACTACATGCTTCTGCTGCATGTGACTAAAAAGAAAACTTATTTGCCTCAAATATCATACTTCAAATCTCATAAATCAGTCCAACAAAACATGTATTTCCTTCCCTTATAAACCTTGCCTTGCTTGTATCTTTAGACTATAATAGAAACAATTCCGCTGAAGATGTAGACATTTTTTTGGCACTTTTATTATAGATCAGTGATTCGAGACAAAATTCAACACGACACTCACAATTTTTGTGTGGCTGCAAATTCACTATGATTCTAAAACTGAAATGTGATCCAGTCTTCATCATGCTGGGTGATGTGAGTGGGGTAGAGGGTCTTTTGTACATAATATTAGAATGCTCTTTGGCATGGTGGTTACAAAACAATTATTGTCAGAAAAAGGTGATATTCAACCCATATTTTTCCTTCCTGTTCTTCTCTCTCCTTCTTCCAAATGATTTTTTATATTTTTTTCTACAATGGCTTTGAAATCTCACAAAAATTAATGCTTATTATGTATAATCAAAAGAGGCAGGAAAATACACAGTCACCTCTAAGCACTGCAAATCACACAATAATAAAATAAAGAGAATGAGCACCAGGGAAAGATGCAACTGTTTGTATTCTTGATCTTTTAATAAAGAAGCAGAAACAAAGTTGTCATGATATTGCCACAATTTAATTTTATAACAGCAGAACTAACACAAGTTTGTTCTCCACTGGGTAACTTCCAAAAGAGGTTAATAACAAAAAAACGCAAACATGTTAATCAAACTAAGACCAGTATTTTGGGATTCAGTCCTCTCTCTGTCTCTCATACATGTACACACATAAAGTAGCTTTTTATGTCTTCAAGCATGAACAAGGCAGAAAAAAATCAGAAATCGGAACATGTAGTATTTAAAAACAACATACTTGCAATTAGCCTAACATGTATGTCAAGATTTTTCCTATGATTAGATAAGTTAGGCAGAGAGGACTTTGAGGTGCCACTGCTCATGTGGCCATTGCCCATTCCATCAATTTTGAGACGACACTTGGATTTGCAGCATTAAAAACTGATATAGTAAGACAGACCTGTCACCTTTCAGAGGTGTTATGAGGATTTATTAATTGTCTGTGAAGTTACCTTGTTGCCAGCTTAAAAGATGTCACCTACTAATCTTTTCTGCAAGTCAGTGCTTCTCTCCTTACAGATGCCTTGCTTCTGGGTTTTCCTGGCCAGGCCTTCTGGTCACAGTAACCCATTCCTCTGGGCTTTACTTACACCCATCTATATCTCTGCTTGCTCAATACAACCAAGAGTACAAATCAAAATTTCTGGTCACTTAAGTCACCAAACTGGGAATAATTTATTGGCCAAAAATAATACAAATTCAATACTCCCACTTTATTACTCTTAAAATTAGAAGCAAAATAGAAAGAAGAACAGTCTTTTCAGTAGGACTCCAAAGTGCTTCCTTTTAAGGAGAGCCTGAGGAGAATTCTTTATGCCATCAATCACTCAGTTAATACAAAGATATGTAATCTTTACAATTTAGAGTTCATACCTATATATAAGGTAGTCAAGCTAAGAATTCATGGAAAAACATTCAAAGTTGTGAGGAATTTTGAAAGAATTTTAATGAGTTTGCAATTGTGATTGTTGACTGTCAAAACAAGCACAAATTCAGTGCAGGGATATTTCAAGTGATGACCTTTCAAACTCATACATATACCAGGTATGGTAGAAGAGAACCCTCTATTAACAAATTCAGCTTGACTCTAAATCCTTGAGGAGAACCAGTATGTTTTCACAGTTATCTACATTTTGCTCTGGCAACAGAAAATTATGCTTAAAACTTGTAGTCCTTACCCTATATTTCTACAACTTGTTTGTGCTGATGAAAGCAGTGAGTTAGCCATCTAACTCTTTCCACAGTGAATTTTTTAGTAATGCATGACTCACTACCTCCAAGAGAGATCAGAGTACAACTTACTGGTAAAGTAGAGCTCTATTTCATAAAATCATAGAATCATAGAACATGTCGAGCTGGAAGGGTTTCTTTCCTGTACATTGTCCCTTTCACATATGGCAAATAAAAATCCTGCCATGTGTTTTTTCATTATAATCTTTTTGTATATGCATGTAGTAATACCTCTTCCCATCTAATTTCAGCTTCATTTGCTAATTTTGCTAAACTGACAATTAAGCAAAAGATGTAGCAATCAAACCACTAAATGCAGGCAAATGCAGGAAAGAATCAAACATTATTCTCCACTTTCTTCATGCACATAGGCAATGCAACAATTATGTAACTTTCTCATTGAATTATTTAGATGTTTTAGTTTATAGTTTTTCTGCAAAAATTTTTGCTAAATTAAATTATATTGACACAAGTATGTATGCCTACAAAACACAGCAATTGATAATGAGGATTCAATAACCATGAAGATAATTTGAACCAGTCTCAGGCAGTGGTTAATACCACGTAACTAGAGAATCACCTTCATAACTTTGTGTCATCACAAATTTTGCTACCTCATTCCTTGCTGACCTTTGTAGATCAATGAATGTATAAAACACAAGACCTGGTAAGGAATTCTGAGGCATTTTGTTGTTCTCCTCTAGACACGATGAAAACTGATCTCTTAATCCTGCCCTTCATTTTCTGTATTTTAGTTTGCGATCCCAGGGTATTTTTTCCATCTCTCACCCTAGAAACAAAACAGCCTGTGATTCATTTCAGGCAGAGGAGATATTCAACATTTTATAAGCTGGTACCTCACCAACTAAATAATGCCAAAGTAAATTGTTTCTATGAGATTAATAAAATACCTTTTTTTTTCAAGAAGTCATGCTGCTTAATCCTTGTAACTTCCTGCTTTTTCTATTGCAGTGATTTTAAATATCTTTTCATCCAGACTGCTCAGTGCATCTATGTCTTACTGAATTATTATTCTTTGATCCAGCTATTAAGCATTTTACAATTTAAATATGCAGAAAATATTTGAAATTTTTACTTACTTCCAGGTCTTTAGAACAAAGCCTATGTTAAATAATTACTAGGTATATCTTTATATTTTTGGACATAGCATGATTCTATGTGTGACACTCATTTAATGAGTGTCATCTGACTTAAACCTGTCTTGCTTAAGACTAACTTGAGAACTGCCTCCCTTTTTTTGGTTAGCTCCTGTAAGAGCTTCTTAAAGTGCTATGATATAATTTTATTCTAAATTTTCTACATCACACAATCGAATATTTTGTAAAGTGAAAATCATAGTATTAAGATCTTACAGCTTTTCTGTGTCAGCTCTCACAATTCATCTTTTCCTATTGAGCCAATAAAGACAAAATAGTATTTTCTGCACAGCATGCTGTGATTTCACAGAATCACGTAACTGGTAACATTGGAAGGGACCAGAGTGTGTCGTCTGGTCCAACCTCCCTGCCCAAGCAGCGTCATCCTAGAGCACATGGCACAGGACTGCATCCAGACAATTCTTGAATATCTCCAGTGAGGGAGACATAACAACTTCTCTGGGCAACCTGTTCCAATGTGCAAGAACTTGCACAGTAAAGAAGTTCTTCCTCATGTTCAGATGGAACTTCCTGTGCATCATTTTCTGCTCATTGCCTCTTGCTCTATTGATTTGCACTACTGAGAAGAGCCTGGCTCCACCCTCTTGACACCCAGCTTTTAGCTATTTACACATGTTAATAAGGTCCCCCCTCAGTTGGCTCTTCTTGAGGCTGAACATGTACAGCTCCCTCAGCTTTTCTTTGTAAGAGAGATTCTCCAGACTGTTAACCAACCTAGTGACTCTCCATTGGACCTGCTCCGTGTCTCTCTTGTACTGTGGAGCCCAGAACTGCACGCAGTACTCCAAATGTGGCCTCACCAGGGCTGAGCAGAGGGACAGGATCACCTCCCTCGACCTGCTGGCAAGGCTATTCCTAATACACCCCAGGATTCTGTTTGTTTTCTTGGCCAAAAGGGAGCAATGCTGGTTCATGGACAGTTTGTGTCCACCAGGAGATCTAAGTCCCTCTCCACAGTGCTGCTTTCCAGCAGGTCATCCCCTAGCCATACTGGTGCACAGGGTTTTTCCTCCCCAGGTGCAGGACCCTGC
>VZRW01001976.1:229121-287050 GCA_013398125.1 Aegotheles bennettii | reverse complement strand
CCCTCATTTGCATGTTCAGCCTCAGCCGCCCAATCACAGGCACCGCTCTCGGCGCGCTCCGCCCCGTCCGCCTATTGGATGCGAACACGCCCCCTCATTTGCATGTTCAGCCTCAGCCGCCCAATCACAGGCGCCGCTCTCGGGCCGCTCCCCGCGCACCGCTCCCGCACCGCTCCCGCACCCCCCGCCCGCTCTCCTGCCCTCCCCCGGCAGCACTGAGACACCTCCGTGCACCCCCAGAATGCCGCATCTCTGCCCGACTCAGTCTCTGCTGCAGCAGTGCAGGGTATTGACCGAAATAAGGAAAATTTGGGGGCAAATCACTTGAAAGAGAGCCCAGAGACACCTGGAATAAAACCAGAACTTACAGAACCCTAAACCAGCGAGAATTAAAGAGTCAGCAGCCTGTCCTTGGGAGAGAGGCCTGCGAGAGGGATGAGAAGGAGCACTCCTACAGCTTACCTTGGCCATAGCCTTGAATACTAGGTGAACAAGCACTAATTGGACTTACCTTATTAGCATCCTGTTAGCATACATTAGCACACGTGATGAAATGCTCAAGCACTGTCCCAGGGAAGCAGAGAGTTAGTTAAGCACCCATGTTAATGAGTAGAATATAATTAATGTTCCATATTTCTGTGTGTAGAAGCAGCCGCTGTGTTTTGGCTTCGTGGGACATCACTGAGCTCCCCTTTCTGTGCAGAACTGGAATTAAAGCAAATATCTGGAGAGGAGCTTGTGACAAGGGCAGGGAGTGATGGGCCGAGGGGGAACGGGTTCCAAGTGCCAGAGGGGAGATGGAGATGGGATGGGAGGGAGAAATTGTTTGGTGTGAGGGTGGTGAGAGCCTGGCCCAGGGTGCCCAGAGAAGCTGTGGCTGCCCCTGCCTGGCAGTGCTGAAGGCCAGATTGGACAAGGCTTGGAGCAACTTGGTGTGGTGGGAGGTGTCCCTGCCCATGGCAGGGGTGGCACTGGGTGAGCTCTCAGATCCCTTCACACCCAGACCAGCCTGGGGTTCTGTGGTTCTATTTTGAACAACATTGGTTAAAGTACCAAAGAACTGTTGCTTTTTATCTGGAGGGGAGCAATCACTCACCTTACAATATTTTGTTTTCTTGTAGGTATTTTTGTTGATGCAGTAAATTCCATGGGCCAAACTTCTCTCTTCACTGCTGCATTGCTAGGTCTTGGCAAAATAGTGGATGTGCTGTTGGATTATGGCTCAGACCCTAATCAGTTAAGTATAAAAATAGGTTTGTTTTCCTTTATGAAATAAATATTTAATCTTTTAGTGGTTTTAATCAATGTAATACACAATATTCACTGTATATAAATGAAGAAGTGCTTAAGATGCCTGTTGCTATTTTAGCTCAAGATCCTCCAATGTAAGTAGGTGCCTAATTCTCCTTATTTCTTGGTGCATGTTTTTGTTTGGGACCACATAAATGTTCTAGGTGTGCTGGTTTTTTCCCCAGAAGCACGTGGTTGAGTGTCATAGGGGTAGGTTGAAACATTTCTGCTTTGATGTTCCCCAGTCGCTGTTACGATGGGAGCACCCCAGTCCATGCAGCTGCCTTCTCAGGAAATCAGTGGATTCTTAGCAAGCTGTTGGATGAAGGAGGTGATCTGAGAGTACATGATAAAGATGGAAAAAGCCCTCAGTACTGGGCTGTGTCAGCTGGGAAAGAAAGCAGTGCTCAGGTATGTGTCTGTAACACATTGGATTTGTGCTGGATGTGTGCTCACATCTTCATCCTAAAGTGAGTGAACTCCAACGTTCCAGGGAGAAATTCCTGGATTTTACATGTTAGAAAAATGATTTAACATTATTTTTCAACATCAGTAACAGTATTTTGGAAATCCTCACAATTCAGATTATTTAGCTAAGGTTTTGCTCAGGTGCAGTGGCCTGTCTGTTTGTAACTGGTCAGGACCTTTATGTGTGGGTGTGCAGTGAGGAGAATGACAGGTCCCTTGTTTTCCATCCCTGATGCATGTTGTTTATTTGCACATATGTGCAGTTCAGGAGGAAACCTGAAGTAGTTTCCAAGTTTTCAGTCTGTGCATGAAGAGCATCAGCAGATGTGTAATTTTTGCTAACGTGGTAGCAAAATGCATCAAGGCAGTTTATTCATGACTGTGATAGTGATTTAAAACTAATAATACTACTCTTTCCTGTTTTTACAATGCTTCTCTTAAAAAAACACCTGATATTAACAATTTTCAGTGTGTGAATGTCTGGAAGGTTCATCATCTACTGTTTGAAGGAAACGCTCTCTTACATTTTCATGTAATTTATTTTCCTCAACTTTTTATCTGTATCCATTTCTTGAAATGCCTATTAAATATTGCAAGTAACTAGTTAATTTTTCATAGTCATGTTCTATTAATTTTAAATGGTTTAACTTGCAGTTCTGAAGTAATTTTTTAATTGTTTTTTTTCTCCTCCTCTCTAGATGCTGGAATTTATACAGCGTTGTACATTCCACATGCAGGCTGCCATTCAACATTTTCCCTCTGATCTACTCAGGAGGGCTGGCTCTTCAAAATCACTGGTCTGCAGTCCATCTAGATTTGGTGGTCTTGTTCAAGGGTAAGAATATATTCTCAGGTACTGAGGGGTTGAGCTACAGGGACTTCTGCTTCCATATTCTGTTACCTTAAAATTAACATGTTCTTGTTTCTTCTTGGCAATATCAGATTTAAACCAGCCTGTGTTAGGAATGATGATAAATTTTATTTCTGTTGTGAGAGTTCCACATGGAAACTTGAAAGTTGTAAATATCTGTGTGTTAAGAGATGCTCTTGAAATCAGAAATATGAAATACTGGATTTGAATAGCGTTAACATGGTGGTAATATGAAGTCATTTGTTTCTGGACCTTTTAAGATCACTGCAAATCTTTTGGGGGTGTGTTTCTACAAAAAGCAATGCTTATATATATATATATATTTGCTATCTTGCTTTAAACAGATACATACAACAGCATATTTAAAAGGTTATAATGAGCTACACAGTAATTTGGAATTTCAGTATCTGCATTAAACTCTGTGTGTGGGACCTCGTCAAGTGCAACATTTGAAATACACGGCTTTGCAGAATTCATGCATTTTTCTGTTTGTATTTTACTCAAAGCCTTGGCATGTTAGTTATTCCCACTGCTTATGTTTTTGATCCCTAGAAATGCTGACAGTCCTCTGGGTAGACTTCTAAAAGGTGGAGCTAATGCAGCCAGGAACATTTACAGCTTTGGTTTTGGGAAGGTAAGATGCAGTGGATAAGGGTGGTCTAATGATATTGGTACAGTTTTTCAGAGTCACATATTCTTCACAGTAATTACCCCACCCGTGATATTTTTAATTAATAGCTTCTGGCAGATATGATGAATCTTGGGAGCTGTTGCGTGTTCTTTTTGGTTACACCCTGGTGCTGTTTCAGTTTTATCTTGCAGGCAGTGGACATCTTGGATACTTGGCATCTCTCCCTATTATTGGGGAGAAAGACATGGTTCAGGCAGATGATGAACCAACATTTTCCTACCATGTTGGACCGTACATGATCATGACAAAGTAAGTGGAATCAAAGGGACTTTAGCCCTTCTTGGTATGTATCTGTTACTATTGAGCAGCAATTTGTTGCACCAGATGCTTTGGATAGTTTTCCTCCTCTATTCCATATTCATCCACTGCTTTCTGCTTGCAGCTTGTTTTTTGCAGCCTACTGAATAGTATCTTTAGATTCCCTTGATACTTCTAGGTTGCTCTTGTCCTTTCCATCAATATTAACCTAATTATGGTTATTAATTGATAGCAGTGTTTCAGTACTTACTCCTTTTGTGGTAGGAAATACGTTGCTGAGTTGCTCAGTGTTTAGTCCTTGTAGTTGTTGGGTCAGAACTGAGGCCTCTGGATGTGTGTGTCTGCAGCCCACTTGCTCAAACCGATGGTGGAATGGGAGTTGCAAGTGCAGAGTGAGGCTTTTTATATCTTTTGTACTGTGTAGCAAGAAAACATTTTGTATAAATTCCTTTTCTTCTTGTAGCTTAATGTGGGGAAGCAGCAGAGTTACAGTGAAGGAACTCAGCTTTGAGCCCCACCAGAACTGTAGTAAACTACGCTTAGCTGATCTTCTCATTGCAGAGCAGGAACACAGTAGGTAAGAAAGAACGTGCAGTAGCCACAAGTGCTCTTGGGGTTTGGGTGTCTCCATTGATGTGAGAAAATGTGATTAACACCTATAATGCCAGGACTCTTTTAATCTCAAATTTGCCTTACAATTTTTTTCCTCTCCCTTTGCAGTAAACTCCGTCACCCTCATTTGCTGCAGTTGATGTCTGTTTGTCTCTCTAGTGACTTGGAGAAAACCCGCTTAGTATATGAAAGGGTTAACTTTGGTTCTCTGTACAGCATCCTTCATGAAAGGGTAATTGGAATATTTGTTTTTTAAATAGTTTAGTAACTACATCTACCATCTCTACTCAAAAAGCGGGAGGACAGAATCATCAGTCTTTGTATCTGCGTTTCTGTTTCATTGCACAGTATCAGGTACTCTGTGTAAGCTGGTGAAGTTTGTAATTGGCAAATACTTCAGTTGATGTTTAGGTGCAAGGTACAAAATTCTAAGAGTTCTTTCTGCTTCAGAGTGAGTTTTGGCATAGTCAGTATCTTAATTACTTTGTAAGAGATTCATTGATTTGGTATTGAGAACAAACATTATCTAGCAAGTGCAGTTTGTCTGTACCCTTTACTACAGTGTGTTTCATGTTTGCTTTCTTTGCCTTCATAGTAATAATTTTCCCCTACATCAGGCATTAAAGACCTGCACTTGTACTTGTGGTTTTTTTCAGCGTACAGAATTCCCAGTCCTGCACATGGAGACAATTCTGCATGTGCTGCTTCAAATTAACGACGCTTTGCGTTTTCTGCATTCCCGTGGGTTTATCCACCGTTCAGTTACCTCCCATGCTGTTCAGATTGTTTCTTCTGGTGAGGCAAAGCTCTGCAACTTGGAGTACATGGTAGAGAGGTAAAGAACTTCCTCACTGTTGCTGTGAAAGGGACAAACACAAGTAAAATAAAATTTAGTGCTTAATTCTGCTGAAGTGCCCCTCTTGACAACAAGAGACTCCTGCCTCTGAGACAGTCAGCAGAGTTACAGGAGTAAAGAACTTCACATTTTTCCTGCTCAGCTACATTAACTTTGCCACAGGCGATATGGCAAGTTTTAGGTGGACTTAGTTTCTATAAGTATCTGAAAATAGAAACTAATAAGAGAAGCAGCTCTTCACTGGAGTATAAAAGTACCATCATAGAGAAATAGAACCTGATATTACGGAACAGAGGTGAAATTCCTCTTTGAGTCACTAGTTCTGCTACTGGGCTGGATGTAATTTAAGTCTCCTCTTGTTATGATAAGCTTGTGCTTATGGAGGCTTACCTGAAATGGTTGAAGATTCCACACCTCATTAAACACCTTGGATGTTTAATTCCAAAAGATACACCTTCTAGCTGAGTGTACTGCATGTCCCAACTTACGTCTTTTTTCCCTTTATACAGCAGAGATGGTGGAGAACACAGTGATCTGACACGTATTCCTGTCCCAGTCCAGCTGCACAAGTGGTGCTCTCCTGAAGTAATCCTTGAAAAAGCTGTTACAGTGAAATCAGATATTTACAGCTTCTGTACAGTATTGCAGGAGGCCTTGACAGGTATATCTGTAGATTTAGGCTTTTGTCACTAGGGTAACCCACTGAATGTTTTCAATGCAGACTGTCAGCCCCCTAATATCTGTTTAATTCCCCTGTGTAACTGGCTAAAACTTTTCTGTGATGGCTCATACAGAGTTAACTTGGAAAAGGAACCCTCCAGGCAAAAAAAACCCCAACGTTAATGCCAATAGCAAAGACTACTGGAAACTTTTGTAAATGTAATCAGAAAACTTGAATCAGAAAACTTAAAATTGCATAACTGAAGGATGAGATTAATGGTTGTTATTATAGACAATTTTGTGTATGGTGTTTTTCTGGTTTACATCTTTCTTCTTCATACGAGGACAGCAAAACGAGCCTGTGCAGCTTTCATCTTTTCCTAGGTTGACTTACAGATAATTTGACTGGTTTTGACAGTGAAATGGGATAAACAATTGCCCTAAAAATTAAACCCTCTAGTAACTAGTTGGTAATGAAGAGTTCAGAACGTGGTTTACAGTGTAACTGTCCTCTAGAGGTTGCTGTCAGCTCCCTTTGAAGCATCAGCTGTTGAGATAAGATAGGGAGGAGGTGCCAGACTGCACTGATGTGTGACAGTAGTTGTAAATCATGGCATGTGCAGACAATAACCCTTCAGTATCTCCAATTCTTTTATATTTTTTTCCAGATTTTCATTAACATTGATATACAGCTTGTGACATAAAGTCTGTATTTATGTCTTGCAGAGACACCTCCCTGGAAGGGTCTTGAAGACTCTGTTATTAAACAGCTCATCGTTTCGGGACAACAGTTAGAAGCAGATGTCAGACTTCCAATGCTCTATTACAATATCGTGAAGTCAGGGCTAGAACCTAAACAGAAGAACCGCTCCATGAAACTTCAGGATATCCAATACATACTGAAGAATGACTTAAAGGTGATTTCTGGATTGTATCCTCTTGTGTACTTAAAAGAGCAGAGTTTTGTGTCCATTCAGATTCAAGTTGTTCTGCTTAAATCTAGGTGGGAGGCAATCTAAAGATTGAAATTTTCTGATCACAGAGGCAAACCACCTTAAAAGAGGAGGTAGAGACATTGAACTGTCCAATGTAGTTGTCTTTTATTTTGTTTTCTGTATTGCAGGACTTAACTAAGTCTCAAACTGGTCATGCTGATGAGATGTCAAAAGCACAAAGACCCACTGTTTTTGCAGATGTGAACATCTGTTTGGCATCAGATTTTAGCTACCAGAAGAGAACACAGGAATTGCAAGGAAAAGAGAAAACTGAGGCTGGTAAGTTGCTTTTAGCAAGATGGCACATGTCCTTCACTTAGTATGTTCCTCAGTCCATAAAGGTCTAAGATAAATAATTAAAATGTGAGCACTTATGGATTTTATGACATAGATTGAAAACAGAAAGCAGTTAGCTTGTGATTCTAGCTACCACCCTAATTGTTAATGTAAACTCAAGGCTGTAAGTCTGGTTAATACTTGAAGTTTAGGCATGCTGTTTTCAGCAGAGGTGTTAAATGCTGCTCATGTAATCCCTAAGAGACATTAACTCCTAAATACACAAAAGCAGTGTGTTTGATGGACATCTGGAGAAATGGCTAAACACTTAAATCAAATTTTTCAGACAGCTCTTCTGCCCCAAGATGCTCTCCTTTTCCTGAGGAGAACAGTGTTCTAGTGGACCAAGAGGCATCAACCAGTCTACAGCCAGTTGCACAGGACAAAAATAGGGATGCAGCTTCTGAGCTCCAGACAACCCTCAGTGTCAGTGATGTGGATGACAGCCTCTGTAGCTTTGAGGTCAATGAAATACTTGCCAGTTATCCAGAACTCCATGAAGACTTCTTGGAAGAAGGAGCTGGATTAGGTCAAACTCTAGAGGATGAAAAAAGGCAGCAAAAGGAAGAAGATAAGGCTGCCCTCGGAGACCTGTATGCATCCCCTGGGCTGCACTGTGAGGAAAAGCCAGTTTGTGAGGAAGGTGGCTTTTCAGAATCGAGTACAGAGTACACTGTAGAAGAGGAGGAGGGGATGAGTGAGGCCTCTGACCTATGCATGCTGGCACAGGTGAGAGGAGATGCTGGGAGAATGAGTAATCTGTCCCAAAGTGAGCAGCATATCAGTAAATGTGTCCTTAATTTAAAGATTGTTCAAAGCATGGTGCAGCAGGCAGCAGATTCCCTGCGCAGAACAGAGGAGAAACTGGACAAATTAGAGGCTACTGAAAAGCAAAAGAAGCTGCTTCAGGAAATCAGAAGGAATCAACTTTCTGAACAAATTTTTCAAGAAAGATGCTGGAACAGATCTGATAATACTTCCCAAAATACCAATGACCCTTTTCCTGGAGTTCATACTTTTTTATGGAAGGCTGTAGGTCCACCATCAAGTGACTATGTTGCACCACCTGCAACACGTCAGGCACAAGGAGCATTGGGTGGAGACAATTTCCAAGCTGTTTCGAAGACAGCAAAGGGAATGGAGGCAATTCAAAATGGAAAGGGGAAGTGCTTTCGTGACATGAGTAAGAGTAAAAATGAAAACATTCGTCGTGGTGTCAGGTTCAGTGTGATGAAAAGCCTGGATGATCATATGAACCCAGACCAGGAGGTAAAGTGCTGAGCAGGGTGACTGTTGATCACTTCTGTGTTCCTTAGCAGGTAGAGCCATAGTTATGGATGGTGTCCAAGAGGAGGGATGAATCTGTCTTTTAAAATTTATGTGCATACTATACGCATTATATATAGGAAGGAAAATTGCTCAGCATTGTTTCTTCTTTCTCCTCACCCTCTCCAGCAAAATACTGGTCCAGTGGCTCAGGACTGAAGTGGAGATGGGACTCTGAGGGAACAGGGCCAGGAGAGAAAGATTTTTGTTTGTATAGTTATGGAGGTCTAAGCTGTCATTAGTAAGGGCTTCTAGATAATTTTTGTTATTAAATGTAAGTAATTGACATCTTAACCCAAAGAGAAGGAGAGAAATTCACGTACGTATCTGCTGTGGGAATAATCTTGATTCATTTAGGTCCAGTCATTCCCTGGGAACTACAGTCTGTGTACATATAAAACCTGCTGTAAATCCAGGGCAGAGTTTTACTAGGCCAAGGCCTGGAGTTGTCATCCTTTCTCATGAGCAATGCTACTAAAGTACAACCTAGGGAATAAAGTTTGCATGGTCCAGTTCCTAGTATATCTCATAGACAGCTCAGCTAGTAATTAGCAGAATGCCCGACATGTGCTGAATCATGGCTCATTGGACTCATTTCAGCGTTCACTCCCACATGTATCTGTAAGATGCAAAAAGAAGTTCAACTTCCAGTGTCGGAGAGGAGGTGATTCACATTCTGCAGCAAGTGGCAGTGAAGAAGAGAGGTGGTGAGTTGTGGTGGCGTTCACAGGAAAGTAAATTCTAGCAGATTCATCTTGATACAGCCACTGCCAAAGCAGACACGTCTAGGATTGAGGATGGCATTAAAAGCCATCTGAGCAATTAGGACCTTACAGTGAGTCATTGTCAGCTGCGGAGCTGGCGGGGTAACTGCTGCCACAGGGCAGTAGCTTTTAGAGAGTGGTGTTCAGACAGGTTCTGCAGACCTTTCTGATCGAGGGAAATGGTCCAAAACAATAGGAGTGCCCAAGGACAGCAGTGCTGATAAGTTGTTAGTGAGGGTGGTTCTCCTCTCCCTGCACAGCCTCATTCAGTTCTCAGTAGAAATACTTCGACTTTCATAGGTGAAGGACTAGGACCCATGTTAGGGGCTGTGGGAGGAGGACAGTCTTGCTAAACTCAGTGACAACAGAGCGTACGTTACTTTGTTATGTTTGCTGTGCTTTTTAATGTTGTCCCTTTGTATTTCTAAGTATGGATGGAATACTTTTTATGTTAGAAGTACCTGGAAAAATTTGTGCATACTAATGTGTCTTACTAGTTAGAAAAAATGGAGACAGGGACCTCCTTCAATGCTTGGATCAAATCAGTTGGAAAAACTTGCAGTTTTTGATTCATGAACCAGTTGGGTCAGTAAGACCCATTGGGAAAGGACATCCTTGGTTAGAGCATTGATACACCAGATGCTGACATGATTAGACCTGAATCTACATGACATTCTGTGTGTGTTAGTGCTGATATAGATAAATAATCTGAAGGCAGTTGATAGCTTTTGATAACTAGATTTTGATATACAGCTTGTCTGGTTAATCTGTAATAGACCTAAATAACTGCTTTCTAAGCTTCTGATGGCTTAATCTATGAGTCCTGTTTGGCTCTTAGAACATGTGTGCGCCTTTTAATTAACATTAAAACAGCTTAATCTTTTACTGACTGGGGAATACTTTACACAGTACACATGCATTAACAGAGTTTGGTGCTTTTCATAATGATTTATTATAGGTGCCATCCAAAATCAAGATCTGAAATTTATGGTACAGAAATAAGTGAGGAGAGAGGGATGATGCAATCAGAATGGAGGAGTAAGTAAATCAATGTTAACATAGCATTAATGTTAGCAAGTCTTGCTGCAGTGCAGTGCCTTAAAACTTAGCACATTTTGTTACTGAAGAAACAAATTCCGTGTGCCTTAATTGCTGATGCTTTATTAGGCTGTTCTTGGATGAAAACCAAATGAGTAGGATCCTGTGTCTTGCACGTTCAGGGCATAAAATAATCACAACCACATTAAGATGGTTTGATTATAAAGCTCAAGGAATTTCTAGCCCTGTTTTGGATGTAAGAAAGGGTAGTACAGCAATGACCAGTGGATGGCAGTACAGGCATGAGTAATAGAGAATGCAAACTAACAAAAATTGTTCATGATAAGACTTGACCATATCAGTTTATGCAGGTTTTAAGCGTTCCTTAAAGTGGAAGGAAGTGTTTAGCTCTTTATTATAAAGGAGTTTACAGGCTGTAGCTTTAGCATTTCCAAGTCTGCAGACACAATGGAATGCAGGGAGTGCTTTGAAGGTCCAGGTTCTTTTGTGTGAGCTGCTGATTTTGTTCTTTTTGTGTAGCTGAAGTAAAGCAAATGGCCAGAAGAGTGGCCTCAGGACAACTAGAACTTGGGTCTCCATGTCCAGCCAGCGAATGTACATCTGAAAGTGAAGCAGAGAGTGTAAAGGAAGCCTTTCACCATGTCACTGTTAGGGTCCAAAGAAGTCAATACCAACAAAGGCATAGACAGCAGACAAGTGTTAATGTTGAGTCTTGGGATCTGGGCAGTGAGAATAGATCTGAATCTGAGGAGAGTGATCTGGAGACTACATTCAGAAGTTCTGGAGGTAAGATTGAAAACAAAAAAAGCCCAATTTAATCTATTTTGTCTCTCCATCTCCCAGCAGATTTCAGCTTCTGTGGTTTTGTTACAATAATGGTCAATTTCATGTTGGAGTCTTGCCTCCAGAGAAGGTCAGTCACCCAGTCATTGGTTAACATGGATAATAGGCTGAGGATTACATGTTAATAGGTGGAGGTAGAGTCCAGTGGACTTGGAGATCCTTCATCATCATTGATTAGTATGTATCAGCATGGCAGACCCAAAGCTTTCAAATCCATGAGTATGCTTTCACACTTGATTTCTTTCAACTGGACTACAGAGATGCTTTTTCTGTAGCAGCATAGTAGGTAGTGCTTTTGGATAAAGAAAAAAGCAGAGCTTCACATGCCTACATTAACGATGTGAGCACTTAAATGTCACTACTTCTCTGTGTTCCTGACAGACAACGTAGTTTTAGTGTCTACTCATTGATATTCCATCAGTGGTTCAGGTCACTCAATTCATATTATTTTTTGCCTAATTATTTTGTTCCATTCTGACACCCTAGGGAGAAGCTGCCAGTTGCCATTACAAGATGAACAAGCCGAGTCTGGAAGAGCCATTCATAAGAATGCAGTCCTTCCTCAACAAGCTGAGAATCTCTCTAGAGTATGTACAGTAATTCAAGAAATCTAGTTGCAGCTTGTTATCTGGAAAAGAGTTTAGCCTGCTCTCCCCATGTTGTGCACTGAACTACCAAGATCTTTTCAGCTGTGATCTGACTTAACAGCCCTCCAATCCTTCCCCCCCTTTTTTTTGTTTGTCTGATTCCTAGTGTAAGGAGCAGGAGATAGGTTGAAACTCAGAGTGATCAAATTAATTTCAATTTGATGCAGTGTTTTTTAACATTACTGACTAAAATGTATATTCTTTAATAAGCATCTCAAATGATGATGTCTTTTACAGGGGCATTCAAGGGAATCACATTGTTCCCTTAATTCATCTCCTGATGAAGAATTCTTGACTCCCAATCCTGGTGATTTCCTTCCTCCTCCTACTCAGGGAAGTTCAGAACTAGAGGTAAAATTAACAGAAAAGACAGGAATGAAGTCTGTGGGGAAATTTAGATGTAAGTTACACATTGTGGTTTTATTATGCTCCTGTTTGATTTGAAGATGAACTGTAGAAAATGGGAGAATGACACATTTTATTCTGTTCTTTTGAAATAATATTTACAAATAAAGATTTATGCAAAAGTAAGAAAAATCTAACCCTGTTGCTTTAAAACACACCCCTGCCAGAAAAAAAAAATATCACAAAACCCCAAACAACTAAAACCCCACAAACACACAGACTCCCAAAACACCAGGGGTGTGTTTTCTCAATTTATTTGATAGGAAATACATAATCTGTGGCTGAGAAGGGATTTATGCAGTTGGTAATCTCAGCCTTTCCTTCACAGCTCTATCAACTGTAGTACTTAATAGTCTTAAAACAATCTCCATTCAGTTCTTGAAGATTCCAAACTATTGTATGGACTGTTAAATCCAATCGTGCTGTTTGCTGATAAGCTCTTGGAAAGTTGGTGTCTCCATTCTGATGGTTGTGAACATCATCCTGTGAGAGCTGCCCTACCCTTCACAGCTTGCCTGCCAGAAATTAAATTTGTTTCCTTTTTTTCCCCACCCCTTCAGACCTCAGGTGCTGAGGGCAAATTCGAAGATGGTTGTGAAGGAGTTTTAGAGGAACTACCTGGAGATGCAGGATCAGGTATTCAGGTGTTGGGTAAATCTGCTCTTTCTTTTGAAGGTACTTTCGAGTCAGGGAGATGCAGTCTTGTTGGATTTACATTTTTGTCAGCTGCACTTCTGTCAGAAGGCTGGAGCTTGATTCTTCAGGGTCGCCTGGTCCCTTATTCCTCATTATTTTAGTGAGAGTTCAGGATACTCAGGATTTTGGTAGATGAGGTTTGGGCATTGCAGCCACTGAAAAATTGTTGAGTGTGGTGATTATGTACTTGCTGTGTTTCAGTTAAAAACACAAAACAAAGCTTGTTCACAGCCTTTTTGTTTTTACCCTAGGGCTAAGTTTAATCTTTTTATGCAACTTGCTTGTAGTGCTGGAAACTGAATTAGACTTCTGTTTACACATCAATATTCATATCGCTAGAAGGATCTTGAGCTTAAAAACTGTAAGAGCTGACATTGTGTGTGTGTGCAGAATAATGGAAGGATCGTTGTTGTTTCTCTACTCTGTTGCCTCTCTTAGCTCAAATTTGTAAATGTTGTGATATTCCCCAGTGCTTCAGTGGCTGGCTGGCTGGCAGCTGGGGTATGTTTATGAAAATGCACCTTTAAAACACATTTGTCTCTTGACAACAACAAAGGTCACAAGAACTAAAAAATTTAATAACGATGCAATTTCCTGCTCAGTGAGTTGTGTCGCTTTTCTTTTGTACTTGCAAAACCAAATAACAGGGAACATTTGTTATTTGTATTCAGGAGGAAAAATTCTCTTCTGCAGCACAGCAGCACAGAACTGTGGCAGTAACACGCGAGGAGTGAATCAACTTAGCCTCGTGCCTGTAGCCAGGTAGATAGACTTATTTTCATCATTACTCCAAACATATATTAGGCCATAAATTGTGCTCTCTTATTAATTGTGCCTATATTGCTAATACTCAAATAAGATGCCAGTGGTGGTATTTTAATGGTTATCTACATATCACAGTTCCTTACCAAGAAAATACTAAAAGTGTTTCTCAAGTCTCACTGGGTTTTGTGTTCTACAGTGTTCAGTTTGGGGGGTTTTTTTTTGCTTAATGAGGGAGCTAAAATAGGAAAAATAAGTCATGTATGTATTACAATTCCTTTTACACTGATAAACTAGTCTTAAACAGAGCAAAGATAATTCAAATTAAGGCTTCAGTCATCTGTTTTAATTGTGTTGTGCTTTGGTTTTGGAGCTCAAGTGGCATGAAGATCTTGCCTTTTTCACTCCTGTGGGAGCAACCCAATGTGAGTGTGCTCACTGTATCTTGCCTGCAGACATTAGCCCATGCTTGGACACTTGCTGTCTCATTTGTCAAACATGAGGTGTTTATATCCAGTATTTTTTGTATATTTTATATTCTAATAGTACACAGAGACGTTGTCCAGAATCACCACTTCATGCTGCAAGGGATGCTTTTGCTTAAAGAGTAGTCCTCACCTTGAAGATCTTAACAGCAGTGGCTTTCAGGCTTCTTAAAAGCCTGTAGCCTCCCTGTAGCTCAGCTTTCCTTGTGTTCCTCCACAGTTAGCAGCTGCTCACTTTCTCAGTGTGGGAGTGAGAGCTGTTTTTACTGTCTGTCAGTGTTGCACTCTCTCCCCTCCACTGGAGGAACTGAGTTACCAGTGTCAAAGGTAGGCAGCAAGTGTGTGAACACTTGGCCTTAAGGTAAAAGCTGATGCTTTTGACTGCTCCCTTCACTTAGGAATTGAACTTCTGCCAGCAGGACAGAAGGGACTGTTGCTCCCTGACCACCCTGACTGAGTTAGTTTTGACCTTGTTACAGTTTGGGAGAACAGCTTACAATACAGAACAGTCAAAGGATGATAAAACAATGTAGTGATGTATATTCACAGGTTTTTATTTAACTTTCAGGTTTTGTTCTGAAACTGCATATGTCAGTTAGAAGTTTTCTCCTTAAGGGACACAAACCCATAATGTGCTTAAAATGGCATTTTTCTCCTAGCACTCTCCATCTTCTAAGGTTTTAAGCAAAAAGTTTTTACGAGCTGCAGCCTACCTCAGAGAGAAGCTACTCCTTTGAGTTTCTTGAAAGAGAGAAAATTAATTTATTTTCATAATTCTCTGAGAGTATCAATGAATATGACCTTTCTTCCCTCTTCTCAGTGTTGAAGCAGCACAGGAAGCAATACAGTGGGAGTCACGGGAGGAATGCAAAGAAAAAGATGTGTAAGAGCCACAGACCATTTTATATCCAAACTTCAGCAAGTTGGTCATGATCATTGTGAAAGTTTTGTGTTGATGCAAAACAGGAAGAGACAGACCAAAGCAGAGAGAGAGAGAAAGCAGCCTGAAGCATTGAAAGAACATTCTCTCATGCTAAGTCGGGAGATTGGTATAAAAGAACTAGCACATACAGACCTTTAGCAGTTCCAGTTTATCTGAGTAATTCTTTTAAAGGCTCCTAGGACCTAAATTTAGTCTTAATTAATGGTCGTTAATTTTTGTTAAGCCCTGAGGTCTTCCCTTGGCTTTGGAGAGAGTTTTCTACCTGCTGGTTCATTTTTGAAGTTCTTGCCCTTTCTGGAGGCAGTTTCCTGAGCTTACTTTTCTAGGATAATTATTAAAATTAAGAAATCCTGTAAAGCAGGGGAAAGCAAATAATTAACCTTGTCTGTCTCTGCAAGATTATTGAAGATGGTGATCTTTAGCCTTCCAAGAATTCTGTGGGAAGTTTTCAAAGGGAATGTCTCCCTTCTGGAAAACTAGATAAGACTGAAAAAAAAATGAAAATTTAAAGAACCTGAAAATGGCAGAATTTAGTGATTCACAAGTGTAAGAAGTGACTATTCTAACATCTTTCAATACTTCAGATCAGTGACAGATATTCAGGATTTGTCAAGTATCCTCTGTGAGCAAGACAACTACTACAGGGATACAGGTTATAAAACACCCAGAGTGAGTCATGCACCAACCAGCGTCAGCACTCCCCTCAGCTCAGGTAACTGCAGAGGGGAAACAAGGACGGAGCAGTGAGTTACTGAACCTTTCTATGCCAGGAGCCAGACCTTCCTGCCAAGACTGTGCTCATGGAAAAATCATTGATGTGAACAATGGAAACTCCATTGACGTAGTAAATGCAGAAATGTTGGGCTTGGAATAAGTAACCACAAGAAATGCTGTTGTTTGAAATCTCAGTGTTTTGGTCTGGATAGTTACAACTTCGTAGTTAGAGCCTGTTTGGTCAAGAGAAATCTTTAATGTAGAACTAAAGGAGAATTTACGGGGGTACAGCTGAAAAAGCCACTATCTGAAAGGTCTCTCAAAGGTCATTACTTGGTAGTTAATGGTAACCTTCATAAATCAGAAACTGTCTTAGACATTTAAAATTTATTTACAGCGATACATGTAGCATTTTAAAGACAGGCAATGCAATAAGCACTTAGTATGTTTTGAGCACTGGTGAAGTGTTTGTTGAACTTAAGTGTTATTTAAGAGCAACGAATTATTACTGTTTGCTCTGTGCTTTCATTAATTTGGTGTAATAGAGTAGTCAAAATTTCCCAGTTGGCGAAGTTAAGCATAAATAATAACTCCTAGGTAGTCAGTTTGGACTTCTGTTTAGAGACCATTTATGGACAATAATTTTTTAGAGTTTCCTGTGCAGGTGTCTGTTCAATAAACCTTTTTCTGCTTTCATTCAAATGTGACCGAGATACAAAAAAAAGATAATAGTTTCCAGCCTTGCTGTTATCTTTTTCTTTTTTTTTTTTTTTTAATTCTAGAATTAAAAATTCCACTGGCTTCTGAGAAATACAAACACTGCTGTGAAACAGCTTCCTTTTGTAGTTCTCACAAATTCTCTGCAGTGTCCAGTACATTCACTACAGCCCAAGAAGAGGGAAGGAACACTGAAATTCCTTTGGTTGCTTCAGGAGTTTGCTCGCCTGAGTTGAAAGAGCCTGTAAGTCTAGAAAAATTACCTTGCACCAACCATTCTTTAAAATATTGTTAAAAATACTTTTTCTTAAAATAAATGCAATATGAGAAGCACAGAAATACTTCTAGGGCTCTGTGAGTATTTTTGAATCCCGGATCTGTTGACATAATGAGAGCAGTCACTGACTCTGCAGAGAGTTGGCTTCCCTTGCATCTGATTGTGTGTAAATGTTGGGCACCATCAAAGTGGCCTTGCCTGCCCTCCCTTCTCTACCTGTAAAGAATTGCTGTTTCCCAGCATTCCCAGGTAATCTGGGAACACTGAGCTGGTAAATAGCTGTGAGATGGTTGGGTAGGAAAGGTGTGGTTTTACTGGGGGAGGAGGGGTTGATCACTTAGTGTTCTGGTGAGGCAACAGCAGGCTGCTTATCTAAACCACTCCAAATTCACAAGTGACTGTGAACTGTGGGCTTTTGACTATGTGAGAGTGCAGAATAAACCTGAATGAAAAGAAGGGCATGTGCAGGTGTGTAAGTTTTCATGGGAAACTGAAGAATTCTCAAAACTTAGTAGCAGGAGGTAAATGAGTACATAAATGGATTCCATGAGGAAGAAAACTAAGCCTCCATCTGGTAGTTTAGAAGCAAGTAAATGTTCAGAAAGCCCTTGTATTAGGGGATTAAGTTTGTCCTTTTAATGCACAGATGTGGTATAATGTTATCAACTTTGTTGTATCAAAAAATCCTCTCTCTTTGGAGTTGACAGTTTCCAAGGTCGCTGCAGTCATTTCCAGTAATCTTTCTGGAACCAAGGGTGTTCTGGAGCCTCAGCATGATCTTAACTGTTGTTTTTCAGATATTTATATATGAAATAGTTGTCTTTATGTCTTTCTTATTTTTATTCATTGCTGGGGTTGTCACTTAAAAGTTAAGTGAGCAGTAGTGACTGCGTTCATTGTCATCAGGTTAGGTCTGTGTCTTCCTGCTTGTGCAGCAGACAGTTTGGATTCATTAAGCCCATTAGTGCTGCCCTGACTGGCTCTGCGGAGACACTGGAGTGTGTCACTGTACTGTATAAGTCTTACTCTAGGATTGAGTGCATGAAGCACCCGTTTCTATTTTGAAGACGGTGAGGACCTGCCCATGATTACAAATTCTTGATTATGGGGGCTGTTTTGGTGAATAGATGTGCCTGGGTTTCATAATTTAATTAAAACATAATTAAAGCTTCAAAGCAGACAATGGGAACTTAAGAGATGTTGGAACTGCCCTTTCTTACACAGGATGAGTTGCCAGTAGTTGCTTCATCCGTGAGAAGCACCAGGAAGGCATCTGGTAAGTCTCTTAACAGCCCAAATAGAATGATCAATAAATGGAGAAACAGATTTGAAAAGAAATTTTGCAGTTTTATTTCTCTCTCTTTTTTTCCCTCCTGGGCATCTCTTTTTAATAGGAGTGATGGCTTTGCACACAACTGTGTATTGCCAGTGGTAATTAGGTTATGGATTTTGTGTTTGCATTTGCAGACTAAGAACTCTGACCTCTAATCAACCTACTTTTGAAGTGCAAATATTACTGGCCTAAAATTTGCAGTAAAGGATTAGAACTGGATGTGCAAGTCTAGCTCTGAGTGACTTTTCCATTATGAAATTATTTAAGGATATTTGATAAAATGTGAATGAGCCAGGCTCGTGCAGGTTGGTAAATGAAACATGTCAGCAAGATGCTGTCAGAATGTAAGCCTATATCACAGTTATTAAGGATTAATCACTGCTAATTAACTAGACTTTTTTTTTCTATCTCAGCACTCTCACAGGCCCCTACCCACTTCACTGATGAGCTGCCTCCACCAGCCCAAGAGCTGCTGGATGAAATTGGTAAGAGGCACTTCACCCAAAATGGTAGGAGGCTTGGCAGCTGTGTTCAATCAGGATTTCTCCCAGATCATTCCCTACTGAAATACACAAGAGCTTCCAAATTAGTTGCAGTCAGACCAATGATTAGGAAGTTAGACATCAACAGCTTAAATAACTGACAGTTATTTAAGTTAGTCCTTGAAGTTCCTGCATTTCACGTAACGGTTAGTGCTGCTGCTGCCAGCAGTGAGCTTATTGAGTGCTGCAGTGATTTAACACACGTGAATTTTGTGTAAACTGAATTATTCAAAGGTGTCCTGGAGAAATGCATATCCTCTGGACAGCTGCATCCCTCAGGTACTTTTGCAAAGCTTAGTCTCAGTGATTTACATTTCTTTTTGTAATCACACTCACCTTCAGACAGAACAACTCCACGTTGTTTTTACTGGTGTGAGTTACAGAAGAATTTCCAATGCTTATTCAACTATAAACTCTTCCTAAACTAACACCAGACACTGAGATGGTTAAATGCATGTAGATCCTATGCTTTTTATAAATGAGGCACCCAGACATATTCTAAACTTTTTATTTCCTCATTCATCAATACAGGGACACGTGGAGACTGGCATAAATGAATAGATAATGGTAGAATTAATACATGAACTGATTATAGATTAAAGGTTTTCATCGAGGTTTGGATGGATAAAGTAATGTGGTACTTTAGATTGTATAGAGTCAATTTACAAAGCTTGACTAGATCAATAAGGAAATGTGCTGTTTTTAACAGAATATTTAAAGCAGCAGGATTCCATCGCTCGAGACTTGAAAGGGAAGAGGTTGTATGACTACGGAGAGCAAACAAATGGTTAGTTGGTAATAGTCTTAACGTAGAGAATACAAATAGTAGCGTGTTGCAAAATTACTCTGAGTACTTGTCACTGGATGTTCAGCTGTACAGTAAACTCTGGTGTTTAGCTTGTTTTGTTATTTGTGGTTGGTTAGAAATTTGAGAGGACTCTCCCTTTGTTGGTAAGGTTACACGCAGTGTGTTTGCAGACAGCACCCCCTCCACCAGCCTTTCTCTGTGTATTCACTCTCTAATGGGGGTTTGGTGTGGAAGGCTTGTGGGTCTGAACTATCAGAATTAATCTACTTTTATTTTGCCACTGTAACATGTGCTGTGTTCAAACAGAAGTGATGAAACCCACCGAAGTGTAGATGGTGGGCAGCTGGGTAAGAGGAGCTGATGTTTCCATCGTGGGAGGGTGGTTCAGCTGAGAAAGTGGCCAGGGCACAGTAACTGCGTATGGGTCTTGTTCACCCTAATGAAATTGTGCCTCTGGTCTCATGGGGTAAGAAAACAGCCTCCACTGGGGTGATCAGTATTATATTTCCTGTTCTGATACAGAGATACCAAAGATAGTGGTAGTGAGTCCTGGTGCTTCTGAAACTGCAAATAGTAATAAGCAGGAATAACTCTGAGATGTTAGAGGAGCAGAAAACCAAAATCTTTACAAGCTTTGCATTTATTTCCAGTGAGTCAGAAACTGAGGAGCAGTTCAAAAAGTAAAAAAAGACACACAAAAAAAGGGGGAACATGAGTTAGTCTGTAAATAGGCTAAATAGCATAATCACTTGAGAATGGTACTGGCACTTGTTTGTGTTACCCTGCAGCTTTGTTAGATCTCCCATTTACAGTTGTTACCTAGAAGAGAGAAGCTGCTGTCACTTTATTCATAGGAGCATCTTGGTTTTGGGTGGTAAGCAGTGCAGCAGCCTGTATTGCTCGCTGTTCAATCACTGTGGTTTTTGTTGTATTTGCATAAAGTACAGCTATTTCAGACTCCATTTTTGTGACAGCCTACTGCTTCCTGCTTATCATAGCTTAGCAGAAGGTGGCTGAATATATTCACATGCTGTAGGGAACAGAACTTGCCGAGATAAGTCTTGTGAGGGATATCATTGGATTTTGCTAAGTAGGGTAACAAAGCTAACATCCACAGGTTTTCTTTTGATTTCTCTCCCATATCTAGGATTGTAAGGGGAAAGATTAAAGATTAACTTCCACATGCATTTTTCATTTTCGTACGAAGCAAAATCTTTGGTCCTGTGAATCTAAAAACGTGTTACAGTAAAATATTTATCTGTGCCTTGCTATTAGTCGCCTTTGACTGTAGATAATGTGAATTTGCTTAACTGGTGGAAAATCAGATGACTGAGGAAGGCGTAACTGAGAAGTGGACAACTGGAAGTTTCCCAAGTGCAGTAAATAAAACCACATTTGTATTTTCTTTTATTATCTTCCTTCATACCCTTGATATTAAAATCTTTCTGTTTATATGAATAGTTCCTGATCAAATTAAAATGGAAGACAGAGAGTCAGAAAAAGAACCTGAAAGAAATGAGAAAAGCCATAGTTTATGGACTAATGAGTCATTTACTCTAGCTGAGGACACAGAAAGGTATGGAAAAAGAGTGATAAGGCATGTTTGGCTTTGAGTTACAAAGATTAGAATAATGGTTCCAGTATATTTTAACAGGATTCAGTGCTTATAGTAAGCCATTTTTTTTAAGAACCCTGATAATTATGACTGTTTTCTTTTAAAATGTATGTTTCTTTTGAACTTGCCAGCATCCATTTAAAATTGTTTATTCAACAGGGCTCACTCTACTCTCGATGATGTTTTAGAAAGAATGCTCCGTGCAGTTCCTGGAGATGAGGAGATCCAAGAACAACCTCAGGCACACACTCTTGGGTTAGCTGATCATTCATGCTTTGTTCACAAGTTTATTTTGTTTATGTTCTGTGTACAGACCCGTGCAGGACTTAGCAGAAAATGGGCTGTCGTTCCTTATAGAGTAATGTGTTGGGGAACTTGCCTAGAGGCATCAGTCTGAACTCTCCGTGCTAAATTGAGAGGGAAAAGGATGTTTTGCTAATGTAATTTCTTGTTGGTAGAAAGCAAATGCTTCAGTAGGCTCAGAAGGCAGTGCACAGTCTGCACAGAAATCGGAGATAATTTGACAGAATGGTGGATTTTTTTGAGATAAAGAAGAATGTACATTAAGAGAACAGAATTATGAAAGCTCTTAAAAAAAAACTTTAAAGACTTTGGAAAGATGGTTATACAGTATAGGAGGAAATGAAGAAACTGTCAGAAGTCATTTCCACATCGTTTTATTTGGGCTATGAACCTTTTCCTTAGCTTTTTTCCTCTTAGAACTAAAGATCAGAGCCTTGTAACTCTTATCAGCTCCACAGGAGATGCCAGTGAGTAGCAGTCGTAACTCACTCCTAACATACATCTTACTAAGGAACACAAGATATTCTTGTGTTTGGCATCAGGATTTTTTTTTTTTTTAATTGAACACAGAAGGCAAATGTCAGGGTACCCAGGGGGATCTTGCCCACAGGACACACTAGTTAGGTCATGTTGAAAATAGAAAGGCATCTAGTATCTCCAGAGCCCTCTGTTTTAGTGCTCTGTATTCATCCCGTCTAAAAATAGAAAAATGGGGATGATACACCAAACTCTTGTCTTTCAAGGGCTGAAAACCTGCAAGATCCAGAAGATGTTGGAAGGAAGAAGGGAGTAGAAGAAGGCAGAGCTGGGGCCAGAGGCCGAGCGCCAGGAAGCTGTGCAGGGAGTTCAGGTCTGCTTGGTCTGCAAAGCTACTGAATGCTGACAAACCCAGAGCTTTCTCTTTGAAGTTTTGTGTGACTCTCTATGTTCTTCTTGGTTCTGAGCTGAATTGACATGTTTTTTAGACAAGAATCCTGAAGCTCAGAAATTCCGCTCACAGGAACAGCTGTCTCCATCCTCACCCTTCAGGTGAGCCTCCCTGGGAATTAAATTGGGCTCTTGGTGGAAATTTGTGTGTTCTCTGGCTGCACGAGATGCATGCTTGTCTTCCATCCCCAGGAGGTGGAAGGGGCAATATGAAATCCCATTCCCTTGTAAGTTGTAGTTTCATATAAGAAAAAGAAATCAAGTGTGTAATTCTTTCTTTTTTTTTTCCCTACAGGATCATTGTTTTGGATCAAAGCTCTGCTGCATGATTAAAATGGAGAGTGGATAAGTACCAATGCATCACCTGCTTCCTGCTGCCTGTGAATTGCAACCCTTTCCAGCCACATAAACAATTGTGAAGCTCTGGACTCCCTTTAACTGCAGCAGCAAGTACAGCAAAAAAATTCTAATGCTCTGCTTTGTAAAACAGCTTGTACAGGTTTTACACCACCACTGCGTGTAAAGGCAGTGTCAGTAATGCCACAGGACTGAGCTGTTTCCTGACTATAACATCTTTATGAAGCTGGCTGTGTGCTGGGGCTTTTTTTCTGCACGTGCAGGCTTTAATAAGCAAAAGAATTTCTTGCTCTGTTGCATTATGCAGTTCTCAGTGTTAAAGACAAAACGATTGTAATTCTGTGTTCTGCTGTTACTGCTCAGGCACTTGTTAAATTTTTCCATGCTGGAGTGTGGAGCACTGTTCCAGCCCATGCAGTGTATGTTTTTCCTTGCTCATTAAATTTAACAAGGTAATTTCTTGTTTTCTCTATTCTTAGTGCTTTTGTGATCTCACGTTGAACTGATTTGACTGATTAAGGGGATTAATTGCTGTGCAAAAAGTTAATGAGAAAAAAGCAGTGTTCTCGGGAGATTGCAAGTGCAGCAATACATTTCCTGCCAGGGTTAGACAAAATAGGAGAAAATCTGGGTAATATTACAAAGAAAGATACCTGTGGTTTAATTAAACCACTCTTCTGGTATGTCTCATCCCCAAAAAAGTCCCTGGATATAACTGAGCTTTGGATGAGGATTTTGATGGGCACAGTGACCTCATACTTATTTTTTTGTGTGCTAAATCCTGTGCAGGTGCAGGAGGGGTGAAGATTGTCCTTGTCCCTTTTTAACAGACACTGGGGTGGCAGCTGCTGTCACGCAGCTGCGTAAACCACACGTTGCTTCTCATTCCTGGGCACGTGGGGTACTGCTGCCTATGTAACTGTTAGTTAATTTGGTTTAATAATGCTAATAAATGTTTCCATGTTACTGTGCTGCCATGTGGTTATTTTTCTGTTCTTTGGAGTTCTGGAGTTTTTGTTTTGCTGCGGTTTTTTTTGTTTTTTTACTTGTTTGCCTATGTTTCCCATCATCAGACTCTGTGTACAACTACGTGCTGATGGAGCTACTCCAGGGAAGACGCTGATGCAGGCAGACTTGGGGGAGCTTTCTTCAGAAGAGATCAAGAAAAAAATAAAGATCTTTCATCCATTTATTCGTGTGGTGGTAGTGATAGAGCAGAAGCAATAGCAACGAGGAGGCTGCGGTTTGAGTTCTGCCCCTCAGCAGTGCTGGTGCATGGGAAACAGAGCTCACTCCTGGACATAACACAAGTGTAATATTTTCTAACCCAGGCTCACACCAACTGCCAGTACCCAGCTTTCTCTGTGCACAAATTCTGTACCCTTGCTGCAGGCACAACTTTACACTCTTGATACAAGCTGCTGGACCAAGATCCTGCTTTACATTGGGGCAGTGCAGAGCATGGTGCCACTGCAGCCTGGTGCAAGGCACAGATGACAGTGACACTGCTAACAAATGCATGCAAAAGGTAAATGGCAATGTTTTTTTTCTATTTCGTAGCCTTATACAATTAAATAAAATAATTAAAACTTGGAGGGCTGCAGCAGAGTGGTGGAACAGAGCAAGCACACATTTTTACACGCACATAATTATTTATCACTTTGGTTTGCAACATGTGAAATCTCCTTAACTGCTCGGATTTCTTTTTCTGTTTATCTGCCAGACCAAATGGTGAGCAGTCTGTGAACCATTTCCCTATCTTCTTTTAAATCTCTCTGTGGAGAATTTTTATTTCTGTTGTTAGAGCTTTTCAAGTGGCCCCATAGCCTGTCTGCTCTTATCGAGGCCAGAACACAGCAGTGAGAGATCTCAGTTTTTCACCTGGTTGTACTTTTCCAGTGTTAATTTAAGCAAGAATGTAAATCATCCTAATACTATCAAGCATGGAGACAAAAGCTGTAATTAATAGGAACAATTAAACATGGACCAGTGAAAGACGGCGGAGCGGATCAGAGGGGGCCCATCTAATGCTGCTTCCTAGAGAATGAAAGGCCAATTAATTAAATTAAATTAAGACAGTGATGCTGAGCTGTTCTAATTCCTCTCTGAGCTGTTTTGCAGGTAGGAAAACAAGTGGAGAGGGAGGTTGAGGCAGGGATGGGGCTGAGGATGGGTGTCCTGTAGCTGCTGTATTTCTGTGCAGGTGCCTGCAGGACCCTGCTGTGATTTTGAAGACGAGAAGAAAAGCAGATGTCCACTCCAAGCAGGTTCTTGTTTTGGAGTAGAACATTTTGCATGAAGGAAATGCTACACTGCTTTTTTTGTTCTTAACCTCCTGGTGGCCTGAGGTGAGGGGCTGGAAGGGAGGGATGTTTCCTTAGGCAAGGGAAATAAAAGTTTGCAGTTTACCCTGTGATTGGGTGGCTCCTCTCCCATGAGAAGACAACGTCGTGTCCTGGGGAGCAGCAGGAGGAGCGCTGGGGACTTCAACTCTCCAGGAGCCACCCATCACCCTGGACATGGGGAGCAGCTACAGCACCAGGCCCTTCTCTGTGCCCGAGTTGGGTAAGGCTGGGTGGGACAGGCTGAGCCTGAAGATGACACTGGTGCTGGCAGGATCTGGCCAGGGTCAGACGGGTGGAGATGGTGTCACCTTGTCCCGCAGCCCCTCTGCGCCGGGGCCGGGTGCAGCAGGAGTGGTTTTTGCCATCCCCCAGTGGTGGTTCCCACAGCACACCATCTTCAGCAGGCAGCTCTGGAACTGGGCAGGGAAAATGGAGGTTACAGTGTGATGGCAGAGAGCTGGTGTCCCGGAGTGTGGGCACCCCCCAGCCTGCTGTATTTTGGGGGAGATCTGTATTAATTTCCAACCCAACTCTTTGCAGACCCTGGCAGTTTACTGATAGTAAAAGGTTTGTCCTGTTTGCTTTGTGTATTCAATGAATACTTTGTGATCTAAAATTAAATAGCCTGAACCCATAAAATCATGGAAGCAGAAAAAGAGCTCTTGTTGGGGCTTGAAGTCCACTCCCTCCCTTTCAATTTTATTCTCCAAACCCTGCCTGCTCATACAGCAACTCCTAGATCGAGCCTGCATCTACACTTCCAGATGGGATAGATGGTTCCCCCACATTATATGAGACTATGAAGTTCTCCAGAAGCCTCCATGAAGCTGTGGTTTCATTATCTAATGGCTTTGTGTCTCACCTGTTTGTTCATGAAGACGTAGATGACTGGGTTGTAAACCGTGGCTGTCTTGGAGAAGTAGGAGGGCAGGGACGCCAGAGCTGGCTGGATGGCGATGTCATTGTTGGTGGCCACCACCAAGGCAAAGGTGGTGTAAGGCAGCCAGCAGAGGAGGAAGGCCACCACCATCACGATCACCATGCGCGTCACCTCCCGCTCCGCCTGCTGCGTTGTGTCCGATTCCTTCTGCTGTGCTGCAGCCTGTGGTGAGTTTTGGAAAGAGAGTTAACATCTGGAGAGCTGGCAGCAAGTTCCAACAGCATTTCCCTCCCTTGGGTGCCCTGACAACAGCCCCAGGAGATGTCAGCTCCATCAACTGCCATAAAAATCTGCTGTGAGGCTCTTCATCCCAATGGAGATGTGCCTTGCCAGCATTTTGTGAGTGGGAAACCATTGTCTCACCTGTACTGGCCGTACTTACTGCTCGCAGGGTCACCAGCAGGTTGGTGTAGGAGAAGAGGATCAGGCTGAGGGGCATCACGAAGCAGGTGACAAACAAAGCCAAGATGTAGCTGTTGTTGGTGCTGCCACCGCTGTACCAGTTGGGCCCACAAGAGGTTCTCAGACCTGGAACAAACAAGTCCAAGTGAGAACAGCTGAGGAAGAACTTCCAAGAGAGGATTGTGGACTGAGCAAGCAGGTGGTGGTCACATTTTAAATACCAGAACAGAGCCTCTCCAACTGCCCTGCACTTGAAAATGAGGTGCAAGAAGCAGCTGTGGAGTTGAGCTCACACCCAAAGCTCATCTCCCCTACCTTCAGGCACGTAGCTGCTCCAGCCCAGCAGCGGTGGGGTTGTCCAGAGCAGTGCCCAGCCCCAGGTGAAGGCGCAGCCGGTCACGGCGTGGTGGTGCTGGAACCGAAAGTCTCGCAGGGGTCTGCAGACCACGACGTAGCGCTCGAAGGCCAGGATGGCCAGGGACCACAGCCCCACGATGCCTGGGGGGAGGAGGAGAGTTTGTGTCTTAGGAACAGGGTTGCCCACCACTGTGTTGCCAGTGCTGGGACATAGCAGCCCATGAGTACAAGCCATTGAAGTAAACGGTGGTGTAACAAGAGGCTGGACAGTTTTTTATGGCAGGGAGAGCTGTGAGGGTATCTGGCCTTTAAAAATGAAGCTGCAGTTGGGTGTCTGTGACACATTGTGGTTATGACCAGGGTCTCTCCAATGGAGTGTCCTCAACAAAAGGTTTCATGTGTGTTTCTTGTGCCCAGTGACATTTCCCTCCCTGTGAAGCCCAAGACACAGCAGGTGGTGACCCAGCACAGCCAACCACCTACTTGACCCTTCCCTGTGCTAAAGGGCAGCTGAAAGACACGAGTTCTACATCATGCATGAAAGCATTGCCTTTAGGAGAAGCAGCAAGTTGAGGAAACATTCCCCAAAGCTTCTTTGCTAAATGCAATGGCACCAACCAAAGACCAAGACAGGGCTCGAGGTTTGTGTCCTTACCTGTCAGGGAGACCATGAAGCCCTCCAGCTCGCACAGCCGTTGGCCGAACACGAAGAAGCCGTTGATGTTGTTGGAGAAGCTGACGGAGCTGCCACAGAGCGTCACCAGCAGGTTGGCCACAGCCAGGTTCACCAGGATGTAGTTCAGGGGCGACCGGAGCTTCTTGTACCTGATGGAAACCACAATGACCAAGCTGTTCACAACTGAGGCAGAGAGCACCACGGTGCCCATCAGCACGGCCACTGACAGGTACATCCCCCGGGGGGCCTGGTGGGGCCACTGGGGGCCATCGAAGGGCCCGGGGGTCCCATTATTTGGGGGCTCCTGCGAGCTGTTGGAGGAGAACATCAGCCTTCTGGAGAGAGGTGCAGGTGAGGCTCCCCAGAAGCGAAGCCTTTTTATAAAGCGGGAGGGTCTGAGGAGCCCAGGGGAGCTTTGTGGTCAAACACCTTAAGCTGGTTTTCAATCTGGGGTTTGTCCTCCCAATCCCCCCTGTGGATAATCAGCTCTTTGTTCTGGAGGGGGATCGAGTGGCTTAAACCTGGGGCTGGGCAGGGCTCAGTGAATTGAGTAAATAGCTGGGTGGGTCCTTGTGCTCCCCACCTGCCCCCACCCCCCCAATAAGTGTGGTATTTTATAACATAGCTATTAATTACAAATGCATGAATAAATATATGCTATTATGTGTGTGTGTGCCTTTAAATACAGCTACCTGTAGCTGTACCTATGGATAATATATTCATATGTATGGATAATATATTCATATGGATGATCTTTTGAGGTCCCTTTCAACCCCTAGGATTCTGTGATTCTGTGATCTCTGGGTCACTCGGTGCTGTACCACAGCCTGGCCATGATGCCAAGCTCACGCACCCACGGGACCACGGTACCGCCGTGGGAACACCTGAAAGCTCCACCACCACCATCAACCTTTTGGCTTGTTTGGGGTTTGATTTTTTTTTTCCCCCTTTTTATTTTGAGTTCTCTTTATAAATATTAACAAATCTGACAAAAAGTACACGGATAGGTAATACTGAAATACAAAAGTCTTTTAGGATGCAGGTGAGGACGGTTTCTGCAGCCTTCACATGGTAGCAAAACATCAGTATCAAACATTTCACGAGGCCTGGCATGACAAACCACCACTCTGCATGCAGCTGGGACAGACAGACGGACCCTCCGCTTAGAAAAGACCGGGGTACAAAGTGAAGGAACCCACACACACACACACACCCTGTGTCCTACTCCACCTCGGGTGTAAACCAGTTTCGTGGCTGAAAGAAACGATGGATTGAAAGGAACGTTGCAAGAAAAGGGAGCTCCTGAGGCTCTCCTGGAAGCTCAGACCCAAACCAGGTTTAAGGACTTCAAATATTTCTGGGAAAGTGCAGCATTTCACAGATTTTGCTCATCCCACTGGATGAAGGTTCTTGTGCAAACACGACTTTGTCGTGTTTGCACAAGAACCTTCATCCAGTGGGATGAGGATGCAGAGACCAACCAAGGTGGGTCACGGAGGGTGAGACCTGGGTTTATCCTCATAACATTGTTATATTATTACTGTGCCATACATGGAAATCTGGTTTGGATGCTGTTTGAGGCAGAAAATGGACCGACCCAATGGCCGTGCCGCAGCCAAAGCATCTCCACAACCGGGCTGCCGGCTCCATTGGGTTTTTGGCAATGGCATGGATTGGAAAAGGATGAATCAGGGCAAAGTGATAGAAAAAATGTAGCCTGAAAGCCAGCTTTGCTGGGGAAATAGCTGTGCTGAGGCTGCGTGGCTCCGGGAGGTCTCATTAGGAGCACGGCTGCAGACCGGCAGGTCCTGGGATGCAGGAACGGCCGGCGGCTTCACTGAGGTTTTTATTCACCCCCTGCACTTCAGCAAAGGAGAAGCAGCCTGGTCCTGGGAAGCTGACTCTCATCTGGCTGGGTAACTTCCCGTGGGTTATTGGAGAGGACGGGCACAACATCCCTGGAAGAGAAGCAAACAGTCTTCCTAGGTTATCGGGGGACACAATCATTCCAACGGAGGAGTTTAAATGCATAAGGGACGGTTTAGGCCCAAACCACAGAGACTGACAAACCACCAGGAATATGGCACGAGTGCCTTGAGGAAACAGTTCTGGGTTTTAGTGATGCCTTTTGCTCAGATACACGAACAGAGAGTGATGCATTCATTTTTGCCACTGAATCGCAAGGCAGCGAGAAGGTAACTCAGTACAGCCAAGAGTTGGGAGAGGAGCTGGAGCTGCAGTGCATGCAGGTCTTCAGTGTCTGTGTGTCTGTGTCTGTGTGTGTCTGTGTGTGCATGCACGTGCACGCTCGCAGGTGTCTGTGAGTGTGTGGGGGTGCAAAGAGGCATTTCAGAAAAGCCTCGGGGGGACGGGACCTGCGTGAGCAGAGCCCACAGCTGCTGCCCTGGTGCCTGGGGAGGGTTTCCCTGCTGCCATGGCCCGGGGTGTCCCCGCCATCCCCCTTATCCGTAAACGAGAGGAGTCCAAAGGCTGTGGCTGGCAGAGCTGTGCCCGCCCGGGGAGCAGCCCCGTGGTGCTCAGTCGCTGAGGACGGCCCCCGGCAGCTCGTTCGTTAGCGTGTGCCAGCGCTCGATTTTCTTGTCTTTGTTCTTCAGGCAGTCGAACCAGTGCTTGAGGCGCTCGCCCTTGGCGTTAATTCCCAACACGACTCCACCTGGAGAGAGACACAGAGAGGAGGGAGCGCTGGGGGTGAGCACCAGCCCTGGGAGGGATGCTGGATGGAGCCAGATCGTGCAGCTGCTCTCAGGGTATCTGATGCCATGACCTGATGTGACACACGGGCAATCACAGCCTGGCTTCCTCAGCCCCTCGTGGGCTGGGACCTGCAGCTTGTCCTGGTGCCAAGGGCTGGATGCTCACTGCAATTGCAGCAGCTGTCAGAGATACTGGGCACTTGTTAGCAATAAATCACAGTGACCAGTAACAAATCACAAGCAGCTTAGACATCCAACAGAGATAAATGAAACCTCCCCGTTAAACCTGTTTTTCATCAGAAGGAAAGATCTGAAAACAGAAAGGGAGAGGGAGACAAATCTTCTCCCTGCCTGGGTGCTCCTTGCATGGGGGATGTCTGAAGTGAGGAGCAGGTGGAGGAGACGGATGGATAAAAGCAGAACAGAAACCCAGCAAGAATGAACATGGATTTGGAGAACAAATCAGGAGGCTGGAGAAGTGCAGAAGAGCAGCAGATGTAAAAAGAAGAGGCCCAGAAGGTGAAGATTAAAAAAAAAAGGCCAAGGAGACCTTTGGGAATGCCCCACTCACCTATGAAATCATTTGATTTCCCAATATCGTAGTCCCACACGGTGACTTCCAAGGTCTTTTTCGCCAGGTCACCGTGCTTTATCTCATAGCAGAACTCCTGGTGGGGAGCAGAGACGGAGTCAGAATGAATCCAGGCTGGGTTCTTGCAGGGGCTGGGACCCCCGGGAGGGGGCTGGGGGTGTCCATCCTCCTCCTCAGGCTGTTGCCCTTTGCCACCCATAGGGAACTCAACCTCTGTCCCTCACCTCGTGATTAAGGTGGTTTGGTTTTTTTCCCCTTTTAAGCCTGAAGACTGAAGAAAGCCCCGAGGTGAGAACCCCAGTGGGCAGAAACCCACCTCATTGAACTCGGGGTTCAGCGTCTTCTTCTTCACCGCTGTCTTATGCTTTGATTTCTTGTCCTCATCTGGTTTCAAGTAACTGTAACCAGAGCAATGCAGCAGGGTGAGATGGGGGCTGAGCCCCCCGAACCTGCCCCCTCCTCCCCTCCCCTGTCACAGTGCTGGAGGTGGCTGAAGAAGCAGCACTCCCCACCTCAGCACAGCCGAGTCGCTGCTGCCATCAGCGAGCACCGATTATCCCATCTCCAGTCCCTAGGGGACACTGGCATCGCACACATGCTCCCAGCTCCCCAAATTAACGCTCCCAGCCCAGAACCAGTCCAGACTCGGGACCTTAGGACTGGTCTGCTCCTCCAGAGCCTTGCCAGGAGAGAGAACCCACCGGTGGGTGTGTAAGGGGGGCAAGGAGCAAGCACAGTGGCGGCAGCTCCGTGCACTGCTGGTTCCTGCAGACACCTCCCAGCACACAAAGGAGATTAAAGGGCATTGAGCAGAGGGGGCACCTGAAATCTGGGCCACGCCCAAGTCAGTCCATCATCGTTTCATGTTGGTGCTGCTCCTTTAAACACCAGTTCTGCTTCCTCATTACACTTTCCAGACCTTGCTCATAATTACAACATTAGGGCTCATAGCGAGGAGCATCTCCTGGCTCTGCTCTGATTCCAGCCCCGCAGACACAACCTGCTGCAGACAGCACAAAGGCACCCACAGACCAGCCCTGGACAGCAGGGACTGTGCCACTCCAGGGGCTGAGCCTCTGATGGGTGTTTAAAAAAGGGAGAGTGGATTTTTATGCAAACACCTCTGCTCCTAAAGAACAGATCTGCAGGGAGGTGAAAGTGCTGCTCTGAACTCCGTTACCAGCCTCCCTCTGCCTTAACAAATATCCCTGAAAGTGCCCAAGTCTGGGTGAGGGCACTGGGGACAGGGATGTGAAGGGCACAGAGGGGCTGCCAGCCCCTCCTCACCGTGTCCCCCTGTTCTGCAGAGTCTAAAACCCCGGAGCCCAGCTCCATGCAGGCAAACCATCGCCTTCCTCCACAGATCCTGGGTGACTCCGACTGCCCTCAGTCACTCGGGGGTTGCCAAGTCTCAGCAGCTCATTACAGTCACTTTAATGGCTTTTTTTAAAAAAAAATATTGCTGGTGTTTTTCAAAAGGAAGGTTCTCCCAGTCATTTACATTGGGAAGTGTCAGTGGGACCTGCAAATGTGCCCTCGGCTCTGTTAACCGAGCCCCGGAGTCACCGGAGCCGTGGCTTGCGATTAAAGTGCTGTCTGGCCTAATTACACACACGTTGTAATTAGAGCCTTGCCAAAGCATGGGGTCATGGCCCCACTGCCGGTCTGGGAGCTGTGCTGGGAGCTGGGCTGGGAGCTTCCTCTCCCCTGGAAGCTGGGAAAGGGGCGATTAATTGCCCGTCCCCCAGGGCTGGGAGCGGGGATGCCCGCGCCCCAGTGCCACCGGCCAAGATGCCACCTGACCCGCAGGGACAGCTCAAAGGCTGAGGGTGTCACCAGGAAGGAAAGCAAAGGTGCCTGCAGGTGCTCTACCCAGGGCACAGGCACCGTCCTGACTGGGCAATACCCATCCCCACGTTGCTGGATGGGACCCGCCACCCGCTGTGCCACCAGCAAAACCCAACCGTATCTGTCTGCTTCGGCCACCAATTCTGTCCCCAGGGCCGTGTCCCTGCCACAGACCCTCTCCACAGCAAGGGCAGTGCAGGTGGGCAGTGGCAAGCCCGGCAGCGGGGCACCACGGTACCGTGGTGCCCCGCTGCCGGGCTCACCGCTGCCACCACCACGCTTCCCCACCATGGCCATGTGCCACCACGCAGATCCTGCACCCACGTTACTTTGAAACGCTGTAAAACAATCACTGGGGAATAACACGCTCCAGGCAAGGGGGAGTTGCTGCCGTGACACCCTCATTTGCATCTCCTAATGAGCTCAATTAATCTCCACTGCAGGGGGAGACAGGAGGTTCCCCGGTGGTGGCCACGGAGCAGCACTCACGTTTTGACGTAGGGGTCGGAGTAGCCGTTGGCGTCCATGGCGGCCAGGTGGGCGCAGCGGATGATGCCCACCAGCAGCCCCTGCTTCTGTGAGCTGTACTTGAGCGAGATGAGGATCCGGCCACGCTCCTCCAGAGACTTGTCCTCTGTTTTATCTATCTGGGGAGAGAACACACCCAGTCCGGGGGCTGCTCTGGGACACAGCCACAGCCAGACCCCCCCCTCCCCAGCACAAGAGATCCTCTCCCCATCCCTGATGGTGTTTGAAGGGTCAAACCACCCCACGCTCCCATGTGTAGCAGGGAGAAGCTGCTCTATCCATGGGCTCATGGTGGGGGATGCTGCTCTGAACTCCCTCACTTACCGGCAGCTGCTTCTCCAGGCAGATGTTGAAGTTTTTGGTCTGGTTGGGCTTCAGTTTCTTCAGCGGGATCCGTGTCTCCCCGATGAACTCGTTGTGGCGGAATTTGTCCTCGTCGCAGACCGAGATCCTGCAACAAGCATGGGGTGAGTGGGGCTGCTGGGGAAAAAGGAGGCAATGGCACAAGGGAACAGGCTGACCCATCACACTGCAGGTCCTCCTGGCAAGGAGACAACTTCGAGGCCACCATTCCCAGGCCAGTGCCCATTTAACACCCCCCCCAGCCCAAGCACTGCTGGAGAAGCAACCCAGAGCCTCAAGCATCCCAATGGGTCTCTCATTAAAACGTCCAAGTCATTGGTGCCTAAAGCAAAACCATTCTGAGCTGCCACCAGCCCACCTGCACCCTGCCCGGCCAAGGAGGCTCTTCTGGAAGAAGTGAGCTGCCCCACAGGGCTCCTGCCCTCCACAGCCCAGGAGCTTGGGCACTTCTCTGAGTGTGGCAGCCCCCAGGGTGTCCCCTGGCACTGGGGACATGGCTGCCCAGTCTGGGACACAGAGGGGGGTCCTCCACCTCCTCTCCCAGCATGCAGGCAAGACTGGGAGGGATGTGCAGGGGCACTCTGTGAAAGGCATCACCCCTCAGCCAAGCAGAGCTCTCCCAGTCCCCCGGGGTCCTGTGTGAGGTCGGGTCCCAGGATTCACCCCGTGACGGCAGCCCGAGCCCCAGGGAGTGATGGTGCTGCTGAGCCAAGGTTGTTTTCCATGCAAAAGCTATAAATGCCTTTCCCTGAGCTGGCAGCTAATGAGTCATTTCCCTGCTGCTTCTCTGCTGCTTCCCAGCCCGCTCCGGGCGTCAGGAGAGACGCCAGAGGAGCAAAGTTAGTGCTTGAAGGGAGCCTCTGCTCATCACTCCCGAGATCCCAGGGAGGGGGCCAGCAGGGTGACGGGTCCTTGAGAGGGACTGGCTGTCCCCCAGCAGTGCTGCCTGGAGCTGGGGACAGGGAAAGCCCTCCCAAGGGAGCATCCCACATCCCACCTGAGCCATGCAGGGACTGGCTCCCTGTCCACAAAGCAAAGGTGTTTCCCTTCCCTTCCTCCCTCCCCATTTTTTAAATTCTCCTACAGCATCTCCTTGTCCTTTTGCTGCCTGATTTTCTCTCCCTTTCACCCACTCCCACTGGTGCCCATTTCTCCCGGGTGGGACCTCTGTCTCCAGGGACCCTGCTCCGCCTTGCCGGGCTTTGACAAACAGGACCTGTTCAGGAAGGGGCAAAAGCAATTTGAGACAAAGAGTGCCCTGTGATCCCACCTCTGAGTAACTCATTACACACTATGCCTGCATGGTTTATCCATGGACAGTTTATCCACGGACGGTTTGCTCACGCTCATGCTCACCAGTGAATAAGAAGGCAGCAAGGGAGCAATGGGGATGGCTCAGCTGCATGGCACAGGGACCATTGGGGCTGGGGAGCAGCAGAGGAAGGGAGGTTGGAAAAAAGTAACAGAAGTGGGAAGAGAGGGAATGCTGCTCTCCAGAAAACCGTAACGGGATGCAGCGTTACTATAGATACCTGTGGAAAAACCCACCCCACCGCAGCAGCAAAATCCTCAGAGAGCATCTCAAACGTAGGCACAGTATTTCCTATTTCCCTTCCTCCTCTCACCTCTCTTTTAAAGGACAGAACCAAAAAAAGGAGCAGCAGCAGCTCCAGACAAGAAGCGGCACTTGCCAGTCGTGCACAACCCCACCCCCATCTGGCCAAGGCTCGGGGAGGAGAAGCCAGCATGGTTGGGAAAGTTGGGCTGGAAGGAGAGGAGGGTGGGCAGGGTTTGGTGCCTCTTAAGAACATGAGTAACAAGATCTTCCCCCTCCCAGCAATATCCGAGTACACCCCAAAAGCACAAGAAGGTATTGAACGCAGTGTCTGACCTGCTGGAGTGGGATTTACCCCCGGCATGGGCAGGGAACCTCACACGATGGAGCCAGAGGCACCACCAGCTCACTCCCAGCCCCATTTTTCCTCTGGCACCTCCGGCCACCTCTCAGGTGGGTCCCCACACTTTGTGCCCATCTGTGTGCGATGGCCAGAGGTGGTTCAGAGGCAGAGTTCTGTGTCAGCCCTCCCAGTCCCTCATCCCGTGAGTCCCAGTCCCTGTGGCTGGCTGCAGCTCACCCTCACCGGGACGTCAGGAGCGCTCCAGCCCAGCCCTGCCTTTGGGAACAGCCATGGTGCAATGACACCAGCTGGAATTTTATTACGAGAAACTGATGTGATGGAATTTTTATGCCTTGGGATAGAAAATCAGCTCAGGACAAGCAGCAAGCAATGCCTCTGGCAGCAATGTCCAACCTGCCATCCCCAGCCCATCAGCGCCAGCACCGCTCCTCCTTCAGCTCTTCATTAAACCCAATCCCCCCAGCTTGGCTTTTGATTCCACAGCTTCCACCGAGGGGTCCTGATCTTTCAGTGAAGGGCTGTGAAAGCCACCTCGTAAGAAAAACAAGCAGCAAGTGAACAATCACTGCTCATTAAAGTTACTCTGCCTCCTACTCAGCCCCGGGCTCCCGGGTTGAGGGCCTGACTCACCACCGCTCCCGCAACTCCGCTCCGCTGACTCACAGCTCTGCTCGCACATGGTGCCCACCCTGGGGAGGGGAGAGTGGGGCCAACGAGGACCCTTTTCCACCACACACATGCATGGAATGGGCAGCAGAGCCTGAAGACACCTCTCCTGTGTCTAAGACCCCTTACGGTCCCAATAGCAACTTGGGAGGCTCTCGGTGGAGGAGCAGACATGCAGATGATGCCTGCTTGGCTTAAGGACAGGGAACACCTGGCAAGGAGGGAACATAGAAAAAGATGGCATCCTAGGACTGTCCAGCTCTCCTAAAAACCAAAAGGAGGATTCAGTGTGCCTCAAAACCTGAGCACAGGAACAGCAGTAAAAGTTGGATGAAACGAGGACCTTGCCTGCAGTTCCGGAGCAAACCTCACCCAGCACCTCTGGAGCAGAGGAGTTGGTGACCCCAGCTCCCTGTGTCTGCAGTTCGCCTATTAGACCTGATCAAATACTATTTTCTGAATAATATATTTAATGAGTCATTATGTTTGTCAAACACATGATTAAACAAAGAATTCCTGGCATTCGTGGGCTAGCTGAGTAGCATATGAATAATGCATCACTTTGCCAATATATCTGGATATGAATAATTGTGTCTAATATCTGGCCAGCTCTGATATTTATTATGAATACCATCTATTTATCGCATATTACATGGATTATTTAAATGTAGGCGATGGTGTTCTGCCCATTCCAGTTTTCCCTGCAGCATTTCTCTGCCTCCCCTCCCTGGTTTCCCACCACCGAGACCACGGCCGAGCTCAGAGGGGGAGAGGGGACTGCGGGCTGGGATTCACCCCTGGTGCTGGGCAGGGAATCTGCCCCCCAGCCCTGCCATCCCTGCCCTCCCAGTTCTCCCAGTCCAGCGTCTTCCCAGCAGCTCTGAATTTGCCTTCTCTCAGGATGGTGGGTGGTTTCGTTGCTATTAAGCCTTGGGCTAGACTCAAGGATATTTAATTCAATGAATGGATGAGACCTTTCAAGATCCTCCCACCTGCTGTGTTTCACGAAATCTGAAGGATCTGCTGTTTTTTGAGGGGGCTGGTTCATTAACAAAATCCTGCCTGCCAGTACAATTAGCTGGGCTGCTTTCACCTCTCCTTCTCCCTTGGGGGTGGTGAACCCCAACGGCTCCTGGGGCTTGGGTCCCTCACACCAAAGCCACTCGCCCAGCTCAGCCGAGGCTGCTGGGGGATGAGGGGCAGCCTCTTGGGGCACAGCATGGGGCTGGGGGGCTCGGCCAAGAGGGGATCCATTACTCTGCTCTCCAGGAGGCAGAGGATGCCCCTGCCCTGCCACGAGGAGAATGCCACTGGTCCCCCCATGAGGGCTGCAGGCAACCACAGAGTGCCCTGTGCCAACACTGACCCAACCAACCTGTGTTGGACACGTCCCACCAAGAGCTCACGTGGGCAAGGAAGATTTTTGGGTGCTTTTCCAGCTTTTCCAGCACATCACAAGCTCTCCAGGCAGCAGGGAGGCGAAGGCTGGCAGCAGCTTTGATGTCTGCTGTTATTTTTACATTAAAGAGACTTTGCAATTGTGTTCCCTGCCCCTCTGTGAATCTCAGCACCAAGGAGGCTCCCAGGGAACAATCACCTCCCAGACCGAGGGCAGCATCACTCATGCTCTTTCAACCACCAACAGGTGCCTCTCCTGAGCAGTGTGAGGGAAGCCAACAACATCTCCCAGCCTTGTGTCCTTCTGCTTGATTAAATGTCTGGTGTTGGAAAAGAAGAAAATCCAAACAAAGAATCCAAATAAAAGATGGATTTTTCTACCTTGTGGTTGGCTTGCAAGAAGCCTCAGCTCATCTAAACCTGCCTCAGGATAAATAAAATCTCCTTTGCCAATATCTTCAACCATGAAAATGGAGAAAAGAAAAAAGGGGCTGGGGAATTGCTCTTAAGGAAAATAAAAAGCACTTGAATTTCAGGCTCTGGTCGCCCCATGCAAGATCCGAAACGGAGCCATCTAAGTGTGGGACATTTTTTAAAGGGATCAGAGTCCTGACTATAACATTTTTTGAGGTCCACACAAAAGGAGAGGCTGAAACTCTTCCTGGACCCCAAAAAGGTGGGGGTCAAGCCCTTCTGCTCCGTGGTGCATTTCAGCAAACAACTCAGCCAAACATCTCTTTACAAACCGATTTCCACGCTTGAAGAGGCCAAAAACTTCAAAGCCTGGAGTGAAAAAAATAAACCCCCCCACCATCAATAATAATAATAATAAAGGAGGCTTCCCAGCCTGAGGAGCCTGCAGCACTTCCAGCATGACTAATATTTTCCATGTGAAATAATAATCTGCAGTGCTAAATTTCTCATCTCTATATACACTGCAAACAGGTGGGCTCTGCCCAGATTCACCTTGGAGCAGGACCTTTCATAAGGCAGCTCCGCGCTCTCATCATGCAGAAAATAATAAATTCCCAGGGTCCCTGCAAATAAGGAAGGTCAGATTCCAGCCACGGAGCTGACAGAGTCCTTGGTGCAGGATGCAAAACCCTGTTTGACAGCAAATCTTCCAGCAAATCCTCCCACACAGTGGTCCCAGATCAGAGGAGTGATGGATCAGTTGAGCTGCCCAGCACCTTCCCCGGGCAGGACCCAAACACAGGCTCCAGGTCACCCCCTGCCCTCACTCAGGTGGGACAGTGGCCAAAACATGGAAACCTTCACATTCACGGGGTCTGACCCAGCAAATCAGCACTTCCAAGCCCACGCTGCCCCTGCCCACCTCCAGCACCACGCGACATCCCCCAACCCTGGGAGATGCTGCCAGGAGAAGCTGAATGCACAGACACAGACCCAAACTGAGAGATAGAATAAATACATACAAACACTCCTCATTTAGTCTGACAATAATTCACAGATGTCTCCAGCTTTCTTTCCAAAAATCAGCCTTGAAAAGGGCCCAGAGCTTTCCCAGGCAGATTTTCTCAGCAAGATGTGATCACAAAGCCTTAACGTGCGCCTGTGAGCGCTGGGCATGAAGAGGTTAAAGCCAAATAACAGCACTTGTGCAGGCAGGAGCCCAGCCAGTGAGTTATGAAGTTAATGACAAAGCAGGACCACGCTCCTCACCGGCTATTCCAGCCCAGGCTCCCAATAAATCAAGCGTTGGTCACCGCGACAGTGATGGATGTGATGGATGTGAGCAGAGCACGTGCACAAGCCACAGGTTTTGGTGGGCAATAACTCTGCTGTGAGCAGCCACCAGGACCATCCTGTGGGGCTGGGCTGTGGGGTCCCTGTGAGCTCCCCCAGTGCATCACCACCGGGACGGGGAGGGATGCCTGGGGTGAACCTGAAGGGATGGGAAGGGATGGATGTGCCCCCTCCTGTGCCAGGCTCAGCCTCCTGCTCACCCCCCGGGCCCTACCGGAGGGTCTTGCGGATCATGTCCTCGTCGGTGATGCCGTAGTATGTGAGTGTCTCGTTCCAGGTGGGGTTCAGGGTGTTGCGCAGCGTTTTGGTTCTCAGCTTATTGGCCTGGAAAAGCAAAGGAGGTGGGGGTCAGCGGGACCCAGCCCCAGGAGAAAGTTTGGGCACGGATGGGCAGGGAGAGGAGAGAAAAGGAGGCACAGTTTGGGGATGAAGGGTCAATGGGTGCTGTCACCCTTTTGCCCCAGTGCCACAACCCGACCAGTCCTTGATGGGGTGGCCCAAATCCCCCCCGAGCGCAGCGGTGAGCAGAGGGGCAGAGACACAGCGACTCGCTGGCTCATCTGCAAAGCAATCCAACCCCACACCCCGCCTGCTGGGAACAGCCAGCAAAATGGGAACCTTGGCAGAGCACAGGGAGAGGACGGGGGTTTCATTTATGCAGCAGGAGAGAGAGATGGAAAAAAATGTCTTTTTAGGTTCATTAAAAAATACCAATTTGCTGTTCTGGCTGTTTATTTGCATCCCTGCTCTCAGCACAGCTCCCGTTCCTGCCTGACTCAAAATAACTTCCCTGATACACACAATGTTAGCACTGGCAACTCCTCGCAGCGCCGCAGCTCTGCAGAGCAGGCGGCCAGGGACAGCGGGGCTGCCATAGCCACTTGTGTCCCCCCCAGCATGGATGGGACACCCAGGCACACATCCAACCCCTGGGTTCAGGGAGGCATTAATCTTCTTACCATCTGAGCCACCCAGGGACAGAGGGAGAGCAGAAGCAAAGGGCTGCAGGCTTGGGCTTCTCCATCAACCCCCCAGCCTGGGAGAGCCTGCCAGAGCAGCAATTTTCCTGCTAATTAGGTGTAAAGTCAGAAAGTTCAATCTCTGCCTCAGCCACTGATGGAACTCTCAGGAAAACAATACTGCAGAATTGTCTCATGCATCTTCATGGGAAGCTGCTGCATTCCTCATCTTTAGTTCCCCAACCCTGAGCTAGAAGCACAGGGGGAATAGAAGAGCTCATGCTTGCAGCTAAGAGAGGGTCACCTTGTCAGAACATCCCTTCCCCACCAAACCCACCCCAAACACACAAACTCTTCCAGATCAACTAGACATGGCCACTGGGTGGAGGAGCTGCCCGTGCAGGAGGAGCTCAAGTGGGTTTAGCCAAGGGTGTAACGTGATGGGCATCACCCAGCAGCCAAACCACCCTGGGCAAGGGGCCCAAATTCAATCAGAGGAGCTGAGCTCTGGCAGTGCCTTTTTCTCCCATCTGGACTGAACAGTCAGTAACTAACTCACATGGAGACCTCTGCATGAGAAGAATCTCATGAGAAGAATCTCCTGCAGAGAATCCCACCCTGCTTCCCAGGGCTCTGGCCTGAGCTCAGCCACAGCCGCCCGAGAGCTCAGGGACAGAAATGCCGGTGGGACCTGGGGACCATCCCACTGCTGGAGTGATTGTGGAGAAACACCCAGCCCAGGACACAGCCACGATCTTCCCCCATCCGCCCACCTTTCCCGGAGCAGATCCAGGCAGCGCTGTTTGGAAACCAGGCACAGAGGCAGAGGAACCAGGGAGGCGGGGGCCAGGACAGGGTCCCCCCACGGCTGCTCCGGGCTTGTGGAGTCTGCAGCTCCTGTGCTACCCTGAGCTCAGTGCCTCCCTCCTGCCTCTCCCCATCACCTCCGGCAGAAATGCTAATCAATGCATTTGCAAAACACGGAAATGGCAGATAATATCGCTGATGAAAGCGCTCCTGGCTCTCCTATTTCCAGCAGAACTTGAAACGTGGTTAAAAACTCCCTCCACCGCCCTGAACGTTAGGAATTAATTCAACTGAACCGTAACAAGTAAATATACCACCCCCCCAAAAGGTCTTCCCTTTAGTGTAAAATAAGAGTGCAATTAATATTCATAACACATACATTTAGCATTTAAATTCACCATCCCCATCAGTTACACCAAGCTCTCACAACACATCAGTATCTTTAATTACTCTTCTCTCCAGCAAGCGCTGAAACTCAGTAGATGGAAATATTTCCCTCACAATTTACACTCCTCATTATTATGATCCGAGGGATTTTAAATGAAAAAAAATGGAAAAAAAATCTAAAAAGGGAAAAAAGAGGAGCTGACTTGTTTATAGCTCCAGGTGTTTTCACTCGGTGGCTTACAGGGGCTTCCTGAGTGCAGCGTTTGACCCCCCCCTGCTCCCAAGGGAAAGGAGTGGGGGCTGGCACCCAGCTCCCAGGCAGTGGTTTATTGGAGAAGCACTTGTTACTCCTGCAATGATGGTTTTAGCCCCAGTTCTTGCCTCCTGCCACCGCTCTTTCCTGCTCACCTGAGTGAGAGCCAGGCAGGAGACACAAGATCTGATTCCACAGGGAAAGGCGCAGCCCCAGGAAGGGAAGGAGAAGCAAAATGGGGTCTCACCTTACTGGCTCCAGGGAGCAAGTGCAATTTGACATATGGATCAGCCAAACCATTGTGGTCCATTGGCTTCAGGCCCTGGAGAAGGAACAGCAAAAGGCAGGAGTTAGGACAGATGCTGGGCAGGCAGGGTGGCTTCACTGTGCCCATCTACCGGTGCCCGTTTGCCCAGGATGGCATCAGTTCATGGAGCAACTGCAGGTCCCCCAGGACTGGGGAAGGAGCAGAGTACAGCTAGTGCAGGATCCGGGCTGCAGAATGTCTGTGGTTTGTGCTGAGGAGGAGCTGTGGGAAGGTTTCTCATCCGCACTTGGCCTTAACACAAAGCACCTCTCTGCTCTTCCAGCAACTGCCTCCGACACCCTGATCACAATAAATTTGGGGGTTAAGTAAATCAGCGTGGTGATTCTCAAGGTCTGAAATTACAGGGTTTTGTCATTTAATAATTGCTTATGAACAAACATACACCTCTGCTGTTGTGGTGTTACTCTTAAGTGCTCCCAGAGGGTGTGATAGCACCTACCTACTCTTCACCATTAAGACACAGCTGAAGGAGGAACAGTGTTTGGGCCAGCGGGAGGCTGTCACCAGCCAACTGCCATGGTGTTTGCAGGGAAATCCGGGGGTACAAGAGCCCAGACGCCAGAAAACACTTGCTGCAAACATTCCTGATGGATTTTCTAGAAGACCCTTACAGCTCTTAAAGGATGACGTGCATTGTGTTTGTTATAGAGATGCTCTGGAGTTGGTCCTGCTTTGGGCAGAGGGAAGAGACAAACCTGCTCTTCTTCTAAACAACCAGCAGGCTGAAAATGATCCAAGGGTGATCCACAAACCCTACCCAAAGTCATAACTACACAGACCACATGGAAACAAACTCCACAGGGTAGGGAAGCAACACAGGAACGTGAAAAATGGTGCTTAATTTGAAAATGATAATGGCTACACAATGAAAGTCCTCAGATTATCTCCAGCCTGGCTGTGGGATCCCTGCAGGAGCTATTTCTAGGCTGTCTGAAGGCAATTCTCTGCCTGGATCTGAGGAGGGTTTCTCTACAGAGGTACCCATCCAACCCTGGCTCCAACCTGGGCATGGGAACCAGGCTGGGTGATGCTAAAGACTCTTCATGCCCTTCATGTGATGAGCAGAGTATTCGGTGCCTGGGATTAATGAGTGTGTGCAGCTGCCAGGGATCCACCTGGCAGGAAAGCATCCCCACGGGCTGCTGATGGAACGGCTGCGTGCAACGAAAATGTAATGATCAAGGCCTGGGTTTGGGCAAATCAAAGAGAGAAATGCTGGGGGAAATTGCTCCCATACTTTACACGTATGAAATAACACTGCCAGTTTAGCAGGTGGCACCAAGGCAGACCCTCAGGCCACCCTGTCCCATCCCTCCATGGTTTGCACAACTTGGTTGAGGGTCCAAGCTGCTCCCCACCTTGGGTATGGCTCTGTGCTTTGGGGCAAGGGAGACCAAATGGTGCCAGCAAAGAGGATTCTGCTTCTAAAGCAGAGCCTAAAGGACAACAGCATCAGTAGAGAATCTGGGGAAATGGCTCTGCTTCAACTGCCCTGGCCAGGACAGCAGGTACGGAGGACGGGAGGACAGTGGTGGTGTTGGCTGCAGCTCCACAGGCTGGAAGGGCAGCAAGGGACTGGGCTGGTGCCCCAGCTCTGGAGGGGACTGGGCTGGGCACCCAAACTGCTCATGGCTGAGGCAAGGAAAGGCTCCTGCAGCGGGGGTGCCCCACCTGCCCAGTGCTGCTGGTAAATGAAATCAGAAGCAAGCAAGTAAATCCCCACGAAAATAGATAGAGAAAGACAGGCAGCTCTGTAATTCACCCATCAATTCAGTTCAATTAAATTACCTTCTGAGGAGGCTATTAAAGGCTTTTTTAATAGATGTGCTCTGTAAGATGGAGTGACAGGAGCCTGGAAAATGGCTCCTAATGTCACATCTCCCTCCCTCCCGTGTCACTCGATACGAGTTTGGCACAGGGCTGAATTTAACATGAGAGCAGCCCTGATGGCTCTGCCCCGCCAAGGTGCTCCCGTGGGAGCTCCCTCCTCCCAGGGACCCACAGGGTGACCAGAGGGACCTCCAGCTGCTCCAAGGGAGCCGAGAGGCAGAGCAGGACCACAGGGCTCATGCCTGGGGGCAGAGCAGCCCCGGCTCCAACCGCTTCTCCTGCCAGGACCAATTTATGGTGCTGTGCATCACAGCATGGGCGATGGAGCCGACACAGAGCTGCATCTTCTCCCTTCTTCTACCTGACCCCCAAATGCCTGCTGCAATCCTATGGAGACCGACAGCCCTGCTACATCCCAGCTGCTGCCAGCTGCTCTCCGTGCCAGTGACATTCAGCTAATCAATAGGATTTAATTAGGAGTCGGGCTAATCGGGCTGCCAATTAACGCCACATTAGAGGCACACAGAAACCACAGGAGACAGATCCATTCCATCATTCACCCCACAACCAGCTGCCTGCCAGGTGAGCAGGCTCCCTGCTGCCCAAAAATCCAGCCTGGATACTTCTTCCCAGGCCACGGCATCCCCAAGGACATGGGACACACAGTGCTTCCACCCTGACAGCCCCAAGGAGACACACCGCTTCCAGGCAGGAATTTCCCTGCAGTGATAAATATTTATGAGTAAATCCATAAGTGATGCTCAGTGCAAACCTCCAGCTCTGGTTGGAAGAAGGGAAATGTCCAAATGCTCGGCAGGGTGGAAACTCCTGGGTGTTTTCTAGCTGTGGCTGCAGCCAGTGGCGCAGGGAGAGCAGCCCAGGTACTGCTGCCTGCACAGCCCCCTGGGGCTCACCCAGGGCATCTTCATCCTGAAAGCAGGAGACCCATGGAGCTACAGGACCATGGCACAGCACCATGGTGTCTGCGTTGCCCCACATCCCTATAGATCCCCTATAGCAGGTTGTTATCTCGCTCCGTGCAGCAGCTCAGGCTTTGTAGGACCGAGCAGAAAAGGAGACCCCCACCCAATGTCCAGATGTACCCTGAGGACCACAGGGGTGAGGGGAGAGCCCTCCTGCCCACGTGCTGCACGGCTGCTCCCGACACGGGCTCCAGCCACCCTGATTTATCCTCCCACAACGTGCCTGGATTCAGCCATGCCTGAAGCCTGGAAGGCAGGGCAGGGGCAGTGCTGCTGCCAGGATCAAGCCCTGAGCCACAGCAGCTGCCTGGGGCTCAACCTGGTGCTGGCTGCCCCACCTGCCAGGACCATGCTCCCATGGCACCCACCATGGCCAACGCTGAAGCACAGCATTGTCCCAAGAGGTTAAGGCTGGAGGCAGGTGCTCCGTGAGCCATGGTCTTCCCTCGCCCTGCAGAGGCAGGACTCACCTCACCATCACGTGTGGACCAACAGCAGCCCCACATTCAATCCATTCATCTCCAGGAGGAATCGGGACCTCGCTTCCCCTGCCTGAGCCCATAGAGATGCTGGGCACTCACTGCCTTCCAAAATCAGCTCCCAGGTATCCACCTGTTGGCACAAACTGCCTGATGGCAGGGCAGATCAGGGAAACTGAGGCACCAAGCGCCTCGGCTCCTGGTAGCACCATGGCTACCAGCTTCTACTTCCATACCTCCCACAACACAGCAAACCTCCTTCCATTCCCTATTCCAGTTCCATCCAAACTTGGGATATGGGCTGACCTGGGGGTCTGGAAACACCCAGCATCTCACAGATCCTGCTGTGAACGTGCACCAAGAAGTACCTCAGATGTCTCCAGGCAGCTGGCAGCAGGGCCACCCTCCCAACCTCCTGCACAATACAGTAGAGCAGAAAACTGGTGGCCCAGCACAACTGATTGCATTTAACCTGTCACTGGTGCCACCAAGAGCCCACTAACCCCCTGCCTGCTCCCCAGGAGCTGATAACAGGACTCATGAGGGACATCAACAGAGACAAAACTGATGGAGATTGAAATAACTAGAGAGAAGCAAAAAGATCAAAAGGGAGACAGAAGGTTGTTTGGGGGGGGGGGTTATGGAAGGGAGAAATAAAAACACTTCTCACATGGCTGAAATAGTCCAGGTTTCAACAGCTGCTGGCAGTGACTGGGGCTCCAGGAGCTGATGGAGGTGGGACACGGCCCGAGACATCACACCCAAGACACCAGCCAGGCCAGTCCCAGCCTAGATCCAAGGACAATGCATGTCCCAGCACTGTGCTGTGGCTCCTGTGCGTGGCCCTGGCACCTCGTGGCCACCACATCACCTCCTCTACAGCACCACAGCTAAGGTCTACATGGCCAACGCCAGCTCCCACCAGTGGCAGCCGGGGTCCTGGCCCTTACCTTTTTGTAGTCAAGTTTTGGCAGCTTTCCCCAGGCGAGAGATGAAATGAGAGCGAGCAGATGGCAATGTAAATAAAAGAGAAAAATGGGAGAATGAGAGCAGAATGGAAATGAACAGGACTCGAACGTTTGAATGTCAGAGGGGCGAGGAGGGGCTCTGCCCACCCTGGGAGCAGGGGCAATGCTGGCACTGCATGGTGCCCCCAGCCCCGTGTGTCAGGGTCAGCACCCACTGCTCCTGCAGAGCTGGGTGGGCACGGTGGGGACCAGGGCTCTCCTTTGTCAGTGCCTTTGCTCTCACTGCTGTGCCATCCATCACTCGCTGCTCCCGGGTCTCCTTCCTCCCTGTTCCCACCCACTGCAAACCCCATTAGAAATCTCCTCCTTGGCACCCAAGTGCTCCAAGGGAACCCTGACCCAGAGGCTGTGAGGAATCCGGGTGTGACAGGCAGGGGGGTGCTGGGGAGGGAAGCAAAGCCCACCCTGGCAGCCTTCCCTGGGGAGCTGCGAGTGCTGCGCTCACCCCCCGGGCAGGAGCAGCTCCAGGTCTGCCAGGGCAGATGCCTCCAGGCTCACCCCCAAAGCCAAGCTTTTGTGTTTGAGGTCTTCTTCCAGATGGGGAGAATCCTGGGGTGGGGGCGTGGGTTCTGAGCACCCAGCACAGCAGGCTCTGGGTGAGGGGCTGCAAATGAGCCATTTGCAGCTGGAGGGGCGAGGAGCATCTTACGAAGGCAAACAGCGTGGGCTGATCCTCTGGGGGCTCAGCTCACAGCCCCTTCTCCTGCACTTTCTCCTGTCTTCTATAAAAAACCTCCACCCCTTCCCAAGGTCTACAGGGACTCAAATGTTCTGCCACAACCCACCACTGCTGGGGCCCAGCCGTGTCCACCCAGAGCCCTCGCTGCTCTGGTCCCCGCGCCAGGTGAAGCAGAGAGGAACCAAGCAGTGCCCAGAAGCACCTTCCACAAGCCCAGAGGCAGAATCAGGACCTCAGTTATCTGTTTTCACTCCAAAATGTGCAAAAAAATCCCCTAATTGCTTCAATCATGCAGACAGCAAAGGCGCTGAGGCAGAGCACTTTGTGGCAATGATTAGCAGCATTTAAAAGAGCCATTTATAAACTGACAGCCGGTCACAGCGTCAAGTAAATAACAACATCGGGTTGGGTGCTTCTCTGAAAAGCATCAATAGCTGCAACCATCTCGTCACAGGGATGAGCAGACATCTCCATCCTGCTGGAAACACCCCGAAAGGCAGGGATGGAGGGGAAAGAGAGGGCAGAAGCACTGGGTGTGGGGATGGAAGTGGAGCTGGCAAAGGGATGGCTGCAGTCAGGGACATCAGAGCCCCCAGGGATGGGGGGGACACCCGGCTGTCCCCAAGCACTGCCCTCCCTGCAGAGTTTGTGTGGCACAGCTGTGACACCCAGCTGGTCTCGTGGTTTTGGCAGGGCTCTGGTGGCCCCATCACACAGGACAAAGGTGCCCAGCTCCAGGCACACTCAGTCCTTGCTGTTCACACACCCGGCGCAGGGACGTACCTTGGCTTTATTGATCGTGCAGTGCAGGGCGTTGTTTTCTTGATCATAGAGCAGGCTGAAATCCAGTGTCCCCAGAGTGGCTGTGAAGGAGAGAAGATGTTATTAACCTGAAGGAGAGAAGATGTTATTAACCTGCAGGGCCCAGCAAACACCGGCTCCTCTCCCTCTAAGCACAAAAGGCGTGGATGAAGATGCTAGTGAAGTGGCTGCAGACGTTATAAAACATAAAGCATCCTCCTGTGCGCCCTGTTATGAAACATGGCCTCATGCTGGGAGGCTGATGGCCATGCCCACGTTTGGCTGGTGGGGCTGGCACAGCTCTGGGAGAGGAACGAGAGGGATGAATGGTTGTGGTTCGCCCAGGCACTGTGGGGAGCACAGAGGCTTCGCCTCCGTGGGCTTTCACACAGGTCATCCCCAATCTATCAGCAGTCCCACCACCTCCAGCAGCTCCCCTTCCCCCAGGAGCTCAAGGTTCTACTCTGGGAAGATCCAGGCATGGCTGGGACACAGCCCAGACCCGCTGCAGGTGCATCTCCCCCCTCCAGCACCACTGGCATTCCCAGATGCGTATTTGTATATTGACACCTTCAAACAAACGAGCCACCAATGGGATCCCTTCCCAGCTCCAATTTGGCTGCAAACTGTAAATTAAACCCAGTGAGAATAGAAATACTTTTATGGTTAAAATGAAAAACACCAGCAGCTTTTCATCCAAGCAGTATCCTCTTATGGCATCCACAGCCCAGGAATGGCAGCAACGGGGCAGCTCCTGGGATGGGAGCACGGGGAAGGGGCAGGAGACCAGAACAAACCAGAAGAGTCTCCACAGCAAAAGTACATTTGATTGGAGAAATTCTTTCCTTTGGGATGATCTGAGCAAGCCGTGCTAATCCAAAGCAGAGGAAAAGCCTTAAAAGGAAACACTTTCCAAAAGCATGATTTAACTTTCTCCAAAGCTCCCGGACCCGATTTGCACACCAAAGCCTGGATAGGGAACAGCATCACCCCTGGCACAGCTTCACCTAGCACCAGCCTTGAACTTCCACGGTGGCTCTGGACCCATCAACTCACACTTTTCCACGCCCACCTTCCCAAAAGGGGTCTGCCCGAGCACTGCCCTGCTGCCACGGAGCATCCCACCACCGTTTCCAAGGTAACCACACCTTCCCACCATGCACTCAGGTTCAGAGCAGGGGGGGAAATAATCCAAAATAAAAACCAGAACACTTTTGCTTAATATCAAAGCAGGGTTTGCTGCCTGGGAGGTAAGTCAGACAAACTTCATGGTAGGAAATAAGGTGCTTTTTTTCCCAGCATCAAAAGCCTCTGCAGCAAGGCACCCCGGGAGGCAGCAGATATTCAGGGGACTGAAACCTTCTTGCTGCAATTTCACAGCGATCTGCCAGCCCAAACACAAGTGAGCTCCAGGTTTGCCTGCTAGCAAATAAAAATCACTGCTCCGGAGCAAATACCTTGCCTTCAAAGCAGAGCAAATTCTCAGGGAGATTTCTGCCAGAATAATGTACCCCCCTCTGGTTCTGGAGTAATTTCATGGCACATTAGCTATTGGTTTAGGTAAGTCACAAATCAGTGGGGTTTACCTGGGCTGAGGGAAGATGGAAGCGACCCAGGGTGAGGGCAAACCTGCAGCACCTTGTGCATCATCTCTGGTTTGGCCCAAAGAGGCATTTCCAGATCAATTATCAGCCAAGCTCGCTCCGTATCACACGAGGAGGGAAGAGCAGCAGTGCCCCAGAGTGCTGGTGGCCCCTGCCCATGATGAGGAGCTCAGGGCTGTGCCTGGCCGTGTCAGAGCACCAGCTTGGGGGCCAGCACAGCCCCATCGCTCTGGGGTGGGTGGAACAGGAGGCTCCACGACACATGGGCTAAAGCCAAGTCAGCGAAACTCAGCAAATCTGTGTTTTTCGTTGGAGAGCGGAAAATGAAGCCTCCGGTTTGAGTCTCATCATTTCCACCTGCCCTTTAATCAGCCGCTTCCTGCCAGCCCCGCCGCTCGGCCCTCCCAAGTTCAAGCTGTTATTTTATTTTTATCACAGAAGGGGGCCCGCGGCTTAGCCTGCTGGATTGGGCAATTTATAAAACAAATCAAAAAGCTCAGCGTGAAAACAGACTTGGGCCAGGAAAACACTGACAAAGCCTCCTGAGCCCTCGGCACCACAACCTGCCCCAAGGGTGAGGGCAGGGGGGAGCCCCACTCTGGGAGAAGGGGAAAACCTACAAAAACCTACAAGCACCAGCACACAGTGGCAGTCACTTATCTGGCAGATGGGGACTGAGGTCCTGCTCCTCAGTGCTGCCAGTCCATGAGTAAACCTTGAGCAGGTCCCACTCATCTCAGAGCTGCCGGCAGATGGGAGGGCATGGATGGGGGTGCATGGCTCCCCCCCAGCCCTGCCGGGCTCTGTCCCCAACTCTCTTCCAGCCCTGGAGGGTTTTTCCTCTACACGGGGACGTTTTTCCTCGATGGTGACTCCCGATTCCCAAGGAAGGGTCTGCCTTTGGCAGAGGGAGGTGGAAACAGCAGAACGTGTTGTGCTAATTGCTTAAAACTGCAGCCGTATGGAGATGCCAAAAGGGATCAGGCAAACCTGGGCTTTGGCAGCTCAGGTGCTGCGACGGAGCCGATGGCCAGCGCTGCCGTGAGAGCCAGGACCCGGCGGGGCGGCAGATGCTGAGGACACATCTCTCACTGAGCCAGCGGCCAGGAGAGCCAACACCACAACACCACCATCAGTCTCACTGCTCTCACCCCTCCTGCAAAACACCTCCAGGCTTGGCTGGTGGAGACCCACCAGCTCCAGCCACCCAGGGATGCACCAACTCCAAACAGGGCGCTCCACAAAGTGGCCGAATCGCCCTTCGTTGATTGCTTTCCCCCTCCCACCCGTCCTCGCAGCTGAGATGTAACTCAATTGTGCTCTTAATTAGGGGAGTAAGTGCCTAAAATAGAAAAGGGCAGCAATTAGACTCAAAGCGCTGTTACTAGATGTATTTAACTCGACTGGGCTATTCTGAACACTGCCCTCTAATCACACAGGCTGCAAATAAAAAAATATAAATAAATGTCTTTGTCAGGCATTACAAAGGCAGCTTTGCGCTCCCCAGACAGCAGGCAGGATGGATCATTATTATTACAATTATTCTGCTCCAATGATAAAATAACCATTAGGAGATCTGAACTCATTAGCAGGTTCTGACCCTCCTGCTTCTCCATGAATTGGGAGAGATTGATGGGAAGGTGCCAGCCAGAGTCTGGCGATTAACGCAGGCTCTAAAAAGGAAAATACATCTGACTTGCACAGGAATGTGGCCTCTTCTCCCACTGACCTTTGGGCATTTTGATTAATTCAGTGGGCCAGAGAATTATGAGAGGCCAGCACAACCAGCAGATGTGTCTCTGGGCTTAGCTGGGGGATATGGCGAGCGCGCCCGGAGCCCGGCGTCCTGGCACAGCGCCGCAGCGCCCTTGTTGGTGGAGTCGGCAGAAACTGTTTATTGCTGACATTTCCCATCAGTGCCCAGGGTGACGGGGAGGCTGAAGTAGCTTCTATTTATACCTGCGGGATGAAAGGGAAAACGTGGTGATAAATCTGTGCTCCGCTCCCTTATCCAGCCCGTCCTTGCAGGCGACGTGCCCTTGCCTGGCCCACGCGGGGCAGCAGATCCGCCCCCTTGGTGGGCTGGGACACCCCAGGGAGAAGAGTTTCTCAGACCAAGAGATGCTCAAGACATGGAAGAGGCATCGGCGCTTGCAGCATGGACCCATGAGCTTCAGCACAGCCTGCAGAGGAGGGAACTGATGACTGAGTGGGCTCCTTACCTTCCAAAGCCAAGGGAGCTTCCACATTGCGACTGCCATTAGAAAGCCCAGCAAGGCTCTACACTGAGAGAAACTGAGGTGTGCACAAAAAACCCTACTACAGAACTAATTAAAAAGAAGTCCAAAAGCCTTAAGTCCCTCTGCTTATCAGCATTGCTGCTCCCAAGATAATCTGCTCACGGATTTTGTGCCAGGGAGATCAGAGTGGAGCAGTAAAAAGACTGCTGGGGATTGTCTGGATTAGCTCTCCCTTACAGAAAGCACAGGTTCAGTAACCTTCAGACTGGGTATTCTTTAATGCACTATAAAAGATAGGCCCCTATTCTTCCATTGCTTTAATTTGCCTCTGCAATGAAGATAATTTTAAAGGTCCTGAAAGGCAGTAAGTAATTCTGTGCACTTACAGCCCCATGTAAAATGTCGGTAAATGACTTCTCAGGTGGAACAGGAATTATTTCTCATCATTTCCAACCAGGGCTGCTGAAGATCACTTTGGTGAGTGACTGCGTGTGCTCCAGCCTCCCTCCAGGTCCAGCAGCACATGATGGGTCAGCAAGAGCCAGGGCAGCTCCAGGACTGACTCCCTGCCCAACGTGGGAGCGAGGGTCTGCAAACCTCCAGGGTTACCCCTGGAGTACAGCACCACCAGTCCCAGCAGCCTCCCGCAGCCAGGGCTACTCCATGAAGATGGTGTCCTGTGGAAGGTTCTGGGACACGTTCCAAGGGCAGCACACCATGCTGGGATGTGGACATGGACCACATGGTGCCAGCTGGCAGCGTCACGGGATTCTGCTCTGTTGCTACAGGCAGGGCAGGACATTCCCAGTTCTACATAAAAACCCCGCAGGGACCAGATCCAGCACGCAGGCAGACCTTCCTTCCTCAGGAGCTCCATGGATGTGGTTGAACTCAACAGGACCAGGAGTGAGGAACAAGCACAACTTTTCTTTCTTGCAACTGTTCTCTGCCTCGTCATGGGTTTTTCACTTAAAATCTATGGCAATTAATTCATTTCGGAGACACAGAGCACGGAGCTGCTGCTTTGTGAGGTTGGTTGACGGATGCTCATCAGCTCTTCTGTCTTCTCCAGGAGGAGTGTTCAGAGCAACATTTATCTGCTCAGAACAGTTCAGAGATGCAATTATGTTTTACAGCACTAAATGGTCCCTGATGTCAGCAGCAATTAGACTTTCAGCAATTTCAATTTAGAGATGGCCTTCAAATCTCTCCTTCTCTCTTCCTTTAATGAAATACAGTATTGCAATTAACAACCCCCCAAAATTGCCTTCAGTGTTAAATACAAAGATGAAAGATCTGGGAACCCCTTGAGACATTGGAGACCATGGCCTATGTGCTCCCTCCATCACTGTTGGAGGAGGGATGCCCAGACAGACCCTGCTCACCCTCACCAGGTGCCCTGCACTTATCTCCAGCACTTCAGGGTGTCTCTGGCCACGGCCACCCCTTGGGAATGAGCATCTCTGGGGGCTGAAGGCTCCTCAGCTCCTTGGAGGACCACAAGCACCCAGGGTGCAGCTTTCACCTGGACCATCGATGGGGCAGCCAGCAGCAAAGGGTGAGAGCTCACCCCATGCCAGCACCTTCCTGAGAGCCAGCTGTCCCACAGGAAACCAGACAGGAACTCATCCAAGTCACCTTGGATAACACCCCACGCCTCCCTTGAGAGGGCTACAAGATCCTTGATGCCCTCAGACCATGGGTCCAACACTGCCCGGTACCTCCACACATTTCTTTGTAGGCAGCTCGGGTCGTGGTGTCGTTGGCCAAACCGTGCTCCAGGCTCTGCCGAAATCAGCGGTGCTTTGCTCAGTTTCCTGAGCAAAAAAAATACTTCTTTTGGCCTTATCTGGATTGAAAAGACGATTCAAAGGTTATAAATAGCAGTGGCAGCATATGCTAAGGAGCTGTGCTTCACAAGTAAATATCCTCATGGCACATTTCCCCTCCTCGTCTCTCCTGCCTCCTCCTGTCTGGCCAAAAGCATTGCCAGGTGACTTGCAAACCCTGCACCCCTTAAGACCTTCATTCTTTACATCTTCAGGCAGCCAGTAATTAATATCTGCACGATGGCTTTGTCTGCCTAATTATCTTCTTTACTCCCAGTAAGAGTTTTCCTAAATAACTTCCGTGGCGCTGCTCGCAGCGGCCGTGCACCAGGACGGGTCCCTCAGCTGCACTTTGGAGAACTCGTTTTGATGCTGCTGCAGCTCGGGAGCCCACGAGGCCGCTCCTCCCAAGGATAAAGCTGGAAAATTGGGCTGGGTTTGTACCTATATGAACAGCACTGGAGCACCGTCAGGAACGGGATGGGGCAGAAACTCCACCTCTCGCTGCAACCCCCCGCTCTCAGGCTGCCTCCCCCAGCAGACCCCAGAGCCAAACACACACACGAGGGAGGGAATTCCACAGCCTTGCTCCAAAGCCAAGCAGCTCAGGGGAATGGAGCATTTCTTCTAGGGCTAGAAACTTGCTTGCACATTGCAGAAGAAGGATGGCTGCTCCCATCAGTGCTGCACCCCGGTGAGAGCCGTGGCAGAGCTCCCTCAGAGGGACCACGTTTCCACCTCGGTGCTGTTCATGCAGAGATGTTGGAGATCTTCATAAATCCATCAGGTACAAACACACTGTGGGGAGGGAAGTGCAGCCACTCGAGGGGCACCGAGTGATCTGGGTGGGATCAGGGGAGATGATGGGAGGCGAGAGCCAGCTCCTTGCAGGTGGCACATTGCCACCTAGCTGGCATTTGCTTATTTTTCTTGTGCACCAAGTTCCCCGGCAGTGTGCTGCCTGACTGAGTGGGAAGCATCCCTGCTGGCTGGGGACCTCAGGGGACCGGGCACTGCTGCTGCCCCTGGGAATCAGCCAGGAGAATCACAGATGAGGTGAGAGGTGGTGTCCCAAGGCAGCAGGAGCAAATCCCCCCCATTTCCATCCCCAAATCCCTACTGGTCCTCTCGGCTCAGGCAGATGCTAGCGCTGGTCCAACAGCATCAAACCACCCTTCTGCAGGGTTTGCACCAAACACGCATTTCCCCACCTCTCCTGACTCACTCCCTCTCCTCAGCAGCTCCGCTGGGGACAAACCTGCTGCAGGAAGAGTCCTGCTCTGTACAGCCTGGGCTCTGCTCCCGGGGTGTCCCTGCAGAGATGGGACAGAGGAGGCAGAGGGCAGTGATGAGTCCCTCTCCCAGGGGTCTCCCAAAGGCATTGGTATGGCCGAGGGTGCTGATCACAACCTTGCAAATCCTCACAGCACTGCTGCTGGCAGCTCTGATGGGAAAGGTTGGCTCCACATGATTCCCAGTGCTCCCAGGGCCAGCCCCGACAGCTCCACTCATTATCTGCTCCATTAGCTCCCCAGCCCTGCCTGTTCTCAGCCCCTCGCTGCATTCAACAGGCAGCTTACAGCTGCCCTGCAGAGACCACACTTGTTCTCCTCGGCATCTCCACAGCTTCCCTGAGGTCTGTGCTCCCCAGCTCCGCAGGGCTGCACTGTGGTGCCCTGTGCCCCTGGCCTCAGCTGCACGTGCCGCAGAGCCACCAACTCCAGCCTCTGCATGAGTCTCCCAGTGACCGGTGCCCATGGAGGATGTCCCAGTCAGAGGGTCCCCTCCCACCCTACTGCACCTCAGCTGGGTCCCTGCCCATCTCCGGAGGGTTCCCATCTGCATCCTGCAGCCCTGGAATTCTTGGTTTTCCGAAGCACCAAACACACGCATGCACACACACACATCCCTGCTCCCTGTGGATACCAAACTGCTGGGTCAGGATGCCCTGTTTGGATGGGAGCAGACACTGATGCTTCTCCCAGGGCTGTCCACATCCCAGGCGGAAGCCATCTGGAGGAGGGGAGCTCCTGTCAGCTCCGAAGGCACCTCCCAGGATTGCTGGTGGGTTCAGGAACACCACTCAGCAAAGGATTAAGGAATGCAGTGCAGGGAACCAGTCCAGGACCCACCCTGCCCCGCTGCCTGCAGCTCTGCCAGGGTATGCCGGAGGTTGGGCAAGGGGGTTGGCAGCTCTGCTCCATCACCCATCAGCCTGGTGCTGCTGGAAACCCAGAAACACCAGAGAAGAAACATGGGGAGAAGTGACCCCGGGTGGGAACCACGACGAGGGGAAACCCAGACAAATGCTGCATTTCTGCAGACAGGGGCAGCTCTGCTTCTCCCACCGGGCCAGCCAGCACCATCGCTTTGGGGTTGGGGGAGGGAAACCTGCAGGCAGGTGGGACAAATGGGAAGGAGCCATCCTCTCCTCCTCCCGATAGCAAAGTCCCTCTCTCCCTGCACCTGTCCAGGGGCTTGGCTGGGAGCATCTCTGGGGAGCGAGGCAAGAAGCACCCCTGCCCAGAAAGCCTTCGACTTGTGGGTGCTGCACCCAGGCTGCAACACCACCATCCCCAGGGACCTCCATCAACTCCCGAACCCGCTGAGTCACCAGAGGGAGTTGACACCACAGAACCCCCCGATGCTCCCCAGGGCAGATTTAGTGCAGGTGACAAATGCAGCAGCCCTGAATCACCCGTCAGGAACGTGGGGAGCTGAAAGACTCCCCAGCACAGCCGATGGCTCGAGTCGGGCTACACGAATCCTGTCCCAGCTCCCCAGCTGGGAAATGGGGCCAGCGAGCCCTCGTCTGGCTTCGAGACTTGGCTGCTAAACATGGAGGAGTGACAGCCTCATCCTGCACATTTGTGCCAAGCAGTGCCCCGTGGCCAACCCGTGCTGTCCCCAGGAGATGTGACACCAGCAGCGTTCCACCTCCCCGCTCTGCTCCTGGCACCGCCGTGCCTTTGCCAGCGGAAAACCCACCACATCTGGCCAAGAAGCCTCAGCAGTTTGCCTGACACCTGTTACGCCGCGAGAAACACTTCCCAGCACCCGCCGGGGTGAGACAGGCACCCGCCCGCCCCGGCAGTTATTAAAGCGCTTCCAGCGGCGCTGCCGGGGCTGAATGCAGAAGGCAGAGCCCTGGGTGATTTCCCCACAGGTCACCCCGTGAAAGCCCCGAGCGCCTCGGCTCCCTCACACACCTCTGCCCCCGAAGCCCAGTTGCTCCCATTCCTATTGCCAGGATCAGCAAAGACAATCTAATAATTAGAGCAGCAAATAACCCAAATCCGGCTAAAGTCCCGGTAACTGCTTGGCTGGGACAAACGCGGCTTAGCAGAGATGTTCTCCCTGGAAGCACCGCGGCTCTCGTCTCCTCCAGAGAGAGTGTGACCCCGGCAGCAGGACCGGGAGAGAGGGACTGTCAGTCTGGGGCTTGCACCCAGAGCTCCGGCCTCTCCGGAGCTGTAGCTGGTGGTCAGCAGGCAGAGAGGGGCATGGGGGTGGCCGTGCTGCCTTGCAGCAAGCACAGTCCTGGGGTCACGCTCCAGAATCCGGCGTGGATGGCAGCAGCCCCGGCCAGCCCAGCACCCGGCAGCGAGGGAGCGATGCCGAGGCAGGGCTGTGACATTCTGCACAGGGAAAGCCACTGCCTGCCCGGCGCTGGGCCGTAAACAGCTCTGTGTGGTGGGAGCTCAGCCTCCCCCTTCCCCCAGGACACAGCACCGCTCAGCACCACTGACTCCCTTCCCCAGCATCTCCCATCTGCCAACTTTGAGCTCAGCCCCTGCAGGATCTGGCCCCTCAAGGCTGGGCTGAATGGAGCCCTTGTGTTTTAAGCGACCTCAAGGAAAGCAGCACTACCCCAGCCACAGCGGCCGGCAGAGCCAGACAGCAGCTGCTCTGCAGCCTGCGAGCTCCACCGAGCTGGGTGGGAAGGACGTTTTGGGTGGGGAGGGGTTAAACCTCACCGCAAACACCTGCATCCACCAGAACCAAAGCCTCTGTTCCAAAGCCCCCTGGTCTCACACAGGGCTCTGCCTGTGGCTGGAGGGTGAGGAATGACACGCTGGAGTTTGCCGAGGGCAGAGATCTCCTGGGTGGATGTCATTCCCAACAAATCTCCCTGATCTGGAGCTGGGCGATGCTGGAGCGTGTCGCCAGCTGATAGCAGGGTGGCTGGAGCAGGCTGCACCACCAAGATGGATCAACCAAAGGGTGTGAGCCTGGCTGGCAGCCTTCAGAGGCAAGGAGCTGAGCAGGGACGAGGCAGAGAAGTGCCTCAACCACAACGGCAAAGCACAGCAACTGGTGGCTCTCGGGAGACTTCCCTAGTTTGGGTTCAGCGGCCAGCCTGGCTGCAGCAGGGATGCTCCCAGGGCCTCCCTCCACTCAGGGGCAGCGCTGGAGCCACACTGTGACAGCCTCCCTGGCCAGAGCAGAGAGCTTATCATCACCCCTGCAGTGTAATCTCAGGGGTAGACAATCTCAGGGGTGGACAATCTCGGGGGTGGACAACCTCGGGGGTGGACAACCTCGGGGGTGGACAACCTCGGGGAAGGGAGCATGGCTGGGGCAGCAAGATGGGGGCCCAGTCCTAAGACCCACCCTCACCACCACGCAAACTCCCACGGAAACTTA
>VZRW01001976.1:173819-228226 GCA_013398125.1 Aegotheles bennettii | reverse complement strand
GCGCCGCCGCTGCGGGGGCAGCCGGGGTTGGCACCCGCCGGGCGGCCCCAGGCCCGCAGCGATGTCCCCCCGCAGCCCCGGGGCCGGGAGCGCACCAGGGACTGAAGCAACACATGGCACCCGCTCGCAGCCCAGCCGGCACAGCTTGGGGCTGCCGGCACAGAGCAATGCAAGGACAGCTCGGCAGAGGGGCTGCGCCAGGGCCCGCAGCCAGCGGGACCGCGCTCCGCACCCCTCCGGCAACCTCCCCAGGCAGGGACAGGGCCCTGGCACCGGCCGGGATGGGGACAGGTTCCTCGCACCCTGCCACAGGCTCCCTGCTAAGCACTGAGCTGGGGTTTGCTCAGGGAGCTGGTCCCAAACTGGTGTTTCTACCTAACCACCTCCTGTGCTCAAGCAATCTGTGGCTCCACAAGCCACTAGAAGTGGACTTCTGAGCAAGGAGCGCCAGGAGAGAAACACCATGAGAACAAGGTCCAAATGCTGCACAGAAACTCACCCTGCCCAGGAAAACGTGTCTGAAATATTCTGTGTGGGCAACTCCCCCAGTGCAGGCTTTCTGTTGGCTCAGGCGTGGTGGGTCTGGCGTGGAGCTGGGACACACTCTGGGCACTGGTCACCCACCACCACGTCAAGCTGAGCACAGCCAGCACCACCAGGTAACCTGACAACACCCGGACCCTGTATCAACACACAGAGAACTGCAGTCTCCTGCAGGCTGGCATGCAGCTGTCTATTAAAAATAAAGCTCAATTCTTTGGAGAATTTTCCCCAAAACCCAGCAAAATGACACCCAACCTTTTCATCTAATGAAAACATCAATGTTTCATTCAGATCTTGGTAAATGTTAATGAACTTCCCTGGCTCACGACACACTGACACTAGGCAAACCAACCTCATTTACTTCTCGTGGGGAAGCAAACATTTCTCTCCTGAAGCATCCAAACTTGTCATCGCTCCGTACCTAGACGTGATGCACACGGATGCTCTAATGACCTGGGAGAACAGGAGACCACTCAGCTGCTCTTTCCTCCCCCTGCCCTATTTTTGCTTCAAGACGGTTTTGCACAGAGGTGATCCGTGCTGCTCTGCCAGGAGGCAAACTGCTCTCCTGCAGCAAGGTCCAACAGCACATCCAACCTGAGACAATTTAACCTCCCTTCCCACACCCCAGGACTCCCAGTATGTTAATTCAGATGGAAATGCCACCTGCTTCACATCCGTGTGGTTGGGGATGAAAACCTCGCTGGTGGCAAGATGTGGAGTGGCACAAAGAGCTGCCTCCGGGTTTGGAGCAGCCTGGATGTACTCATCCACGCAGGCTCCATCTTTGGGTGCAGCATCCAGGATGCGCCGTGGACTCAGACAGAACGAAGCAAAAATTGGGCCCGATGCCCAGAAAATCACAGCAATTCCCTCTAAGAAAGGGCAAATAAATAAATAAAGGAAGAAAATTAAGTTACGTATGAGAGCCTAACGTCACCATTACCGCTACAAAAGCACCATTACTTCAAACATTTCCTCAAAGAGCACAAGACACAGACAAGGATTGTTTTGTAGGTCTGAAAATCAAGGCTCTGGGAATTAAGGTGAGCACCCCGAAACCTGCCCTGCCCTGCAACACGGATCAAGGCCCAGCAGCACCGATGGGAGATGCTCAACTCGCCCAGGGATGCAGAGAGCAACCCATGACACAAGGGGCAAGGTGCAAGCAGGGACCAGGTGAAGGGAAAAGCAAAGCCAGAGCCGAAGCAGGCAAGGCTCCCTGCCATCAGAGAAGGACTGGCCCCCAAGGGAGACCCTATCCCCAAACCTCATAGACTGAAAGAAACAAAAACAAGACTTACTGCTAATAGCCCAGATGGGACTTTCTGTTCTCTGATGGATCCCGAGCCTACTGAAAGCAGCTGGAGCCTTTCCTTAGCTTTTAATGAGTCTCAAAGTAGTCTGGTTTTGATAAGCCACAGTTTTGCACCTTCTCACTCTGCCTGCTGTTACCTCCTGGCCCCGCAATAACAGAGGCTGTGACACCCAGGCTGCACAGCCCAGTATTTACCAAGGGGCTCCCCAAATGTGGCTGGGGCTGGCTGCACAACCAGGCACTGAGCCCTGGCAAACATGATGCAAAACAACAACATGGAAGGTAAAAGGGACAAAAATAGAGAGTTGGGCTATGAGACAGAAGCAGGGCTTGGAGATACAAAGCCAGTTTCCAGGTAAAGCTTTTAATTCCCACCGTCTGTCTAATGCCCTGGAATGTGACTTGATTTGATCCCTTGCTCTGCTGGGGTGATTCAGAGCTACCGCAGTGCCCAGGCACATGACCTTCTTTTCCCAAAAGGGGGAACGCTGGCTTCCTGCAGGATGGGAGGACATCCTTCAGAGAAGGTGAAGGTGGCCATCACAGCGTTGACATCAAAGCAGGAACGGGATGATGGAGCAGAGCACATTGTCCCTGCCAACAGCCACGTTTCCCCCCAGTGGTGTGTGCGAGTTGCAACAAGATCCTGAGCTCAGCACACACGACATTGCACTTAGCAGCTTGTTCTGAGGTGCAACAGAGAGGTTTGGCTGCTCACATAAGATGAGGGCATGGGCTGGTGTACCAAAAGCATCCCATAATGAGAGCTGGGACGTGGGATGCAGGAATCATCACTCCAACTCAGCCCAGGCTCAGAAAAGCATCCTCAACCAGGACAGTCTGGACTTCAATTTAAATGTCATAGGGGACACAGCAGACATAAATGTCACAGGGACACAGCAGAGGCACATCCCAAATAAAGCCTGTGCCATAACTCACCCTGTGCCCTGAGCAGAGCCATGCAGCAGCCCAGCTTCCTTCTGTGACCAAGGAGCTGTCCTGCTGGTGCTATGCAAATGGGTGAACAGAAGGAGCATTCCTACAGCAAACAAACCAGGAGCACACAGATTAAACATGCATCCAGAAATACAGGCTGTCCTCAGGACACACTTCAACCGAATTTGTTTCAAACACTAAGCATCAAATTCTGCTGTCAGTTACACTAGGTTTACATCAACAAGAACAGGGATTGATTCCAGTTTAATCAATTCCCTTTCAAATGAAAAGCACAGCAGCAGGACTGCACATCCCCATCGCTTACCAGAGATTCAGTGACTGACCCACTAGTTCTTTATTTAATGCTTTGTCAGCTCAAACCCAAACAATCTCACAGAAACCTTCTGCTCTGCTGGTGCTGCTGGAGAAGACATGAGCCTGAAGAGTGCACAGAGAGATGATGCCGAACTAAAGCCTCTATTTGGAGGAACAACCTCTGGATCTTGCATAACCTTGAATTCAGGGAGATCCACTGCAGGTTGGGAGCAGGAAGGTTTGACAGGGAGGTGACACAAGGCAGCACCAGCCTGAAAAGCCCTAGCTTGCTTTTTGCTTTTCCCAACCCTTTTTAAGCCTGTGTTAACCCACAGTACGTACCCACAGCCTTAGGCATGAGGGGGTGACAGCTGATGGTGACACCAGCTCAACCTCACTGCAGAGGCAGGAACAGGGGACACCCATGCCACTAGCCCAGCTGCCCCAACACTGCTGGAAGAGACCCCTTCATCCCTTTGGGGTGACTCAGGACCTACAGTGTCTTCAGCCCACCTCACGGTTGGGTAGAAAACATGTTTCTTTCTTCTTCAAATGAGCTTAGCTCCAGCATGGCTGTGTGCATGGGAAGGGGGTTAACTGAAAAGCAACGTGTGCCTTGCTCCTTGGCTCACACAAGACGCTGTCTTCTGGCTGCTGCAGAGCTATTGGTGACAAGGCTGCTTCCCCCAAAAACTCTCTGCCCTCGATTGCTTGGGAGGCTTGGCTGAGCCCCTTAAGTGTGTTGCAGACCCTACCTGGTTAAACACCCTTTGCATTTGCTAAATAAAGCAATAATAATGATAACTAGGAAACTTGGTTAAATAATCCTAAGAAGCTTACTCCAGGCTGTGCCGATTAAGGCTCCCCAGCAGTGCCCATATCCCAGTGTACTCTGGCCCCCACTGCTCCTCTGTGTGAATAACATCTGAGGTTATCTGTGCCCAAACAGGCCCTGCTAACAACCATCATTTGACCAGATTTAACCAGCAATTACGAGCTGCGAACAAAATCACTGTGGTAAAATACAGCCCACACTCTATTACAAAGCAGACACAAACCAACCCTTTCAGAAAACCAGGCAAAGGGCAAATGCCCGCAAAAAGGGAGCCCTCTCCCCTCAAAACATTGCTTAAGGTTTCCAGAGATCTTATGAAACACCCAACTAATGGCAACAGTGGATGGCGTCTTCCTCATCAGCACTTTGCTACCCACAGAGGGACCTGTAAGGGACCTTCCAAGAGGAGAGGAGGAGGAAGGGAGGCATCTGCTCTCTGTGCATCTTCAGTGCCACTCAGGATGGGCCCAGAATAGCTAAACTTTTGGTAGGGGCTGATGTTTAATGTGTAGCATATGTTGCCATTTCCATGCGAATCCCAAAATAGTTGGTGTTTTGTTTTGTAATTTTAATGCACTGGTTTTTGGAATCCTGTGGGATGTCTGCTCTCCTGTTCGGGGAGGGAACACGCTGTGTGTGCACACCCTGCTGTACCATTTCCAACACACTATGCACCCGCAAAGCAACCAGGGTAGAGAATCAGTTGCTGTAAATATTAGCTGTATGGAGCACATATTAAACACACACAGATTCACTCAGGGTGGATCTGTGTGTGGCAAGGAGGAGAATCACAGAATCACAGAATCCTAGGGGTTGGAAGGGACCTCGAAGGATCATCCAGTCCAACCCCCCTGCCGGAGCAGGTTCACCTACAGTACATCACACAGGAACACATCCAGGTGGGTTTTGAATGTCTCCAGTGAAGGAGACTCCACAACCTCTCTGGGCAGCCTGGTCCAGTGCTGCAGGAGAATCCAGCTGAACAGTTCCCAAGGGGAGGGTGTGTTACTGACCCGCACGTGTCTCTCTACATAGAGACTAAAGCCAACGGGGCCAGGGAGCAGCCGGGCAGGGTGAGAGCAGATGCACCCCCATCCCATGTGCCCATCTAACCTGCATCCTGCTCTTGGGAGTCTCGGCAGGCAGCAGCACCCAGCTCCTTCTGCTGGGTTAGAAATGTGGGATGATTTGGGTTCAGCACTCGATGGAAACAGGAGCCACGTTCCCCGCTCTGGGACGGCCACTGCATCGCGCTGTCTTGCAGCCAGCACCTACCAGAGGAAACAGAACTTGCAGGCGACAGGGGCCAGGGCAGCCCTGGGCAAAGCAGGACCCTGAGCCTCAGCTGTCCCAGAACGCCTTCCTGCACAAACCCTCCCCCTGCCTGCCTTCACCCTGCCTCACCCTGGCTGACATCCCACCTCGGGACACAGCACTGGGGTATTTCCTCAGGAATGAGCCTCTTTTGATCTTTTCCTCTTATTTCCCTCATGGTCCTCGGGTTCCCCCTAACTCCAGAGCCTTAGTGGGGGTTTGCCCTCGTGAGGCCAGGCAAAGCCACCTGCTCACATCACACTGGCTCTCTTTGCTATGTGCCTGTAAGCTAAACACAGACCCATCCCTTGCATTCAAGGGAGGGGAGAGTTCTGCATAGCATCAACTCATATTAGGCTAATTTTATCTGCTCTCAGTGCCTCTCTGAGCTGGAGTCAATGTCCTCTGAGATTATCCAGCTGAGTTGTCTTAGTAGGTTTACCCTGCTTTTACCTCCTCCCTTCCCGACTGCCTCCCAGCTGCAGGGGGATGACAACATCACTTCTCCAGACTTCCCAGGCAGGCAGGAGCAGAGCCCGAGGTTTATTCTGCAGCAGCACCTTGCCCTACAGCAGCTGGGACACACAGCGAGCGGTGCCCAGCCCAGCTCCATCGGCCTGGGGAGCTGCACTCGGGCTGGGCACCACTGCCTCCCACACCCCCAGCCCTTGGAGCTCCAGAGATGTCCAGCAACAGAGTTAACATCAGCATTTAGGGCCTGGTCCCGTTGCCATGGAAATTGATAGACTTTCTGCTCACATTTTGCTGCGAGGAGGCATGTCAGGAGTCACCACCAGCTTCCAGAGTTACACAGGCAAAGCCAAGTGAGGGCAGAAAGCAGCAGAGCTCCAGGGAGGCCAGGGGAGGGCTGCTCCCACCCAATGCCAGGAGAATCCAGAGCTGGATGCAGGCAGAGGGAAAAGGCCACCGCTAACCAGCAGCATCGAGATGCTACACAGCACGCTCCAGGGATTCATGCAATAACATATCTTGGGTTTGCAGAATTAAAGAGCAATTTGGCTGCATTAAGATAGCATTAGAGCTGCTCCTCTCCCACATACGCATCAGGCTAACGACATCCTGTCAAAAGCAATCTAAGCAAAGCCCCCGTGTGATGCTGAGACTTAGTAAATGTACCTGTCACGGCCCTGCGATGGCTGGCGGAGCTCTGTCCTGGCTGCTGCTCCTCCCAGCACGGCTGGGAGTTGTCCTGCTCATCCCTGGATCCTGAGGCTCCACCAGCCCTGGTGAGCTGCGATGGAATCGGCCACCGGGGCTGCCAAGGCATTGCCTGGCCCCATCCACAAATCCCAGCATCACGCCAACATGGCAAAAAGCAACACAAAAAGGAGCAAAATGAAAGGCCCTGGAGTTGTACAAGGAGAAGGGGAAATCCAGATCTACTATGGGGTTGGGCTGCTGGAGGGGGAAAACAGCCCCAGCTTCCCTCGAGTCTGCACCACAGAGACAAACACACTCCTTAGGGGACTGCAAAACTCCCATGGACCTACCTGCAGGAGGAACCCGAGGGAGCGATGCTGGAGGCTGGGAGGTAGCAGGGTGATGTGCTCAGCCCTGCCCCGGGACAGGCAGCTCCGAGCTCTCCGCCAGCCGGCTCCCAGCTGCAGGAGCAGCCGGTGCCCAGGAAGCCCCGCGGTGCCCCGGCAAGCGGCTACGCCGGCACCTGCGGGGAGCAGCAAAGAAATTGAGGCCACAGCCGAGATGAGCAGACTCCTGCCCAGAGAGCAGCTTCCCCGGCGGCGCTGAGCAAGGCGAGCCAGCCTGCAGGATCCCTCTCCTCTCAGATCTACAGACTATTTAGCTGTCTGACCTTATGTCACCCAACCCAAGGCAACGCAGGACAAATTTCCATCCCACCACGGGGAAGCTCAAGCATTTTCCACTTCTGCAGTGAACCAGGGAACACAGAACTGCAGAGCGAGGGATAACCACCAGCCAAAAAAAAGGGGAGGTGGAGGGAGAGGTGGGCAGGTACAGGGGCACGGTTCAAAATACAAACATCAAAATTATGCCCAGCTAAGGGGGGGGCACCTCCCAGGTCATTAAGCAGCCAGAGGAGTCACTAGATGGCCCTGCTAGTCCTGTTCATCTGATCACAGCGATGGATGTTAGGAGATGCTAGTTTAGCTACACTGCAGGCTTTGGGGACTGTGAAATCTGCTCCACGTCTCCTTCTGGGAGGAAGAGCCTCCCGAGGAGAGTGTGGCAGCTGGGTGGTACCTTGGGCAGGCACGTGGAGAGGACTCCCCAGGACACGTGGCACCTCTGGGCCTCGCTGGGCAGGTCCTGCAGTGACCTGGGTGCCCCCTTCCTTCCCCGAGAGCAGCTCCACTTGCCAGAGACACTGCAATTCTCTGCCTCAGCGTAATCGTGTTGACAGTGATGGGTGTAAGAGCCAGGGAACCATATTAATGAACATCGTGTTGCTGGATAATCATGACATTAGCATTATTGGATTAGAACATTTGCATAATTTGGGCACAAGCCACTACCTGTACCGAGACATATGTTTACATGAATTTACATCCATTTGCATCCCAATGAAGCTCATCCAACTGCATCCTCAGCAGCTTTCTGGGTGACCAGTCATGGCCATTGGCAGCTCAAGCCCAGGGACCATCTCCTGCTGTCAGGCACAAAGTCTGAGGCCACTCAGATGCCAACAACACAGCAACATTTTTCCTCCTCAGGGTCTTGCACAAGTTACACCTTAGTGGGGAGAGGCATGCCCCTTGCAGGGGTCAGGAGCAACACATCCCCAGCCTCAGCACTGGGGATGAAACTGCCCTATTCCAAGTCCCCACGGACTCTCACTGCCTCCTGAGAGCCCAGCTCCTGGGTCCCAGGATAACGGGCAGTTAAGTCTGTCCTACTCACAGCTGTGAAAAGAGCTCCATAAAACACTCCCAGCAGGCTGCAAAGCTCAGAATTTAAGAGGCCAATAAAGAGAACCCAAAACGAACTCCTTTCTCTCTCTTTTTATAAAAAAAAATCACACGAACTTTGATTCAATTACTTGATTTTACAGCAAGGGGGAGAGAGATTCAATTACTTGATTCCTGATTTCTTACCACAGAAATACAGACTCTGCAACCGTGGACCACAGAAAGGTGAAAAACCCCTCAAAGCTGCAGTGTCATGTCAGATTTATACAGCTGCAAGAAATAAGCAGTTTCCACTCCTGGCCTCCTCAGCAGAACCTTGCTCCAGCATTAAAGCAGCACAGTAATATCTGAGCAGAGTCCTGCAGCCCACCCACAAAATTACAGGGCGAGGGGTGTTCAGCGGGCAGCTGCCTGACTAAATGCCCCTAAGTGCTTTTCAATGTAGAGATGCACGGGGAGTTACTGAGTTCACTAATTAGGAGTCAGGAGGGACCAGGAGGTGCACGCTCACTCCCTGGGCATCTCCAGCCCTGGAAATTGCTGCTGTGCTCCTTCCAAACCCACATGAAAAGAGATAAAAGGACCAGAGCGCTGGTGTCCAAACCATGTCCATCAAGACGCGGAGCAACCACAAGCCTCACCACCAGTGAAAGCTTTGCAAATGACAGTGACTTATCTCCAAGTGCTAGCATGCAAGATTCAAAGAGCTAAACCCTGAAGTGCCCTTGGGATTAAACATGTTGGAACCAATCAACAGCAACAAGAGCAGCAAATCCTGTGGGGAGCTTGGTGGGAAGTTTGCTGGGATATGGTGAGCTGGAGCAGCCCTCTCTCCCCTTAGCTGGTGCAGGCAATGATTCTGCCACATAAATAAAAGCACTGCTCAGACAAGATCATCTGGTATCTTCGGGGTCTGTTCACTCAAACCAACTCACATCTGCCTGGTTTCTTGCCACTTCCTGCAGTTAAAGAAGCTGGGAAGAAAAAAGCATTAAGAAGCTGCTCACCTAGGGGAATCCAGCCCACGGAGACCCTGCTCTCAGCCTTGCTGTGCCCAGATGAGCCCCCATCCCATGTCGCAGCCACATGGCCATGTGCTTGCCAGCCAGGCTGCCCTGTCCTACAGCACAGAGGAAGGTGAGGAAGGTGGCCTGGCCCTGCCCTGCCTGGCTCCCACCACCTCTGCCACCTGCCTCAAACAGCTTCAAAGCCTGGCATTTAGCTTTAACCACCCAAGCTATTAAATGGGGACATTTTAAGACTGAAAAACCATGTCAAGACCCTTGACTGGAAGGCAGCTGAGAAGCTCCCAGTGGCTCTGGTAAAATTTTATCTCTTATTTTAAGAGATAAAGCATTGTATTTCACCCCAAAGCAGTGCTCCGTTCCTGTACCTGGAACATTTTGGACTCACAAAGTACATGAGAAATAGAAACAAATCCAGCAGAGAGGGCAGAGGGACTCCATCTCAACGGGAGGGAGAGAACCAGAATTTCTGGCTGAAAAAGTCCTGCTTGGAGGAAGAACAGATGATTTGCATATGATTGTGTCAATAGGTGCCGATGCCAACTGCTAATGCCCAATGACTCTGTGGCACAAGCAACAAAGGCGGGAGCCCAATGTGATGGCAACAGGAGGGGGGAATGTGCTGCTAGGATATGGGCTCAGGCAGGGGCAGAGCACTTACATTATTTATGACCATGTAGATGGGACACTGAATCTTGATGCTGCTCGAGTGTTTGATCAGCTCAGGGCTGTCAGCGTGGCTCCCAGCTGGAGACACCAGATAACAGGAGAAAATCAAACCTTTTCTGCTCCTGCCCCTCACCTCTCTTGTGGGGCTCTCTCTGAAAAGCAGAAGGAGGGAGGAAAGCCCAGTAAATTAGTTTCAGTGCTGTACAACCTTTAGACCTCCTCCTCCTGCCGTCGGTGGGGATGCTGGATTGTCAGCAAGGGCTGTCAAGCAGAGACAAGGCTCAGGAATGCAGCCACTGGTGCAGGAAGGGAAAGAGCCCAGGGAGCGAGGGAGCTGCAATATCCAGCTAGGGAGGAGCAAGCACAGCCCAGCTCAGCTCCAACCTTTGCCCTGATGTTCCCAGAGAAGCCCTGGGCAGAGCCAAACCCAGGCGGCACTGCGAGAGTCCATGCTGGGAGCAGGCAGCTGTGCTCCCTGGCCACTGCTGGGGTGGAGGAGCAGGACTGGCCCCCGGTAGTCTGCAGACCCTGAGCAAGGGGGGCTGAGCTCCCTTGGGCATCCCTGCCCTGCTGCAGGGTGGCTGTGCTTCCATGACCTGCTCCCCCATGGACCAAAACCCCTTCCTCTGCCCTCCTGCACATCTCGCCCACCTCCCCAGCACATCAGTGTGGGACTGAGCCCAGGCTGCAGAAATCCCAGTCCTGCATGCTTCCCCCTCCACAGAGGCAATGAAACTGCATCTGATTCTGTCCTTTCCTTCCCAAACCTTTCACCCTCCTTTCCCTGTCTCTGAGGAACAGATGCACCCATTCATAACCATGTAAAAGAAAGTGCGTGTTCGCCTTTCCAACCGCAGTGCAGCTGGTGAAGAACAGGAGGGAGGATGATGTTTTGTATGAATACACAAATTATCTGCACTGATCTTATTGCACTCGAATGGCAAACCGAGAGAAAAAGACAACATGAGAGAGAAAGGCATTGTTTGGGCTGCGCTCAATGATGTAGCATCACTACTGCTTATCCTCTCCAACCACTCCATCATCCTAATCCCACCGTGTCCCACGGTGACAGGTCAGCAAGAGTCATCTGCTGATGGAGGTGCCGGAATGGATACAGGCAGGACTCAGTCCAATGAGGCCGTGCCTGGGAGATGGCAGCACCTCTGGACGTGCAACTCCCAGGCAGGTCCAGGCCAAGCATCCAATAACTCAGGAACATCAGCAGTGTTCAAGAGATTCACGCTGCAGTGGTACCATTAGCACCAGAGCACTGGGATACGCGGGGGTGATGCATAAACAAAGGCTCAGCGACTCCCTAACCCAAATTCTTGCAGATATCCATCACACGGATAAATGCCCAGAGCACACAGGAGGGGACACAAGGCAGAGGGCTCCCCCATGCCCTAAGGATTGTCCCTTGCACTGGCCTGATGCTGTGCAGGCTCAGCACCTCGCACAGGGGGTTCTGGCTTGCTGAGAGTAACACAGAGATGCGTGTGCAGCTCATTGCAACCCGACATGAGGCAACTTGATGACCCTGGAGGTCCCTTCCAACCATAATGATTCTATGATTCTATAACCATCCCTCTGACCCCTTGGAGAGGGGCTGAGTTTGTACTCCAGGTCCTCTGCAGGGCATGGAGCTGGTCCCCTCCCTCCCCAGCCTCCCGCCAGTGCAGCAGGGAGAAAACTCTCCTTTTAAAATTTCCTGTGGCGAGTGACCTCTGCACTCTGTGAGGACAGGGACCAAAAACCATGATTAAATCCACAAACTCCACCACACAACACTCTGTTGAAATAGCCTTGCAATCCCTTAGGCCTTAGATGCAAAGATGTCCATGACTGCGGATGCCTCAGGACCGTGCAGGCGGCTCCTCCCCGGTGCAGTGGCATAAGATTAGCCCAGGTGACAGCAGCTAATTCCTCATGCTACAGACAACACAGCAACTCCAGCAAGTACAGAAAAACAATCACAAGGTGGAAATTCAAACAGAGCACAAGTCACCTGCTATCAAAACGGGGAAAATTTGGCAAGTTTCCTACTTAGCACCTACTACATCAAGGCTGCTCAGTGATGCTAATTAAACAGGTACCTCCCAGACACAGCCAGAAAGATTTATAACCCTAATTTGCGTTTCTAAGTTTATTTTTCTGTCCTCCAAGGCAACATTTTAATGGCCAAAGTCTGATTGCTTGGTGGAGTTTAAATTTGCATGAGTGTCATTTGAAGATGAAGGTCTGTCCCATCAACGGCTTGATGATTGCTCACCCAGATCCTGCTCCCTGCTCTCCCAAGGCAGGGCTCAGCTGCTCACTGAGATTTTCTTGGTTTCTTGAGCTTGGCTTCACCAGCAGAATAAATAAATCACGCTGGGCTCAGCCACTCCCAGCAACCCAGCTACTGTCCCCATCCAGGGGCCAGGTACACATCAGTCCGGGGACTCTTTTGGGGTGAATGAGGCTCAGAAATAGCCAGCAGCAGCAGCTGGGCTGTGGGACTCTGCCCAAGGTTGTCACTACAAAGCAGCACAGCCTTGCAAAGCAAGGACCGGTCTCAGAGATGTGATTCTCTCCTCCCAGCTCCCAAATCCAGCTCCAAAACTGAGCCCTGAAGCAGCTGCACCAGGGCAGCTCCCACACACGAGGGCAGGACAGCCAGAGGGGAGGTGTATAATGGTAAATAATTAAAGCATCCACAGTCCTGCAATAATTACTCAGAGCCACCTCTGCAAGCCAAGTCAGTCAGCTCAGGAGGGGGAAGGTGTCACTGCCGGCACCCTTGCCCTGATGGCCCTGATTATCAGCAAGTCTCCAGCCCAGATAATAACTGCTCACAGTGATTAGGCTGGCAGGCGAGTTAATGAGCAAGGGAAGCATTTGGTCAACTACAGAGTAACAGGGAAGCGCCTGGGAGGAACTGGGGTGTAGCTGGGAGCTGAGAGAGGGCTCAGAGTGCAACGGTTGCTATTAAACTGACACAGCCCAAACAAAAAATACCTCAGCACCACAATCCATCCTTCCTGGCAAAATACGAAGGCATTATGTAGAGCCACTCATTCCAGAGAGGGAAAACAAAGCAATAATCCCTCCAAGATTTTACAAACAGCTTCCAGTGCCAGACAGAAATCAGTGGAAGGAAAAAGAAACACAAGGGATGCCTTCAGACAACCCCCCAGAACCTCTGCAAAGCGTGGAGGTGAACGTGTACAGCTCTGCACTGTTCTGCTGTGAAGGTGATGAGAGGAAATATTTCTGCAGGGAGAGGTGCAGGGCAGGGGTGCAGGAGGCCGTGTGTGGCTGCCTGGGTGGCAGGGCAGCAGGCACCGTGTTCCCATCTCTGCAATGCCATGGAGCTAACACAGCCAGATCCTCACCTTGTGCCTCTCCAGCATCGCAGGCATTTCCAGCACCACCTGAACACACTGCTGATCAGAGGCAATGGTCAGGAAGGAACTTGAACGAGGAGCTCAAGATAAATTTTTCCATAAGATGCTTACCCATCACCTGCCAGCTTGTGCCCGCTGAAAGTCTCATTATTTTAGATTGCAGCACCAGCTCTTCAAAAAAACTTCCCTGAACTCCCCTTCACTCACACCCACCTGTGGAAACAAGGCATTACAAAAGGGAGAGCTGTCTCCATTGTGGAGAGGAACAAAGTGATGGGAGAGGTGGCAGGAAGAAATGGGAGAAGTGGGCTGGTGAGCCATTGCTGCCACCAGCTCTCTTCCCTGGAAGGAAACATCTTCTGGGAGGGACTGGGAGAAGAACAACTGCTGCTAAGTATTATTTTACAGATAAGCTTCAGCCATCTGCAGAGGTTATTTGCTGTTTTGTGTCACTGTCCAAGCACTCCAGGGCTTTGGCTGTTCAATCCAGTAATGGCCAGACACACATTGTCCAAACACAAGCTGGTAGCCCACTTGCTTCAGCTACACTGAACTGCTACGCATGGTTCCCACAGAGAAAGCATCTCTGTTCCCCTCAAACTAGAGCTGTAAAAAGCAAACATGGAAACCTGGCGATTCATGGCCAGTGTTTTTGACTCGGAGAGATCCTGCAGTCAACTTTACCGTGGTATTGGTTGTTGTCATGGCAAGCGGAGGGAGGAAGGAACAATGTAAGAGGTGGTTAGTCCTTGACAGGCTCCATCCTTGGACTCATGGCAGCTCCCCGGCAAAACAATCCCAACAGCAATTACCTAGGTGCTTTTAAAATGGGAAAAGCAAAATCAGGTTAAAAGCCATCTGAAACCTTGAAGCTGAACGCCGAGTGGGAGGGAACACGGAGCAGCCAGGGCTGCACACAATGTGGAGACACTTCTCTGTAGGCAAAGCTAAATGGATCCCAATTGTCAAACTGGAGCAAGTGACAAGGCTTGGGAGAACACAGGGACAGCACTTGACAGAAGGACAGTCGCTGCTGCTTTATACTTAGTGGCTACAACATGGAGCACCTTCCACGAGGGGCTGAGGAGCAGACCTGTGCCCTCTGCCATCGCCAGCACGAGGTACCAAAGAGGAGCAAAGACAAAAGGCAAGTTTCAAGTGCAGAATTCAATTACATTCCAGCCATGTGAATCACCATTCCACTGGCTGGATTATTTTCTTTCCTTGTTGGAGCCAGCCCGAGGATTTGCAGAGTATCTGCAACCTGGGAATGGAAAAACACTTTCTACTGTTTCAAGAATGGCAGGCAGTTGTTACTGAGCCAAAGCTTTATTGTTTCCCTTAGCAAAACTACATAAAAATTGTAAGGGATGGAGACAAGAACAACAAAATAATAAAAGAAACACAAATGACCAGAGCAGACGGAGCACTATCCACTGAGCCTTTCTTGCTCACCTTAAGCCAATAAAAAAGGCAGTCAACTGGTACAGGTTTCAGAAAATAATGCCAACCAAAGCTACAAAACACAATCAAGAGAGATACAACAAAGAGAAATGTGGTCTTTAATAGAAAATATGTGCACAGAGCGGTAGATGTTCCTCTATCACATTCATATGTGGGAGATCACATTCTCCTGGATCCTTCCCCTTGACCTAAGAGGAGTCCCTCTATAGACAACCAAATGGTTCTGATTTGAACCCAGGTGGAATTACTCCATGGAGGTAAAACACAGAGGTAAGAAGAAAGGTTTCCAGTCTCACTGGTACAAGAGCAGTCCCGAATTTCTCTCCGAGAGTGTTTTATAAAGCCTAGGCTCAGTTAAAAATCAAACTCATGCCTCAAAGCAGCACACCATGCCAGCAAGGATTACCAGGTTCCTCTGCAGAGCTGGCAACCCACAGTGTGGTAAATGGCCTAAGGAGCGAGCGTGGGGGTGGAAATGCCACTGACCTGCCTGCACTGCCCAGGAATGAAGCACAAGAAACAGAAGAAGAGTTAGACATGACATGCTCAATTTTAAAAACTCTTTCCAACTTGGTGTAGAGATTTTGATGAGAAAGTAACAGATTTAAAGAAAATGGAGTCAATTTTCAAGTGTCTTTTTCCTTCTCCTTCTTCTAAAGCATTAACTGAGGCTGGCAGCCCAGGCTGGCGGAGGCACTGCAGTAATGAGAGCAGGAGCAAGACAGCCTCAGGACTGTCAAAAGCTCCAAGGCAAGACAGGACTTCTTTGGTGGCAAAACACTTCTGAAACTGAAGACTCTACAGGTCCGAGAAGAAACAGTGTGACTTCAGCTCTGAGATCACATCGGCATTTCAGCAAAAGCTTTTCCAGAAACAGTTAATATTGACATTACCCCCTGCAGAGATGCAGCTGGTTAAATCTCAATGTCCAGGTTTAAAGAACAAGACCACGACATAAAGCATCCCTCAGTGGACAACAACCTCATCCCTTGCTCTTTTCAAAACCCATGTCGTGAAGCCCACGTTCAGTGGTTTCTCTTTATGCCTTCTCAAAGAGCTCACATCACCCAAAGGTTCTGTTTACATTTTTAAAAGGGCATGGAGATCATGGAGGAACAGCTGGAAGGGTCTGCCCAGCAACCTGCCATGGCACATCAGCTGGAACAGCAGTAAGGGAACAGTTCTTTACTGGGCCATGTTCATTTAGAAAGAAAGTCAAGGATTGATTTCTGATCTCCTGCTAGAGTGTTTCAACACCCAAACTCATTTATCTTCATACTGCAGCCATTTGTAAGAACACATACTACATGCACACAAAGTGCCCAGTAGCAAAGGAGAACAGAACAAAAGAGTAACAACCAAAGGAAAAGGCTGACATTAACAGGCACAAATTGCCTTTAAATCCCTGACTTCAGAGGGAACTTTTTGGAATTCTTTGTTTCTTCAGCAAAAGATGGGTCAGATCCAAAGCATTTAATAAAAACACACAGACTTGCCTAGTGTGGGTTTTATTCAAGGCCTTCAAAGATCTAATTGTTCCAGAGAGATCAGGTTAATTTGATTTTTCTCATCTGTCAGGCCTTGGAGGGAAACTGTCCATCCCAGAGAATAAGCAGGACTGGGGCATGCAGCTTTCTGCAGCCTGACTCACGATGGCACCATCACAGTCAGCCAGATGCTCAAGACTTGCAGGAAAAAGATAAAATAAGATAAAGTATTCTGAAAGCTGTTACCTGATTTGGGTAGGCAGAGGCACCCAGCTGGGCATTCTCCCACCAGGAGCTGCACCACACACACACTGCTCATAACCCAACAGCCTGAGCACCACCCTCACCACAGGACACACAGCCAGGAGGACTGAAAAATTCATAGTGAATTTCTTTGGGTGTTTCTTTACTAACTGAAGTGTCTCCCTGAGCACACAGTGCTATCACAGACAGACATCAGTGGAACTGAACGGGAGCACAACTTCACCAGCTGACTCAGGATGCCCCTGCCAAGCTCATACTGACTCAAACCAGAAAGATGACAAGAAATACAAGGGGTGACACCCTGGGCCCATGGGAGTCAAGTGCAAAACAGAGCCCTGGTCTCACCCTTGGGGTTCACAGAGGGAAATTCACCCCTAGGCTGAGAAGCAGTACAAGGGCTGTGGTCTCCTCACACCCCATTTCAGGTACATAGGGGTGAATTTGCTTTCCTCCTGAAGCCTGCAAAGCCAGGACTGCGAGGCCAGGAGCTGAACCCCAGGCTGGGCTTAGCAAGCCAGGAACAGCAGGGGCAGCACACATTTCTGCAGCTCCAGTGAGCACTTCTGCATGTCCCTTTCAACAAACATGGGTCTGGACCCCGTGGCAGCACCACACAGCACAGCACCCCTCTCCAAGCAGCCCCCAGAGTGCGTGCCAGTCAGCAAGGGGGGAAATCAGACCAGACCAAACCAGTGAGGCTGGGAGGACAGGCAGGTGCTTTCCCAGGTGCCATCATGTTGCTAATGCCTGTGCAAGAGCTGGCATGGTAAGGTCACCACCGGCAGCAGTTGTTGTCTGGAGTGAGGTCTGCAGGAATGGGCAAGAGGTGAGCACTGGATCCAGGCAGAGCAGCTCCATCTTCACCTCCATCAGCATCGTGTTCTGGTGTGGATGAATCGTTTGCCTTCAAAATATATAAAGACAAAAGTTTTGTTTGGAAAGGAGTGAAGCAGAGACTTGACAAAGCTATTTTACATTGTTTTTACACGCTCGGTGCCATTTTAAGAGCTTCCTAAAAATAATAATGAAGAGAACGTCTGTGCATCATTACTCCAGACTCTGTCAGCAGTCAAGGGCCATTAAACTTTATTAAAGAAAGAAAAAACAGGGGAAAGAAAGTGGGAAAGAAGTTGTACTGCTAGAACTAATTCTCTGGTACATGCTTCCCTCAAAGGGCCAAAACAGACAGAAAGCCAAGCTTCAACTTTCAGAGGTTTCCAAACCAGGTGAGTGCATCCATGTGCCACAGAGCAGGTACTGCACGTGTCCCTCCTGCCCTCTGTGTGCCTGGGCTGTGGACAGGAGCCATGGCAGAGCTCAGCCCTTGCCCATGGGCGGGGATGGGTGCAGGACAGCATTGCTCTGCTGCAGAAGGCACTCTGGCTCACGTCCACTGAACAAACCTGAGCTGATCACTTCTCACTCTGGGGCTTCCAGCACACGGGGCGAAACATGGGGCCAGCAATGTGCAGAGCTCTAAGGCAGTGGTGGGTCAGCACCAACTTCTCTCCCCTTTCTCTGAACAGAAGGGGACACAAAGTACATTGACTCCTGGAGAAAGGACAGAGAATGTCTCCAGTCACTGCATTCCTGGATACGTTCAAGGCATGGGGAGTCCTTCAAATTCCTCCTATCAGCTACTGGCTGATGTCCCAGCTGAAAGATAACCTCCTGAGCCATAAAACCTCTCAATGTGTTTACAAAGACTCCAAAATCCAGACTTTTAACTTCTCTTTCCTTTATGCTTTGTTTTCAAAGATTACATCAACTATTGCCCTCCATGCTTCGTGTAAAATGCTGAATAGAAAGTTGGAAGCGTGAGGAGTAAACGTATTGCAAAGGGCAGAGAATAGGTCTAAGGAGGTGGGGGCAGGAGGCCAGACAGGCTGTTTGATCAAAGACCTCTGCAATGTGAAAGAAGGCACAAAAATAGGAGTTTCATCTTCAGCAGCAGGCTTGGTTCCAGATATATTGAGCGAAAGAGGCAAGAGAATGAGTCTTTGTCATTCCTCTATTTTGAAGGAAGAATTCTTCAATTTGAAACTCCATAAAGAATTACAGAAATAGTGAAAGTAATTTATTTTTTAGGTGCTCAAGCCTTTATTCACTTAACTTCAAGGTGGACTCAAAAGAGCTGAAAATGTTTTGGTTCTACCACTTGAGGACAAAAATACTTTAAATTCTTTAAAACATGGGAGGGGGCAGATGCTTCTTCTGAGGTTCATATTTACAAATGCATTTTACCTAGGACACAAACCTTAAATCATTTCCTAGTGCTGTCACTACCCAAAGACATGTTTTATTTATAAATAGAGCAGGACCATTCGGGGCTCGGCAGTACCAATGCGAGGAGGCAGAGACAGCTCAAAGCTTCTCAGCCATGAAGGCACAATTCAATTATTTCTCTTTGTGGACAAGGGGTAACTCATCCTCCTTGGCAGCAGGAAAACTCAACCTTTTGGCAGCAAGCTTTGAGCAAAGGGGGGCAAAATGAAGTGCAGGAGGGGAGAGGCTTGGAGGGGAGAGGCTGGTTGTGGGTGAGGGTCTCTCCTCCACATCTGACCCTCTTTTCCCAGCTCTCCTGTGCCCTCAGCACAGGCAGAAGCCAAAGGCAGAGGGAGGAAGAGCAGAGGTTGGATGCACAGCTCCCTTGTACCACTGTCCACCTCCTCAGCCCTAGAAGACTACACTGTTTGGCTGCAGCTCACACAGACCAGGGAGTGAGCAGTCTGACAACATTTAAGCAACGTTCTCACCAAGCACAGGAAAACAAAAAGTCACCTCCCCAAAGACTGCCATGCAGAAAGTAATTAAAGAAATTACTATCCCATTTGGAGCCTAATTACTGTTAGGACAATTTTTTTTCCCCTACATGGAACGGTGTAGTTGGACCCACTGAAGCAAAATGTCACCTCCTCATCATCCCTGAGGGAGCAAAACAGACATCTGAGAACCAGAAGCGAAGGGAAAAAAGAAGCTAATGCTTTAACTTCAAAGATGCCCCGAGAATTTCCTGCCATGAAAATAATGCAGAATGGCTCTGCCTGTCTCACGTATTAACAGCTTGCATATTTATGAGCAAAAGTTGATGCCTACCCCAGACAGGGAGGCACTGAGCCACGGAGAGAGTGACACCACCTTGTTTCTAAATCCAGTCAATTCCTGAAAGACAGGGCATAAATCTCCTCAAATGAAGAGAGCTGGAAGCAGCATTTCTTGCCCATCTCTCAGCTCCCAGCCCTTTGCTCAGCTCTGCTCAGCGTGACAGCAACAAATCCAGCAGCCAAAGGGAGGCATCCCAAAGCTGCACCCTGGGAGAAGAAGCCAGGCTGGACCTGCTGACTTCTGGAGGTCCTTCCAGCCAGTTTCACCCTGCAACTGCAAGCCAGAACATTTCTCATACCCCACTGGGCACTGCCATCATTGCCTCAGCTCCCAGGCTCAGCAACACCACCGTTTAATGTGGCTCTGTTTAACTGCCAGCTGCTGTACCACTCTTTAAGTATTAATGATTTAGACAACACATTGGCAAACAAGCAGAGACAGGGAGACTGTGATTTGCACTCAGACGTATGCTACTCATTCATTAGCTCACCTTGTGGCTGCTTCTCAAACTTCCTTTTTTAAGCACAGATTGGAGCCTCCTCCAGCCCTACAGCCCATGTGGAGCTCACTCACTGTGTCCTACCAGTAACATTTTCAGGTGACCCACAGAACACCAAACAAGATTGACCCATCCCTCAGACAGGGACCTCAGAAGACACTGCAGACCCCATTAACTGGGAAACATCAAAGCAGAACTTGCTGCTGATCTGGAGAGAAATGTCTTTTACTCTTCATTCACCCCCTACAGCAGCCAGGTTCAAGCCCAGAGATGTTATCTCCATTAAAAGCTCTCCATGGGTTAATGAAAACCACTGTAAGATACCAATGATTTCTTTAATAAAAATGTCATAATTAACAACAGTGAGGGCTTTGCTCTTTTTCAGCTGAGGCACCTCTTAACATGTCAGCTGTACAGCCAGAACAAGGTGACTCACCTCCCTAGCCAGGGGCAAGCCAGGGGAAAAAAGAAAGGCTGTGCTTCTTTCCTGTGTGCAAACTTCATCCTCTTTAGGATAAAACATTCTCCAGGAAAACCAGCGCATGACCTTCCTCTAACAGCTACCATGTCAGAGAGGACACCTCCAGGAACCAGAGCTTCAGAAGCAGCAGCAGCAGCACCAGACCCTCAGAAAACGACGCTTTTGAAAGGGTTTGAAAAAAAATAAAATAAAATTGGCAGCCTCTCAACTCACCACTCTCTCCTGCAACTTTGGCTCATGGGCTGAGGTTGCCTAAATCCCAACACGGCTCTGACAATGAGTCATTTTATGACAAACCCCAGGCTTCATTATCTGCCTCACCAAACCCCAGCCGGAGCCAGAGCAATACACTGGAAACCTACAAACTCTTCTTAATAGCTCCTTGTTTTCCCTTGGCTGCACAACCATGCTGTCCTCTTGGCCTTCAGGCTTAAAGAGCTGAGGACTACGAGAGCAGCTGCATTTGCTGTACCACTCCCCGATTCCCTGTTCTGGCTGTGACCTGGGATTTAAGGATGCTAAAGTGTTCTGCAAAGTCACACTCGAGAGCAGAATTAGAGCAGAGGTGAGAAAAAGAAGCGAAAAGGAAGTCAGTGGTAAAACAACACCTGAGGTGCTAATATGAAGCAAAAAAACTGTGCCCAACACAGGTTATGAAGTTGCAGAGCCTTTCAGAAGAGCTATAGCAAAATCTCCCTTTCGTGTCCCCATCATGCAGCTGATGATCAGCAATTTATATGAGAAAAGATCTTGGCCCCTTGCTCTGCTTTTGGGTCTGGGCAGTGCACAGGGACTGTCCCCACAGGCAGGGAGGTGCAGAGAAGTTTTGCCAGTGTTGACATAAAGCACCCATCACCTCCACCACTCTCTAAAGAGATGAAGAGCAGAAGCAGCCTCTGTCTTCTGATGAGCAGTGGCATCCTGAGGGATCCATCGTGCAGAGCCCCTCACAGATCTAAATAAAGAGGGGGAGAGGCCCTGCACCTGCCCCAGACCTCCAGCATCCCAGAGCACGTGGACCCCTCTGGACATCAGGACACTTCCTCAGGGACCACAGCACTGGTTTTGCCCTTCTCTTCATTTCCTGCTCTTGTCAGGCTGCTGGCAAAGCACTGGGGCATTCAGGATTGCATCCCAGCATCTCCTGGATGTCTGATGTGCTCGAGCCGCCTGCTGCAGAGCTGCAGAGCACGGCGCCACACGAGTCAATTCCCTGCACAATGCTGATTACTGAATTCATCCATAATGGATGGTGATTGCCAGCAGTTGGCTGCACCGAGCCCCCATGGCTGCCTCTCTCCAGCTGGACACCTTAAGTGCTCTCAGAGCAAACAAACGCCGGCCACTCGCTGCACGGAGGCAACACCACATCCCAAACACACCCGAGGGAAAACAAACAGGCTTCCCCCCTCTCTCCTCTGCACCCACAAGTGCTGAGGATGAGCCACACCGTGGGACAGAGGACACAGCTGTGGCAAACACAACACGGCCATGGCACGTGCTCAGGGTCCAGCTTTGCCTCTGTGCAGAGACCTTTGGTGGAGCCTCAAACGCTGCAGAAAGGAGTGCGAGGGCTGATGCTGGCACAGGACAGGCCTGAAGACATCTTCTGTGGCCACAGATGTTGGAGGAAGGAAGTCACCCAGCCTGTGCCACCAAACTCCCTGCGAGGTCGCAGCAGGAGGATGCTCGGCTGGTGTATCCCTGGTTCCCTGGAGTCTCATGGCACAGAGAACCTGCCCACTGCCATCCCCCATCAGTTCCTGAGCCTGTCTGTGCCAACCAGCACCACCACCAGCCTCACTCCCCAGAGCACTGGCAAGCAGAAACCCTCACTGCTGTCTCCCTGCCTCCCCCCCATGGCCCCGGGGGCCACACTGCTGCAAGGACCACGGCTGAACAAAGCAGCCCCTTCTGCAGGGAGACTGAGAAATAAATGACCCCAGGCATAATAAAGATCTTTACAGATAGATATTCTCCAGTCAGCCAACCCAGCTTAACCTTTTCCTTAGCAGCGTCCTCCCTGCATCCCAGGGCCTGTTTTAACTGGGCTCATGAGATTACTGGAGTTTTCATTTTTTTTATATATACATCCATGCTGCCAGTCATTTTTAGCTCTTCCCTGCCTAGCAAGGAGAGATCCCACTGGAAAGCACTGACCCCTCGTGCCAAGCTTTGCACATGAGTTTTTTTAGCAGGAAAAAGGCATTTTCTGCCTGTGAGCTGCTGTTTGCACTGTCATGGCCAGGCAGCAGTTAGCTCCAACAGCTGGCAGGAGAGTTCCAAAGTACAAACACCCCATCCAGGTGTGCATCCATCCAGGCTGCAACATGGCCACGTAGCACCAGGAGAAGCAGCACCCAGGGGGGGTCACACCCACTCTCCAGAACGACCTGCTGCCAACACACAAAGGGAATCAGCAGCACTAATGCCACAGCCAGCAGGGACTTAAAATAAGCCACACAGTGAGGGGCAGTGCTGCAATCCAGGGAGAGGACGGACACGAGTGTTGTTCATCTGATTTGCTTTGCAAACACTAAAATTAAAGAAAACTGCAAATCTCTGAAACGTGGGGAGGGAGGGAAGAGCAGAGAAACAATTTTACTTTGGCTATTTCCAGTGGGAAACGTAGGGAGGGGACTGTGACTCCGTGGTGCACTAAAGGATAAACTTGCTCTCCCTAATCCAATTTACGCCTCAGCATGCACAGCACAGAACAAGCTCAGGAACAAAAGGACTGGCAGTTCACAGGGCAGCAGGAAGGAGGGAGGGAGCAGTGCTAAACAGTAACTTCAGGGGTTATTGAACAGATTAGCAGGAACCCAGAGAGAAGACATTTGCATCTCTTCCAGTTGCTCTGGATCAGATGTGATCACAGTCTCTGCTCTCAGAGTCACTTAACTGTTCCAAGGTTGTTGACGGGTAAAACTTGTCTTTTTTTGCACTGCTCTGGGATGAGCCATGCTTGGTTTTAAGAGTCATCTAATATTAGTAAAATTAGTAAAAGAAAATATTAGTAAAATTTTCATTCAGTCTGATAAAGTTGCTGGACTTCTGCTCTGCTTTAGTCAAAGCTCAATCTGTGCTGTTGCCTCTGCAGGGCAGACAGCAGCTCTGGGCCTTTGCAGGGACAGACCCGGGCTCCAGCTGCTCTCAGAGGGTGTAGGGAGCTCCCACCTCAGACATCACTCACATTGCAGAACAGATTCTGCATGCAGGGAAGAGGGAAGGAGTGAGCTGTAATGCTGTGACAGCATCTGACATGAGAAAAGCAGCAGGGAAGGGTGATCCTGGGCTGCAGCTTTGCCAGGTGTGCCTCTGGAAAAGCTGTGCTTCAAGGGAAGTCAGCCCCAAAAGCATGGATCTGCCCCAAGAGGAGGTTCAGCTTACCAGGGACTCTGCTGCCAGTGTCACTGTCGGCTCTGTCCCCTGGCTGGTCACTCTGGCAGCTCTCAGAGGTGCTGAGGGCAGCCCCCTGCTCGCTGCTCAGGCTGCTGCGGCTCCCCCGGAGGGCAGGGGAGTGGGTGCTCCCCATGGCCTGGCTGGGTTCCTCAATGGCTGCTGCAAGGACACAACAGAGAGATGCTGTTGTGGGAGGGAGAAGTGGGTGCAGATGCTGGGTTGGGTCCTGAGAGAGCAGCAGGCTCCCTGCTCCCAGCCAGGCACTCTCAGGAGCAGGGTCAAAACCCAGTTCCCACACTTTGCTCCTACATGGCACCAGCAATACCAGTGCTATAAAGTCAGGAGTGAGGAGCTGGCCAGGCAGCCAGGAGCAGCTCCCAACTGCAAGGGCAGACCCTGAAAGGCTGCAGGCAACGGAGCAACCCACCATGAGCCTGACCATTGCTGTTATTCACATGAGAAAGGACCAGATCCCCACCTGGCACAGCTAAAACCAGCACCAACATAGGGCAGGCAAGCGGCTGAGTCAAAACCCACAGTCCTAAGAGCCAAACATTCAAGCACTTTACACTTCCCACCCTCCAGCCACAAGGAACAGCAACTCCTCACCCAGTCCTGCTCGGTGCTTTCTGCCTTGTGATCCTTTTGACCCTGCAGGTGAGGGTTTGTCATCCAAGCTGGAGGAACTGAACTCAGAGTCGCTCTCGCTGTCGCTAGAAACCACTGCAGAGAGGACTGGGGGGAGGAGAGGAGAGAGGGAGAGTTATTCACAATGCTCATAACACTTACCAAAGAGGGTGCCAGATGGATCCAAATAAAACATGAACAAATGCTGCCTCGCTGGTCACATCCTCCCTCTCCAAAAGGAGCCCTACCTGCAGCTCACTCTTCCTCTCAAACACTGTGTGCTTTTGCTTTCTACAGATGATTTATAACTCCCCACACACGCTCCAGTGGTGCCAGCACCTGAAGCAGATGCACACACACTACTGCTTCTCTCCCAAACCTGGCTAGGACCATGGGGACCACACAGCTGCTACGCTGTGCTCTGCTGCCCTAAGCTCCCTGCCACAAAGCCAACAGCCCCAGGCTGGCCTGGGAGCCAGGCTCTGCTCCCACTCATCCCTAGGCCAGCTCACACTCCTCATGCCCTTTGCAACCTCCCATGTGGGAGCTAAGGACTGTGCTGGGTGCAGGGCTGGTTCCTGCTCAGCCGCAGGTGGAGGGGTCCCAGCTCCACCACAGCAGCATCCACGTTTGAGCAGTGTGGGAAGAGGGGCTGGCTTCCTCCAAGCCTCTGTGGAGGCTCCGGGATCTGCTAGGAAAACGCCAGATAAAAACTGAGCACATCAAATAAAAACCCCTGCAGCGATCACACCAAGAGCCTTATTAGCTCATTGTCCATTCAGCAGACACTCATCCCCATCAGCACACTGCCCAGAACTGTATTACTCCTATGCCCTCCAGGCTTAAAAGGCAAGAATTGCTCCTCTTCCTCAAGGAGACTGTTCCCCCATTTCAAGGCTGCTTTTTTCCTTCTTTTTTTTTCCCCTCTCTGAATTCTGGCCCTAATCCTGCTGCTTTCCACCCTCCATAGTTTCCACAAGAGCTGGAGGAGCCTCATTTTTCCAGACATAACTTCCCCAATTGGCAGGTTGCTTCCACTTTTCCATGCAATTATGGAAGCACCTCTCCTGTTTACACCAGTGTAAAAGACACCTCGACTGCCAGCTGCTCCGGGGAAAATGAGAGAGGTGTTTTTCCATCTCCTGGGTTTTTGTAACGGTCTGATCTCAGAACAGAAATTGTGGGGCTGAGGAGGAAGGTAACGGGAAAACAGCTGCCTTCTGTTTGAGGGATTGCAGCTCCAGCATCACTCCATCTGACCAGGGCAGACAGCAGCTCTCCCGGCAGCTCGGAAGCCGTTTTCAACAGCAGGACGCAATTCCTGGTGGAAAGTACAGTGTGGGGCACAGAGCAGGCAACACTGCAACCCACAGCCTCTACTGTAGAAAAAGGAAGCCCCAACTGTTTTATATTCATCAGTTTGTACTTGTAAGCTCACATTTATATGACATGAGTTCCCTGTTCTGCTGCTGAACAAACCCCGTTGCCCCCACGTTGTCACTCGTAGCCTCACGGTGCTGCTGGGGCAGGAGGGACAAGGGTGCAGTGGTACCCATGGGGTGGCAAAGAGAGCTGGCAGTTCATCTCTCCAGAGCAGCACTGGAATTCACTCCATGTGGTTTGCAGAGCTGCAGACCCTTTAGAACTGCCCAGGGCAGGAGGATGGGTCTCCCTCCCCTGGCACAGGCAAGCAAAAGCTGTCAAACATTCCTGCCAAGGATCTCTGCAGATGCTCCCGTAGTCAGGCAGCAATCTGCACTAGGCAAAATATTTTATTAAAAAAAAATAATGAATACCTAAAATAGCGCTTTTCTGGAGTTAACATCTCTGAGGATATTAAAGCTGGCTGCCAGTGTTATTGCAAAGTGTTATTGAAGTTGCCCTGTGGACAGCTTCCCATGCACAGGGCAGGCTGCCAGGTCCCCTCCTCACTGCCCACACAGCCTGTCCTGGCTCTCCCTGCACCCAGCACCAGGAATGGGAATCCTGACCCGCTGGGAAAGGGGCTGTGGAGCTGAGCCAGGCAGAGAGCAAAGCCCCATCACAAGCAGGGGGGTTGCATTGCTGGCTACAAGGTCCCAAAGCAAAGCTTTGGCTTTGGGCTTTGCCATCTTAAAGACGGCTTCACTACTTCCCCAGAACTCCCCGAGAGGGGGGGAACTGTATATATATATAAATACTGTCAATAACAACCCATACATACCAGGCTCTTTGCTACAAAATCCAAATCTCAGCTCTGAGAATCATTCTGCCTGTCCCATTGCCCAATTCCCTCAGCACTGCACTGCTTTCCCACTTGGCCATCATCCTTTTTTGGCCTCCAAGATTCATAAACCCCATCGTTTTAGAACAGCACCTTCCTCCATGAATCCTTTAAAAATGCTGGAAGTCAGGATTTATTTGGAGAAGGCCCCAGTGAATCAGTGGAGGTGACTTTAGCTGCCTTCCCTTCTGCCATTCAGCAGTTCAGAAATGACCTAGCACGAGAGGGGGGAAATATTAATGACACGAAGGCGTTTGCACCACAGGAGCAGCCCTGTCTGCTCTCATTTCCTCTGCTGCCAATAAGAGTGTATTTTACCCGCTGCACCAATGTTTCCCTTTAAAGTAATTTTTCTCCCATAGCTCCCAGACCTTCTGCTGGCACTTTCCACAGCCCATAAGTCATAAATCTGGTATTCCAGCAGTTGCTGATATATCAATAAGAGTCGTTGGACAGCTGTTTCAGAGAACATAACAGATTTATCCCTCTCCATCTCCAGCTGACTGAAAAAAAAAGTCCATAAAAAAATATGCAGAGATAAAACTTGCAAGAAAAGCAATATCCCCACAGGGAATGGGTCACACATCCAGGGCCAGAACCTCCACAGCTGCTGCCGGAGCCTGTGATCCCTCCAACACCTGGTTCAACCTCCAAGACAGAGGTACTGGAGCCACAGGGAAGGGTAGAGGGCTGCCAGGCTGCACTTAACCCCAGCAGCACATGACATGAGGAGGCAGTGCTGAGGCCACGGGGAAAGGAGTACTTGGCTGGGGCTGAACTCTACCATTAAATGCATGCATTGGGCAAGGGTGCTCCTGTGATGGTTAGGGCCAGCCACACTGGCCAACAGCTCCCTGTCACTGTGGAGATGAAGAGTTTTATTACAACCAAAGTGTCCCAGTGTGTGCAGCTCCCGTGCCAGATCCTGCCCAGTGCTGCTTGCAGTTGCAGGGACATCTCCAAGCAGGAGGAGAGGGCCAGACCCAACTTCTCTCCTCTTCAGAAGCAGCACGTGCAGCTTCTGCATTGCCCAAACTCATAGAGAAGTTGGATGACCTCTTGGTGGCCTGCAAAGCACTTGCCATGCCCCACCACGCTCCTCTCTGCTCTATCACTTGGGGATTTGGCCTCCAGCACACAGACATGGGACAAACCTGCTGCACCCCCTGCCCATGCCCTGCTCCTGTGCCTCTGACAGCACTCAGCATGTTGCACTGCTTGGCAACGGGGCTGGAGCACACTGCAATGGGAGAAACCACCAGAGACCGAGCAGAGCAGCAGGCAGCCCTCATGCCAAACAGTGCAATAGCTCAGGGATCACACTTCTTTTTTTTTCCACCCAGATGCTTTACATTTTTCTCTGCAGAACTCAGAGTTCAGAGGAAGGAAAGCCCTGCTGCTTATTGCTCCTCACCCCCTGACGGCCCCGTCCCGCCTGACCCGGTGCAGAAACCCACCCACATTCCACCACATGGAGCAGAGCTGCTCCCCAGCACAAGAAATATTACTGCTGTTCTCCCCGTGACAATACATTTGTGCCTTAACTAATAGCAGGGTTCCCATGGCAACCACTTGTTTATTACAGAAAAACTAAAGGCAATGGCAAATCCCAGTGTCAGCGAGCGCAGGAGAAATAATGGGTGTGTAAAAATAAAACTTCTTCCTGGTGGGTTTGGCTTTTCTCTCAAGAGGCACATTCCTGTGGTCCCTTGGGCCTGCTGCCTTCCCACCCTCCCACAGCAGGAAGAGTGGAAGCGGCCGGTGCCAGGACCTGGCACTGATCCCCTCCTTCTGGGGGAAAAGGACACTTGGGGTTTGCCCCATCCCTGCTGAATGGCAGCTCCTGGCATGGAGGATGCTGAAGGGACAACCACAGCTCCTCTCTCCCAGGTTCTCTGGGGACATCACGGTGTCTGTGCTGGTCCCACCTGACTTGAATCCCTTAAGAGCATAGAGATGACTCCTTCAGCAGTGGGGTTGGACACGGCTGGCCAAGATAATGGACACCCTACTGAGGACAGCCTGTCAGAGGCAGGCACATTAAATGCCAGAGCTCATTCCCCAGAATATCCTGCCAAACAAGCACCAGGGCTTAAGTCAGTGCCGAGAGGACATGTCCAGATGAGGTGTGTGAGGTGTGAGCTGACAACTACTATCAGCCAGGCAGAGGTAATGCAGGCTGCCTTGTCAGCCTCGGCCTTGCAAAGCTCAGTCCAGGCCCAGACACAGATCCACGCTGGCAATATCACAGCTAAGCCATCTCCATGGGGGGAGGCAGCTGCCCTGCACAGCACAGAGGTTTCAGATGACAAACAGCACAAGCCCCAGCACTGGCAGGTGAAAGAGAGTTAAACGGAAGGGTGAGATGTACAAGCTCCCAGCTCCAGAGATGAATCACAGCCTGCAGTGCCCATTGAAAGCTGTCCAGAGGACAGGCAGCCTAACAGAGAAGGGCAACAGGGAAAGAAAGCACCAGAAAATAAAAACATAAATTAATATTATCCAACCCATAAAACAGCAGCTAGCCAAAAATCAAGGCAGAGGGAGAAAGGCAGCTTGCCACTCACATCAAAGCTCACCAAAGGCCACCTCACTGTCCTCCACCCGCTCCTGCTGGTATCTATGGGGAGGCTTCTCCCAAAACAAAACTCAGCTAACAAACTGAACTAAACAGCAAGCCAGGTCTGGGTTCAACATATCTGACTCAATGTTTGCTGTATCATGTGAACAGAAAATACCTCAATCAGTTCATTTGCTAAGACAACTCCTTCCAAGCACAACCGTCTTTTGTTGATCTAATTTGTCTTTAATTACAAAAGTTACAGTAGGGCTGGGAGTGCTTTCCTAGCTGAGGCCTGAAGAGAAGGTTTGTAAACTCAACTCTCCCGAGTCCTCTTTATTACAAGGCTATTTCTCCCTGCACTACTGATAAGATTTATCTTTACATGGAAGAGTGGATGCTGCTGGTACACTGAAGAGGTCTTCTCCAACTCAGGGCATGTAATAGTCAAAGACAGAAGGGGAGGAAGGCCAGACAGTTCTGCTTATCCACACCAGAAAGAAATGAAGAAAAATCAGAGCAGACTGTCAGCAGCTTTAATTCTGCAGCATCCATCCACCACCGTGCTAATGACCCTGAGTGCTCAGCTCCTCAATGCCAAGCTGCTGTTTCCCCCCAGCTGGCTCCAGGCACAGCACTGGAGTGGGCGTACGAGCAACGACAGGGTGGGCAGATGGAAGAGAGCAGGGAAAAAAAGCCCTCCAAGGCAGCACTGTGAATGGGGTCTGACACGGCAGCAATCCAAGATGCCACATGTGATACAATGGTCTACTCCAATCAAGGTCTACCTCAAAGAACAGGGCTGTGACTGCTGAAGCTAATAAATCAGGCTTCTCAGTGCTCTGGCCCCAGCCCTGCACATTGCTAAGTCAATCACATTCAAAGAACAACTCAGCCCTGAGCTCTCTATGCTGCAAACCTCAGCCCCCGTCTCAAGGCCTGGGGAAAGAGCTTCACCCTTTGCTGGTCTCCCTTTTGCTGAGGGGGTCAGGCACAGAAGGACACAGCCAGCATCTGCTCCCTCCTGCCCACTGACTGTAGAAGAACATCTCTGCCCACTTCCTCCAGGCTCTGGGAATATCCCAGGGAGATGCTGGAGGGGGAAAATTTCCAACCCAGCTCAAAGTGACTTGAGTTATCTGCTCCACAGTGCTCTGTGGAGCAGCAGAGGCAAGGAACAAGCAGCTCAGGGAGGGAGGGAATGAGACCAGCACGGGCCTTGGCTGCACAACAATGTCAGTGGCAACATCCCCCATAGTTCAGCAGGAGGAGCTCTTTGGGCTGTGACTGCAGACAAGTCTGCTTCAAGTCTTGTCCCTCCCTTGGCAGTCCCAGCAAAACAGTGGGAGCTGCAGGGAATGAAGGAAATCAAGGGTGGACTGAAGGACAGGGAGTCCAGAAGGACTGGAGCTAGTCTGGGACACCAAGATGAGCTTAAATACCACCACAGCCAACAAACCCTACCACTGCCCACATGGGAAACTCACCACACCCTGCTGGCCATCCCATACCTCTAACAGAGAGCCTCTCCTATTAGACGAATCCTGCTAGCAACACATCCTTCTCCTCTTCTCCCTATCTTTTGCTGGGCAAGGAGCAGAAAACCCACCTTTTCCCCTGGCCCAGGTGAAGGATCGGCTGGTCCCGATGCTCTCCGCCTCCGGCACGGCTGGCTCCGGCTGCCACGGCTGCGAGGGCAGCTCACTGGGTTTGCTGCTGCTCTTCAAAGGTGTAATATACTTGGGCAGCCCTTTGTAGAACCATGCCCCAGACCTCTTCCAAACCTGTTGGAGGTGGAGACACAACACCTTAAGCCTGGATTTTTACAGCAAGAGAGCACACCCAGCCCCAAATGAGCTCCCCCCAAGCTCAGCCCAGTCTCTGCTGCCATGCCAGGTCCCTCAGCCTGGGTTGCTTCATTTTTGAGAGTCAAAGATCAGCAGCAGCTGTGGGATGCAGGTGGCAATGCCAGGACAGGAGAAACACTATCCCCTGTGGTACCAAATGGCACAACCTTGGTGTTTGTTCCACAGAGCAATCCAGATTATTTATTGAGTGTGCTTGAAAACCCCACAACGAGAAGAAGGACACTCAAATAACCTGAACTTGCAGCAAGAAACAGACTGAAAGTGCTAAACTGTAATAGCTTCTGTAAGAACACCCTCTGCTCTCCAGTTTGGTTTTAATGCAGCTTATGATGAAGGAGCTCTATTAAGTATATTTAATATAAAGCCTGCTGTGAACCGGAGGAAGGGAAAAGGATGGCAGCTCAGACAAGGAGAAACTGACTCCAAAAACCAAATTCTTTTGTGCCTTCCAGCAGTCTTAATAATGAGCTAATGAGATAGCCAGGGCAAAAATAAGTTAATGTAGTAAAAATACCATTTTCTATTTCATGCAGGAGGGTAGAAACCTTGCATTTCTGTTCAGAGTGAAGGAGATCATCAGTCTTTCCACTCCAAGTTCCCCAAGCGTTTTGCATAGAGTATCACCATGATGGCAATGGGTGCAAAAATGCAGATATCCCTAATTACAGCAATACAGCTGCAATTTGCATTTAGGGCTTAATCAAAGCACAGAGCAGTGACAACACCTGGCACTCATGAGAAGTTCTTCTCATGCAGGCACAGAAAGCAGGACACCACCATCACACTAATGGGAGGAGATTGCTCAGTGGGTTGCCCAGTTCCTAGACCAGAGCCATCAGCACAGAGAGGTAAAATTTCTGTGTGGGGGGTCCTGAAAGCCAAGTGAAGGTGATCTGAATTCAGAGGGCAACCTGGGAGTATGCTTTTTAAAACAGCATCCAGCAGAAGAGAGCAGAGCATCTCTGTGACCCAGTGCACACACCAGTTACTGTAAGAATGCAAGAGAGAAGCTTGTGTGCACCACAGCAGACTCTAGAAACAAGGAGGTGAGAGCACCCTGTGATTACACCAACATTTTCCTGCTGGGTAACAGCACAGTGGGATGGTGAGGCTGCCATCCAAGCAAAAATCTGGGAAGCCAATTCCCCAAAGGAGAGAAGACTGCAAGTTCTTCTTCTACAGAGGGGGCCTTGGCAGGCAGGATGCTTTACCAGCTCCTTCACCAGCATGCAAACAGCCAAACCAGTGACCCAGCCAGTTGGGGCACAGGCTGACACAGCTCCTTCTGTCCCCTCTGCCAGCACACAGGCACCATGCAGCGTTTGGTACAGCTTGTACAACAGCACCCGTCAGTGCAGCACAGAGAGCCTGGAGGAACGTGCTCTGCTATCCCTGCAAAACCAAGAATCGGGACATGTGATACAGTTTTTAAATCTGGGACAGACATCTCTACATGGAGCTTACCCCACCATAACTCAGGTGAACATACACTCTGCAGGAGCTGCAGGGACTGCTGAGGCTATGGGGTTTGCACCCCAAGCAGCGCTGTGCCTTGAGGAGGGCAGGTTGTCCATCCCCTGCTGCACACCACGTAGCTGGGGCACACGTAGCTTCCCTGCACAAGCTGCCAGGGAGGAAGCAACCCTTTCTTACAGTCATTCTCTGAACAGATCTTGCAACATCTGTAATTTAATTTGGAGCACTGAAGAGACCTATTATCTTCAGGCGAGCTACAATTTAGGCACACCATAAAACTAATCAGACACAGCAAGGATGGCTGTAAGAAAAGCCTGGTCACCCCCAGGTTTCTCACTACCCCAAAGCAAGACCAGTTATAAAAAGAGTTAATGATATAATACACCCAGCTCTGGTGTAGTAATACCAGTGTAAAATTGATTCTATGCACACATATTCCCTTTAAACTGGTGCTTCTAATAGAGTTCAGTCTCATTAAAGCAGACTGAAATTGTTTTGAGACCAGCTCCAAAACAGCTGCAGCAAGATGCTCTCCCCTATATTAATTTGGTACCTCTGCTCCCCCCAGGTTAGCACACGCCCCATACGACGCAGCCATGGCTCATGTTCTGTTCTGCAGATGGGCACACAGGTTAGTTTTAGCACCCATGCATCAAAAGGAATCGATGCTGCTGACTGCTATTGATGGCAGTTTCATTGATCCAAGAGTGGCCTGACAGCAAAGTTCTTGCTTGATTTTAAATTAATAAATCTATAACGGCGCTTCAAGAATAAAACTCCCATTTATTAGCAGGAGCTTGCTCTTTCCAAGGAGGAGTGAGTTTTGCCCCACCAGTCCTGTTGGCATGTCAGGTGAGATCCTGCCCCACGGCAGCCCGAGTCTGAGTGGAGCTGGAATTTCATCGGCCAGAGGGGCAGCCACAGCAGTCTTTTGCAACAACCCAATTTTTGCTCATCCCTTGCTCTCAGTGCTTGACAGCGGGGAGTAAAGAGCTGTATCTGCATTATCCCAGATCAGGATGTGGTGGTCCAGCATGTGGCTCTGGGCAGAGCAGTCGCACCACGGTTCACCAGCTGCAGCTGCCCCTGGCCCACTGTGCTCAGACTGGCCCAGCCAAACACAACCAAAATCCATGCTAATTATTGACCTCCTTCAGACTCCTCCCTTCTGCTCCCCTGACACCTCAACTACCCTAAAACAAAGCTGGGGGGGGACACGAGGGACAATACACAGGGGGAAGAAGAGCTACTTTAGAAACAGACTCCTTTTATTACTTCAAACCAATTTAATGGCCATGACAACTCCAGAGAGCTCAATGCCTTTTATAACCCTGATAATATCCCTATTAAAGTTGCATCACGCCATCATTACAGCTACAGGATGAGGCAGCCAGAAGCAGATGTGTATTTTTATCTAGCACATTCAAGTGCAGCCTGTAAATGGGACCTCATGGATTATCACTGGGCCCCAATGAAACACATGTTACTGCTCAAACTTCTCTGTTTAGGAGATTTTTGTATGTTCAGAGAGGAGCAAGAGGAGGGAGAAAACATTGGGACTTGCTGAAGGGACCGGCTCACAGCTGAGGGAATCATTGCAACCACTTGAAGATGCCCCAGAGTTTGCTTCACCAAGCCACAAGTCCCCTGAACAGAGATATTTAGAAAGGGTCTTGGCTGCAAAGCCACACTTTGCTTTCCCACTTCCTGCTGTTCCCATTCTGCAGCCCCCTCCCCTCGCAGCAGCCTGGGCTGGGCGAGAGGCAAACAACCACCTTCACCTTCCCATGCTGACACCAGTGTTCCTGGCTCTGTTCCCCAGCAGCAGGGGAGCAGGTTCTCGTGGGCTACAATGCTCCATGAAGAGAAAGGCACCTGCAAATGCCACCACCCTGGGAGGACTTCGTTGCCAGTGCCCTCACGCAGCACATGCCCACACACTCACTTTGTCCCAGCTCTCCACCGCGGCTCTGGCACGCTGCAAACCGCTGGCAGGGAGAAAGAGCTCTTCAGCTTCGTTATTTGCATTCATCTGCTTTTCCATAACACAGAGATTTCCAATTACATTATTTACAGCAATCTGTTGTCAACTCCCACATTCAGCACTTGAGGATGAAGAAAATTAAAAGGCAGTGAAATTGCTATTCGGAGCTTTGTTTCTGAAATAGCAAAATCTATCGTCCCTCTGACCCCAGCATTTCTCAAGCTGCAATGCTTGCCAGTCTTCAATGATTTATCATTCCCCTCTCAATCAGGCCTCTTTTTTTTCAGTGGCTCTATTCTAGAGGACACTATTTTGAGTCTAACCACTTGCTACCACCCCCCAAAATAATATGGCAGGCTATTGATGAGTTCTTTGAATTGCAAACAGGTGCACATCACTTTGATTCAATCCAGAGTCACCCAAAATAAACACCCCCCTCCATCAGCGTGGTATTTTGCCAAGAAATCATCATGCCAGGTAGGAATAACCCTGGGCTATGTTAGTTTATAATGTTCAAAACAGTATGAGTGTATATTTGAAAAGGGAAGCCCTGGGGGCAAAAGGGGAGGAGATAACTCCCTTCCTCCAGTGTAGTAATCTTCCTCTGCATGATTTATTGTGATATACCAAGAAATGCAGCCAGCCATGAAAATGCCATTTAGTGAAGGAGAAGAAATTAAAGGGAACGTGAAGCAGAGGGCAAATTAAAACTTTAACAGGTCCCTGATAGCTGACACCCTCTTTCACATTCCATGGGGGTTAAAAACAGCCACCTCCCCCCACCCTACTTAAACTGTTTTCATTATCACTACAATTTTGGATGTGTCGATTCAAATGTAAATGTGCATGAATGCTTCCAAGAGGATTTTAATTACAATGATAGCATCGCTAATTATGGATATAAAAATAAATATATATATATATATAAAGTGGTAATTCGGGAAGGTGCTTTGCAGAACCTGGTGGTAACCATCAGAACAAGGTTGTGCAGAGAGTTAAATGGCTGGGCAGGGATTTGAAAAAACACAGCAGGTCCCTCTTCCCCTCCAGGCCAGGAGGTGACAGGCAGACTTCAGCCACATGCCACTAATTCCACACAGGCATTGCTGCCCAAGCTGTTACCAAGCTCACATGCTCTGCCAGAGGCCTGGCAGCAGGGAATCGTTCCAGCTGTACATGCTCACTGCAGCTCCTCCCAGGCAAGCTTTGCTCCTCTGACAGCAGCCGCAACCAGCCCGTGTTGCTGGACGACTTGAATGAAAAATTCCTGTAGATGCATCTCTGCTCCACTGCCAAGTTAGCAAACCCAGGGCCAACATTTGCTGTGGTCTGGGCTCAGCACCCTTGATCGTGCCACAGGACTTCATATGCATGCAGAAATAGGACTGCCCCAAGGAGGATCAGCCCTCCAGTCTCCAGAAAGGCAATGCAAGATGCAAAGCCAAGAGAGGCAATGGAGCACATGGAGGAGGGAAGAAGGAAGGGAGTTTTTTGTCCTCTAAAGTGAATGTGAGCTTGGCTGAATTTACTGCTACCCTTGCTTGCAGGAACATGATCCAAGTCTGCTTTAACTCCACTGCCCTCAGAAGACATTGCAATGGAAAACATCCACAGAACCCTGGAAGAACAAGAAGGGGTTTTCAACAGAAGCCTCTGCAAACAGCTGGGACAAGTGTTCTGGCTTAATGCACGAGGCCCATCTTATTTCAGGAAAAAGAGATGCACTTGCAACACACGGGTGTCTGCTGGTCCTTGGGGATGCTCTCTTTGCCAGTAGGAACATCCAGGCTCTGTCAGGTCCCAGCTATGTTAGAACACAGTACTTTCCCCCCAGCGCCTCTCTGGCACTTCAGAGACCCTCACCCTGCATGTACCCATCACACTCACAGCTCCAGTGCTGCCAAACACACTGTTTTGCTTCGGGATGATTGGGACGCAAGCAGCAGGCAGAATCCATTAATCACCTCCACTCTCCAGAAATAAGAGAGTGTCAGAGCAACTTGTTCCTCATTGCTATGCAGCACAGCCTTCCCAGTGGAGGTTTTCAAGGAAACAGAAAGCAGCAAAGAACACTTCTGAAGGGCTGAGACTGGAATTCCTAAAGGGATCTATGGGCATCAAGCAATCAGCTCCAACTGAAAAATTGATGTAAACAATAGCTTGTTACTTTGATCTTCATTTTGACCCAGGCATACTGATTATTTCATTGTAACTGAAGCCATCAGAGATTCCATCCACACAGCAAATGGGGGAGATGACTACCATGTCACTAAACTTATGCTAGCTTAAATCAAGCATACAGGGATAAATAATGGCAAGAAAGATGGAGGGGTGAAAGTTTCAGCATGTATGAACAATGCCACACGCTTCAGCTGTGAGCTAGAACATGTGAATGTGCAACCCCACCATCCTGGCAAGACTCACGTGCTCACTCAGCACGTGGCAGAGGCTAAAGGGGACAATTACAGTCCCAGGCTCTTGTCCCAGGCAGATGACACTGATTAACTCCAGCCAACACCACTTAGTCCATCCAGGTTTCCAAATGACCTCCCTTTCTCACTTCAGTGCCTGACAGTCTCTCACTAACGGAGCTGAGAGCTTCATAAATATCACACCCAAATAGCTTTTCAGTTCAGAAAATGAGAAGGCAATCAAAGCACTGATGTGGAGGGAAACACCGAGCTTGGAAACACCACATCTCACCACCTCTCCTGGGGGAGGGGATGCTCCAGATCAGCAGGAAACACTCAGCCACTAGAGCTGGCCAAGTTTAGGGGCTCAAGAAGTTAAGAGGTGTTGCCAGAGCTCTGTGTCCTGGGACAAACCTACTTGAAGCACGTGCTTCGTTGGCATGGGCTAAAGAAGAACCTTGCTCAGTTGCACCTTGTTCAGTCATTGAGAAGGAGAGAGAAGGGTGGTGTTCGCTTGGTACTGCACCACACAACCCAAAGTGCTTTGGTGGGTTCCTGAAGCTGCCTGCCAGGATCCCAGGGAATCAAATGTGGCCAATATCTACTCACCATGCAGGTTAGACTGAAATGAGAATACCTGGTCCCAAAGAGCAGACATCCATCTGCACTCTTTGATAGCAAATGTAACCTTCAGCAAAGAGCATGGCCAAATGGGACTGGTCCAGAGCAGATGGCAATACAAGACAGATCCAGATCACAGAAACTGATGGCAACAAGGAACTGATTGTGAATACAAACCCTGAAAAGAAACCTCGTAATTTAGTGCATACCCCGTAATATCATGACACCTGAACCAGCTTCAGGGACTGCACCAGTAACAGCCACCAGCCTGAGCCCCAAGAGCCTCTCCCTCACACAGACTCTTAGGAAAGACCCGATCAAAGGCACTTTTCAGGCTTTTATTCCAGTATCACTTCAACTTCCTTGCCCTCTCCGACAGGCCTCCAGGCTTCTGCCAATTCTCAACGCTTCCCTGCCTTCCTCCAAAATAAAAGCAGACCATGTAGGAAGACAGAGGGGATGTATGGCTTAATGTCTGGCTGCATGTCCACACTGTGACCCTTCCAATCTTCTCCTGGTCAGGGCACCAGCACCACCACAAACAAGAAAGGAGACAGACCTGAACCAACATTAAAAAGAATCAAAAAAATTAAGATGAAGCTTTGGGCTGGGAGGTAAGATGAGGCTATTTTTCAGCTAGTCTAAGAAGGAAAGTTCTATTCATTTTCATTAGGGAAGCACTTTGGCCTTATCTCAGGTTTCACAGAGAGAGCTCTGAAGGTTACTGTACCCTCACACACTGGCAGCACATAACACTTACTGGACAGGTTAATATTCTTTTCTGTCCAGTGACCATGGCTCCTAATTATTTTTATAAGAAATAAAAAAAAATAACCACAATTATACAGTCTGGGATAAGAAAAAATACAGAAAGGAACATAAGGAAAGAAATACTGTCAATTTTAGTTCCACACCCACCTCGCTGCAGAACACAGAAAATATCTTGACTTGCCTCACTCTCCATTTTGGGACCTCCATTTGGAATTCAAAACATCTGGATGGTTCAGTGTATCAAATTATTAGCAATACCCAGAGAGCTGGAATGTTCTCTGCCTACCCTACCCACACAGCTGCTGAAAAGGCAGTGTACTCCTCATCTTACCTGAACAGGAACTTTGCAGGTACTCCCACACAGACAAACCCCTCCTACATAAAACCTCAGCAACACTAAGCTTCTACAACTAGTATAAAAAATGTCAGCATCCCAAAGACCTGCAGAAATGCTCTCACTACATTTCAAAAGATTATTCAGCAGAGCATCCAGGTTTCCCAGTTGGTTGCAGTGGCCAGAAATAGCTGCACTGGATTGATGTTCAAGGACCACAAGCAAAAGCCCAAAATAAATTGATGGGAACAAGTGAAAATCCTTCTGTAATCACAGAACAAGTTCATTGACTTCACTGTAGAGCAGCAAGCCCTGATGCTGGCTGGCAGACAAGAATTGAGGCAAGCTGTTACTTTTTGCAGTGTAAAGTCAAAGAATGAAAGATATAAAAATTTAGAGACCTGCATTAGAAGTCTCTCACACTGGCAAGTTACGGGCTTGTGCAGGCAGGGAGGTAAACAGACTTAAAAGCTACAATCCTGGTTATTTTTAGAGGGACAAATATTGCAGCAGATCTCTCCATCTGTATTAAAGAACCTGTGTTAGCCAAGTTTATTTACCACAGGGCTAGGAGGGAAAAAGCGTGGCAGCAAAAGGTAACAGTCTCTTTATGTCCATAGCTAGAAAAACTCCACAAAGCCAGCCAGGCTGCAAGGGCTAGTGTGGTTTTTTTTCCTTCCACCCCCTCACAAACCAAAGTTGTGTATTCAATCAAGCTGCCTGGCCTCCAGCCAAGCCTCCCAAACTCCATCCCAAGCTCCTCAGGCGCAGGGAAGAGCCCTCGCACACTCAGCACAGACTTAGGGCACGCAGACACGCGCTGCTGAGCCCCATCTCTTCCCAGGTGCATTTTACCTCTCTTTGTTCACTGCAGATCTTGCACAACCAAAGAGGACGTTTCTGGGCTCCAAAGGTTTCTATTCCACATTTCGTGCAAACTTTCTGAAACAAGGAGAGAGAAAAAAAGAAATAAAAAGGTGGTTTTAGCAACTCCCCACAGCCATACAGCCCTTGGGAGGGCCATCAAGAAGCATCTGTCCCAACAGTTCTATTCTGCTTTCCTTAAAAACCTGAACATGGCACAATTTTCTCATTCATCCTGGAGAACCAACTGAGCACAGGAAGCTGCTTCAGGTCTGTACGGACATGAGACAAAGGCAAGTCTACAGCACAGTCCTTGACTAGAGGGTGAGAAGAGAATTGGACAGAGCAAATCAAACCCCATGACCAACAGGTAAGACTTCCAGAGCAGTTCTTTTATTCCTCTAAATCCCCAAACGCTGTGGCACGGAAAGCAGCTGCAACCCAGTACAAAACAAGACTGGAAATCCTCTCCTCCCTTCCCTCACACACTCTTAAAGCCCACAGCAACCCCTCCATCTCAACACACACTCAGCAGCTATCGATCTGTGGCTGCCCTGGACTGTGCCCACGTGCATTTCCTGAGCAGAACGCTCAACAGCCTCTGGTGCTGCGCAAGGGAACTTTCATGTCTCCACTGGCATTACAAGCCATTTACAACCCCAATCACCTAATATTACATAATGAAGCTGATCTGTATCAGGCTTGGCTTACAGCTCGAATGAGAAATTGGATGAATTCTTTGATCCTGACAGAGCAAAAGCCACTCACGAGAGGGCCCTGGAGAGCAAAACCTTGCTTAGCGAGATATGTGAATTTAATTTCCACAGCTAAGGTTTTACACATCCCCTCACCAGGCTGCTCCAAGGAGGAGGAGGTCTGTGTCCAGGGACCAGAGTCTCAGTGGCTCACTCAGCCCTCAGCACCCATGCCTGGAGGAGAGCAGCAGAACGATGGTACCTGAGGCAATGGCTTCATTGCACAAATAAACACACCCAGCTATTTCGGTCCAGAGGCAGGTCTGTCCCTGACTCGTGCTGCACAGACAGTGAGAGGTGGCACCAGCAGCCCCACAGAGGCTGGTCCTCCTCTCCATCTCTCTGTTCCTGTCCTTGCCCTCACACCCCCAGAGAAATAAAGAACAACCTCTTGGGTCTGGTGCATCAGTACTCAACGTGGTGCTGCCCAAGCCAAGAGGGACTGCAGATGCAGTTCACACACACCACCTGAACGACCCCAAATCCTCCCTCCCTCAACCCAAAATCTCAGGGAGCAACTCATGTCTTAACTACCCTCCAAGAACCCAATCCCCACAGCATAGCACATTCAAACGCTCCCTCTAGTGGAAATTTCCAAACGATTTTACTCCTAGCCATAAATTTTCAAAGTTCCAATATAAACCAGGGCTTTCCTCCTCCCCTTCTCTGCAAACTAACTGGGAAGTTGATCGTCGCTCACAACCCCTCAGAAGAAGACATGAAAGTCAAGGACATTAAACACAGCCCCATTCCTCAGTAAATACAAGACAAAGCTTGTATCTTCTACTTACACTTCATCTTTTATACATGATGCTGATACTCTCTGCATGGTAAACAACACATTATGCTTTGTTTAACTACTGCTACTGTTAACCCATATGGATTTGCATACCTCTTTGTCTTGCCATAATGCATTTATTTCTAAGATAATAAAAATATAAATATTAATAATAAAACATTACTATTATTAATATTAATAAATTAAAATTAATATTAATAACAAAAATATTCTTCACGAGACAGGAAATGGTGCTCAGAAAATCCACCAGGCTACAAGAAATACAGAAGCCCTGTTCAGCAGGAGGGACTTGCTGAAGGTAAGTTCTCTGCTGTGTTTCAGATGCACCATTACAATGCCCCTTATTGAATTAAATGGGCTGCAACAGAGGAACGCGAGCGAGAAAAATATGAACTTTAAAAATCCATAATTCCCTGACAAGTCATTGCTTATTGCATACAACACTGCCCCAATGATGGATATCCCTGGACGATGGGGAACAAGCTTCAAGTAACAGTTCACTCTGCACGTTCTGCTGAAGGGTTGACTGTTCCCTGAGTCCACTCCACAACATTAAAAGCAGCGAGGGGAGAAGCCTGGAGCTCCCAGTCAGCATCACCCTGTCCTTGCAGGCAGCTGGAACGTGCAGCCAAGCTGAAGGCAGCTGCAAAACACACACTGGAAAAGTAGGGTCTCACCTTAAATCAACCTGGATATGGATCCTCCTGAACTGCTCACCAGACTCCAGAAAAAAAAGGAATACCTACAAAAATCCCCAAACCTTTCTTCTCTGGAGTGTTCTGGTCACAGTCTTGGGCTCACAGAGCCTCACTAGTGAGAGGGTTACTGCCTGCAGCTGTGAATTGACAGGGCACAGAAGCACCTGCATCAGCTTTTGCCTCCTCATTAGTGTCCAGGGCTCAGGGGCAGGAGGTTAGAAAGCACTGTGGCAGTGTGACCTAGCCAGCTTCAGACAAGGCGAGAGCAGAATTGCCAAGGGAAGCCAACAAGAACACAGCACATCCTGTTATTCCATGTACTTGAAACACAGGAAACAGCCAGCCACCTCCTGTCCCACCCAGCCGCCTCCTGTCCCATCCAGCCACTCTCCTGCTCACCACCCAGCCCTTCATTCTCCACAGACACATGTGCACAGAGCCCATGCTCCTCTCCAAGAAAGCCACCAGGCCTTTCACTTCCCAGTACCGCACCGCTGCTTCCTTCCCTACCTCTTCCTGGAGGTGCTATCTTCTCCTGGCTGAGGACCAACCCAGGGTTTCAAAGATCTGCATCTACTTTCCCAGTTACTGCCTTACAAGTGATGAAGTGATGTTCTGCATAATCCCTGCCTCGGTCAAGCATCTCCTTGGTTCCAGTACCCACCAGGGACAGCCAGCACAGGCTGCTCCCTTCCACCCTACCACCAACAAGTTGGAAACACTCCTGCACACCCAGCAGGTACCCTCACTTCTCCCCAGGCAACACACTGAGGCAAAGTCACTCCCAGAGGCATCTCCCAAGGGAAAGACTGGCTTGAAGTACAGGAAAAACAGCCTCCCAGTGGAGGGAGGATAAGGTGGTTGCCTTGGAGATCATCATCTCCACAGCAATAGAGATTAACCCCTTGGCTACAGAGTCTAGGCAAGAAATAATTGTCCCCCAGGACACCAGCAAAACAGCAGTCACTCTGCAAAGTGATGCTCCCTGTCAAACAGCACCCATGCAGCCCCGCCAAGAGCCTGCCCAAACACGGGCAGGCAGCTAATTTAGGTCTCAGGGCTGGAAACCTTACACTGCTTTGGAACTTGGAGATGGACTTGAGTCTTCTGAAGAGACAGGTTACTGGAAGGTCTAAGGGCAGACCTCACAGTAGATTCCAGTACAGCACACAGACCCTTTTATGAGTTGCTTCTGATGGATGTACATTTCTGCCCCTTGACCCCCTCTGCAGCCCTGGGGTGGGAGGTGCAGGGGGGCTGATGTACCCCAGCTCAGCACCAAGTGCAGTTTGGGCTCTTCAGGATCCTGAGGAATAAGATAACCAGGGTGCAAGAGAAAACCTGATGGTCTGACAGCACCGACCTGGGCAAGTGGGGCTAAGGTAATCCTGCAGAGCTGCCTGGCTTCTGAGAGGCCTGGGGGTCTTTCCTGAGCAGATTGCTACCAGGAACAGGCAGAACCGGTGTGACCAAACCCACCTTTTTGCAATCCTGACAGAAGACAGAGGTGCTGCCCAGCAGCCCCAGCAGCTCCCCGCAGAGCAGGCACTGGGAAAGGCCGTTGCCCATCGCATTCTTTCTCATGTTCTCCAACCTCTCCACCAGGCGCCTGCGGGGAAGGAGGCAGAGCAGAGATCACAGCACTCACCTTGGAAATTGAAGCACACGGTGCTGAGGTGTGCCAAAACCCTGCCGTGTGTGCTCCAGACTCAGCCTACCTTCACTGCTCCCGTGCAGTCCTGGGCCCCTTGCTGGGACCATATGTACTTTCACTTCAGTCTCTGCACTCCCATCAGGCTGCTCTTGGACTTCACGGGATGCAAACCCCTGTAAATCCATCTACTGGTGCTCATCAAACCCAGAATAATCGAGATTGCAAATACCACTGAGAGGCCTGGCTCAGGCAGCGGTGCAGCACAGACAGCTCATAAGAGGGGCTGGGTCCCAGCACCCTGTGGGAGCTCAGTGTCACTGGGGCCACTGTCCCAGCACAATTATTTCCTGCCTGTAGAGCAGGAGAAACATTTAATGCTCAGACCAGGGCGAGTCAGACAGCACTGGGAAAAGGCAGAGGATTTAGGCCTGCCAAGCTCTGCTCTGTTCTTACACACACTCCCTGACACCAGCACTGCAGGTACATCACTTTCCCAGGAAGGCCAGACTGAAGCCATCAGCCCAAAATGAGCCCAGCTGCAGCACAGGAATGCCAGTAACTGCTCCCTACTTCATTGGACAGCCCTCTTGGAAGACAGGAGGCACATATGTATGCACAATGTCGGTAGCAGCAGGACTACGGAAGGGGAAGGTGGGATAAGCAATTAGGATGCAGGATGTGGAGAGCGTGCAGAGCAAGGCTGCTGTCACGAGATCACTGCTTGGCAACTCTCAGGCATCCATTTGTAGATGGGGATGACAACAGCCAGGCCATTTATCAGAGGCAGTGACCAGTCACAGGCACGTGTGTGCATGCAGCTCAGGGAGGAAACACAGCCCTGCTGTCCATGAGATCCCATTCTCATTAGTCTTAATGTCCCATCAACTGAGTCCAGCACTGCGAGGAAGGCAAGGTCTGTTGGAAAGAGGCACTGCCTGTGGTGATGAGGCCAGACAGCCAGGCTGAGCCATCATTACTGCATTTATGATTCTTGACTCCAGCACAAGAGAATGCTTCAGCATGGGAACAGCATGGCTCTCTCCTTCTGCAAGCTACACCAACAACTGCACAGGACCGACTGGTCCCTCAGGGGCTGCTGGGGTCTCCCACGTGTCACACCAACAGCACTGACAGTTCTCATTAGCACTCACTAACGTGCACTGCACAGGGACAGAGCAGAGCACAGGGGCAGGAAGCTGGGCCTGCTGGACATGGGCTGGGAGTCACTGGGGTTTCCTGTCTCATGAACACGAAATGCTGCTGGGAAATGCTGCAGGACTGCCGAGCTCTGTGGCTTTAAAAGCAGCCAGTGCAGGATGATCACAGACACAGCTGAGGCCAGGCATCCAGCAGGACTGGAAAGCAAACACAAATCTGCACCAGCCAAAGGATGCCCGTAAATTAAATAATTCAAGCAGCAAACCCCTTCCAGAGGGCTCAGCCAACTAGAACATAAACTCATTCACTGCTCCATGCAAAATCCCAGGGGGCTGCTGCAGACACGGGAAAACCTGACTGTGCTGCCATCAGCAGCTTCTGAGCCCTGCCATCCACTAGCAGTGGGTGCAGCTGCACAGCTCCACATCTTCCCCAGCCCCTTCCAGAGCCACAGGGGCAGCTGCCTCAGCACAGGCAGCATTTAGCAGGGACCGTGTCCATAGCTGCACCCACAGCGAGCCCCAGGGGTCGGAGAAGGTATGAGAGAGGCTTGAGACATGGGGAGAAGGAAAACATCACATCCTTCCCAATGTTCATCACTTCCAAACAAGTAACATGGGAGGGGAAAACAACTGACCTAAGGGATGCTCTGACTGATGGAGGCTGAGCTCAGGCAGCCAGCAGAGCCACTCCTCTGTCTGCACTGACCTTTCCTTCTGAGGGAAGGGGAGAAGCGAACGTGACTCTACCCAATGCGCTGCTGCTCCATGGTGTCCAACCTCTCCGCCTTGCGGATCACTTCCAGAATGACCTCAAGTTCCTGCGGGCTCAGAACCTGCATCTTCCTCTGCTTCTCAGTCTGGAACGTGTGCACTGACCAGCCCGTCTGGAGCCTGTGGGAGGGCGTGGAGGGAAGGATTAAGCTGTGAAAGGAAAGCACAAAACCTCTGACCTGCCCCCCAGGCCAGACCTGCCAGGCACACACAACCTGTGCCAGCCTTCCACCAGAGGAGTCTGCTCCCTGGCTAATGCCCAAAGCAGGAGTCTCATCTCACTGACAGATCTCCACATCCCTCCTCCAGCAGCACCGAGTGCTGTGCTCTCTCTCCTTGCCTTCTCATTCCCCTTTCTGCTCCAGTTTGTATTTTACCACTCCGCACCCTCGCTCCTGTTTGGCTCTACCCATAAAGAAAACCAGTGCACCGAGGGCTGGCTGTCCTGGGAGGACCCTTCCAGAGATAGGTGCCAATGTCAGACACCATAAATGCCAGCAGCAGCCTCCAGAACACAGGGATCACCTGCACCCTCCTCCCTCCAGATCACGTTTCTAAGGTCCTCAGTTCAAACACACAAATATTCCTCCCCTGGTCTAACCCAGGCCTGCACAATGACTTTAGCAAGCCCCTTCTCTCTGTGCCTCACATTAAGTATGTGACATTTCTCCTCAGCTCAGTTGGGGACAGGCAGGAACTCTCACAGCTCAATTAATTACCATTCAGGAGGGGTTTAAAGGTCACTGGATAAAGCTGGGGCTGCCAGCAGAAGGCAGGGCACTGTCAGCCTCAGCTGTCTTAATGAGGCTTCCAGGTGAAGGCTGCAAAGCAGCCGTGGTGTGCACTGCTCAGGCAGTCCCCTCAGCCAGGGAGACCTCCTGTTCTCTAACAGTAGCAGGCTGACCACAGAGGTTCAGACAAGAGCAGGGTGGCAGTGGCATGGTACTGGCTGTCAGAGAAGGAAAGCATCCAAGAAACAAATGTAATTCTGGTGTTTGACTCATCTCCATCCCTTCTGTCTTTAGGTTATGCAGCAATTTAACTTCAGGGGAAAATCAGAACAAATGACAAGTTCCTAAAACAAAAGAGTGCTGGCAGCTGGGGGATGCCATCAGTTATACTTAGGGTGCTGCAGAGATACCAGCTTGTCTCCAAGCTCTTCCTTTCACCCAGGGGAGGCTGGTGGGATGGACTCCCACCACACAGCAGCCACACTGCAAACCCCACTGCAGGCTGGCAGCTCCGAGCAGCAGCCAAGCACCGAGCCCCAGCTCAGCAGGCGCCTGTCCCAGCCAAGCAGGGGTCTGCATGACGGGCAAACTCCTGCCTGGGGTCAAGGATGGTGGGCCAGTGCTCCACAGAGATATTGAGAAACCATTCAGGCCAGAGCTGAGGCTGGAAGGAGAGGAGGAAGGTGGCAAGGACTCACTTGGCGCGCAGTGCCAGCTGCCGGTCATTGGGGCACACCCACTGGCCCATCCCACTGCCAAAAATCGTGTCAGCCATGGCACCAGGAGGGGGAGGTGAGGCAGGATCACACCTGTAAGAAGCAAACACCAGCGTTGAGCACAGCTGTCACCCCACGCCCCAAGAATGCACAGGGCAGTGCTTGGCACAGCCTTGTTAACCATCCCCAAGGGCCATTCTCCTGGCAAGCAAACGGAGCTGATCTGCTGGCATCACACACAGTTGAAGCAGACAGACTCTCACCCACAGTGACAAAAAACAAACCATCATCCTCATAAAGGCCATTAAATACCTTCAAACACCTTGAAGACAAGACTGGAAGTTTAGATTTTATGGTACTCTGAAAAGAAGCCAGAGACTCCTTGTAAGTTCAGATTTTTCACTTCAATCTAGAGAAAAGTGTTGTTTCCAAGAACAATGTCTGCTCCATCACCTCCAGAGCCCCAGCACTGCAGAACTGACAGAGAAAGCCACTCTGCAGGACACAAAGAAGCTACAGTTGCTTTTTTTTTAACCTCTTAATGGGGTAACAAACAAAAACCCACGCGACAATCAGCATGAATAGTGGCAAGTCACTCCGTTCATTAAAACTGCCTCCATAATAGCCTGATATTTATAACCACAGCCTACAATAGCAGCTTGTTTGCATTCTCTGATGTTCAAGACAGCACCTCTTGCAGCAGATCTCCTGTGGTGACTCCTGCAACCAGCACGGTCACACCAAATGGTTCCGTGACAATTGCATTGTGAACTGATCAGTGCAGGCTGCAAGAGCCAACTCCCACATGCTCATGGGATGCACACATCCCAAGAGGGACCCTGCAGCTAAGCAGTTCCGAGTCCTACCAGCCGCTCAGATGAATGGAAAGCACCAAGGGACAGACACAGCCAAAGGATTTCAGTGGAGTCAAAACGAGTCTTGATGTACCAAGCTTTTCTCCAGCTGGATTTGCTTCCCAGCGGAGCAAGTGTCTCATGAGCCTCAACGCTGAAGTTTCCAGTTATTAATACTTACCTGTCCCAGAAGAGACACCTGCCAGCTTTGAAACCATACCTGCTGGGCAGAGATAACGTGTTTAATGCTGTTTGGCAAACACAAATCAGATACAATAGCAGGCAAGGTACATCACCTGCCAGCTTGTGCAGTAGTTCCCAAGCAGCACATGTTCCAGTCTCAATCCAGAGCACACTTCTCCCCGCTGTGCCCGCGGCTCAGCGCGCTGCACCGACACTCCCTATCTGCTGCTGACACACAGAGCTTGCTGCTCCTGTGCCAGACACGGAGGCAGCACTGGCTGCACGGCCTTGGCCCCCTCACACAGGCAGGCACACAGCCTGTGCAAATCCATCCCTCTCTCCCTAGGCTGAGCTCACGTGTGCCACGCACGCCACACTCACCCCCAACACAGAGACACCGCCCCACGGTAGAGAACTGCAGCCATCTCCTGCCAGACCCCACGTCAGTCTCGAGAGCCAGCACGGTTACAATGAACCAGTTCCCTCTTCTCTGACCACACAGTTTCTGAAAAGAGTCTGAAGAGTCAGTGCCTACAACAGGCAGGAGAGAAGAGGAGGGATTCCACACAAAGCACAGATTTCTTTCAGTGCAGGGGGATAGATGTATAAAAAGGGTGAGGACTGTGACACCACTCAGCAGCACGGTGGGACTGTACAGCAAAGCAAGGCAGGGAAGAGATGGGGGCTGCATGAAGGTTCAGCTGAGAGGGGCTGAGACAGAAAGGACAGACAGAAGTGTTGCACACAATTTTTTAAACCTTCCCTACATTAGCTCAAGTGATCACTTTTGAAGGGGACCGTTCCTAGAAGAAATCCTTGATCCCTGGCATCTTTGATTCACCACCTCCATTCCCCGCTCTGCTCAGTGCCACGCATGCTGTGGGTTTGCATTTCCATTTTGTCCCAGAACACCTCCTGCTCCTTTCATCTTCTTCACGATCTCCAGCGAAGAGAGAACACAGTCCCCACACACGTCCCACAGCAGCTCACACACAGGGGAGCAATTGAGCATTAAGAGCAAAAGAATACGGAGGCTTCCACCCCCAGCCCAGTGCTAGAAGCAGAGAAAAGCCACAATTTCACACAGAACAAGTGACCTGGGATTTTCCAGATATTTTCCAAGCCTGTGATGTGTTGTTACAGGATTCTATGCACGTGTACCCCCCCACACACAAATGCATATATTAAATTACTCTTCAGATATACCACGTACTCCTCCCTCCCACTCACACACACCTGAAGAACAGCACAGCCCACACAGTGTCCGCTGGCGAGGCTGAATGCACACAACCACACCGACCTGACCAGTGCCTGGCAGCTGGGACATGTTCAGCATAAAAGCCAGAGCTGGAGATGAGCCCCATCCCATGGTCAGGGCAGAGGAGTTTGCTTTGCCAGCAGCTGCGCTTTCAGGGTGGAAAGCGGAGCTCAACACATCTGCCCCTCACCTGCAGAGCTTTATCTGCTCTAACAGAGCTGAAGGCAAGTCAGAATGGAGCACATCAGCTAAGCATTTTTCTCAGGAGAGACCTAAGCACATTCTCCAGCCTCATCCCACAACACACTTTTCTCAGCATGCCTAAACAAAACCAAGCAATGTCAAGCTCTTTTGCCTCCTGCTACTCAGCGTATGCTTTCTGTTCTCCACCACTCCCCGAGCAGCATCTGCAAAGAAAGAAGGAAAACAAAACACAGCCCAGAGATCCATCACATCCCAAAATGGTCTTCAGACACATTATTCCCTAGAATATTTACAGGAGCATTTTCTTTTAGCAGCATTGGGTATCTGCTGCTCCCTCTGATCCAAACTGGCACTGCAGGTGGCTTTGCACCTTTGCCTCCAAAACCAGCCAGGTGTGGTGTGACACAACTGCCTTGAAGGAAACCAGAATGACACAGGACCACAGGCCCCAGTCTGCTGGGATGGAAACAGGAGCACTAGCAGGACTGGAGGGAAAGGAATATCTTGCATGGCCACAGGAACAGTGCCAGAGAGAGGGTACCAGTATCTGGAAGGCATGAAGCATCCTCTTTGTTATCTCTGTACAGGACAAGAAGTACGGCAGGACCAGCCTCATCACAAACACCAAGGTAGCAAAACCACACCAGCCCTGGGAGTCATTTCTGTGGGCTGTGGTGAAACATCCCTCTCTTGCAGTCAGCCTCCACTGTTTCCTCTCAAAAATGCTCCAGTTAGCAGCCACCTCACCCAGCTGTCCCCTCCCTGTCCTCCGCTCCTCTCGGCAAGCTACAGAAGGGCAGAAGCAGCCAGCCTCCAGCAGTGAGAGAGCAAGAGAAATTCACAGCTCTTGGCCTTGCTGCCAGTGCATTGCACACAGAATAAAGGGGAAGCACAAGCACTTCGTGTTACAGAAAGGAAACTTTCCACTCCAAGCCTCTGCTCCTTACTCGAATTAAAAAGGAGCTCTTACTGATCCTCTGTGACCTGCTTAAAAAATCCTCCACCTGTTTGTTCCTTTCCTATGATGGAGGAAGTCATGTGAAACAAAACCTCATTAAATCTGAGTCCACCTGGCTGCCCTTGGCACAGAAGCTAAGAGGAGCACTGCATGAAGGAGCACTGCCCCACAGCGAGCCAACCCTTTGCACGGGCCCAGAGCATTTTGAAGGATGCAGTAACTGAGCACCAACTATGACTGGTGGCCACGCTGGCAGAAGGTTGCCATGTCAGCAAATCTCCGAGCCAGCCCTGGCTGATGACAGCACGCAAGCACAACCCTTTGACATGATGCACCTCAGAGTTTGAGGCCAGTTTTCTCAGCAGAATCACAACACGAACTTCACATAGCTTTACCTTAATAACACAGTCACAGCAGGTCATGCCATAGGTCCAGCGAGTATGGCACCTGCTATGTGACGAGCTCCAAGAGCAGATGCTTAAAGAAGAGTGTAAGAACAGAGCACAACACAGCAGTCCTTCTCCAGAACACCCTCCCAGCCCCCAGAGATCCCTGGATCACACACACCCTGAGCCAGGCCACAGCTCTCTATTTAACACCGTTAACATTTTGCTGTCCCAAATTTACCAGCTTGCTTTTTCAGCTCATGCACACTTTTAGCATCATCTTGCCACACCAAATCCCATCCCCACTCCTCCACCTCAAACACCTTCTGACTTTACCTTGACTATGCCAAAGTTAAAGCTGAAGGGTCTTGTTGACATTGAGGTAGTCACTGCAGCAGAAAACACCTCCTCACGTCAGCAAAAGCACAGCCTGCACGAGCCTTCCTGCAGCTGGGCTGGTTACAGGTGCCCACGAAGCACAAATTCCTCAGAGCCCTGTAAATACAAAAATGTCCTATACAGGCCCGCAAGGAGCTCTCCAGTCAGCTTCCATTTGCCTGGTTATTTCAGCTAAGCAGCTCGTGTCTATATTAATTAGTTTTTATAGGAAATTAATTAGGCAATTAAAAAAAAATATTTCATTTAAAAAAAATAAAAATTAAACAGTTGGCTGGAGATGAGTTCCCAATCCCCAGGCCGAGCTGTGCCAGCGTAATTAACTCGCCTGCTTCGAGGGTGTCACCTCCCCCAGGACTCCCAGCTCACACCAGGTACTGTGCTGGTCTGCTTTCCCTTTCAGCTGCTGCTCCCTCAAAGAGGCGGTGTAATTACTCTCTGCTCCATGCACCAGACCCCATTATCCCTGGGAAACCTTAGCAACTAAGTGAGTGTTTGCTCTTGTTGCTATGACAGAGGATAAATGACTAGCAGAGATAGATAAGGTTAACCCAGCCTCTGCCTTCCACCCACCGCCGGCCAGTCCCTTCTCCTCCCCGACACCAGTGGAGCAACAGGCAAAGACCATTTACTCCAGACACAAGTCTTCCCCTCATGTTTTAAAGATCCTCATGCCACAGTTGTATTTCAAAGCACACAAGTGTTTTAAAGTGACAGAATAACCCTTGGGGCTGTGGAAGCGTGGCAGAAGACACGCACTTGGCCTTCCAGATAGGGCCAAGTCAGGGCCAGAGAAAGGGAGGGACTGTGCCTGTACGGCTGCTGCCTTAAATCAGGGCTTCACAAAAGTCTTTCTTACACACAAACCACTCTGAACTGCCCCTTCACACCTACATCCAGCAGCTTCTCAGCCCCTCCAGTGGCAAAGGATCCTGCTGTAAGCATCACCATTTCACACAGCGGAGCAGGCAGGAAGCAGAACACAGTGGAGCCAAGTAATCCCCATCCGCTTCCTAATCCCCACCCCCTTCCTGCTCCCCATGCTCAGGAAGGGAGGAGCAGGGCCAGTGCTCAGAAACTGCCTTTTGCAACTTCTTATTGTCACAAATCCCCACAATCAGTGCAAACCCCTCTCAGCAGATGGACAGCCAAGCAACACAAGGAATCCAATATGATCAGACTTGACTTGCACCTCTGTGGCTTGGGCCAACAGAGACAAGGAAAACACCACCATGTCCAAACAAACACCGCGAAGCTTTGGCAAGCTTTGGGACAACAACTTAAGAACCCAATCAGACAGACTTTCTCCAGTCTGTGTCACCACAAAAGCTCAATCTAAGCAGAACCAGTGCCAGCAAAATAGGGAAAACCTCATTCAGAGATGTGTGTTTGGATCTGGTTGGCCCAGCTCAAACAAAACACAAACCAGCCGAAGCACACAGAAAGCAAGAAGTGTCCTTATCAGGTAAGGCCAAGCCAGGAAAGGAGCAAATGAGGATGAGGTTTGAGGCGAAAATGAAGATGGTTCCTATGCACCAGAGCTGCTTCCCAATCCTAGCAGCTGTGGCAAGAAGCCTAAACTCCTTTTAAGACAGAGCTTGTTAAAGAGCTTGTAAAATACAATGCCCTGGAGGTCGACGTCAGTCTTACGAGGGAAGATAAAATCAGCTCTGCAGGAAAACTGACACACGGTACCAACAATCCACATTAATGAGAGGCACTTATTAACGTGGCTACTTGATATATGGTAAGCTATAAAGAACCAGTTTTTGCCCAAGCTGAGCAGTCTTCCAGCTCCCCAGCACCCTGCGATGCTGGGGAGGAAAGCCAGCCCTGTTCCACCTGCCAAGGTGTATCTTATTTATCAGACTTTGGCCCCATTTCCTTCTGATCCCCAGCCAGGCAGGTGCGTTGTGCAAAGTGAATAATTCATGAAGACAGCAGGGCTCTTTCTGACTCACATTCTGGGGCAGGTTGATCTGGCATAGGCCTAGGAGAAGCAAATTAGCATCTAAATGGCCAATTAGAGAAACTCATTTCACTATTCTGATATGCTAAAAAATCTCAGGAGACCTTCTGGGCTGGAGGCTGACAGGGTGGAAACGGCACCTCCCAGCCTCCAGAGGAGCATCAGGTTTCTTAGAAAGATTTGGACATAGCGAGGAAGTGCTGAGCACGGGCCAGTGTTTGTCAAGGAATCCCTTGCAGGGACTGCATGCCAGCCCATTCCGTGGGTAACCTCGAGTGAACCAGGAAAAACACGTCCATGGCCACAGAGAAACTGCGGAGCAGCCTGACCACCAAAACCTGACTGCCCAGTGCAGCTCTGAGCCATCACATCTGGAGAATGAAATACCCCCTCTCAGCATCCTTAAGCTATAGGATTGCTTCAGGCATCCTAGGAAGCCTTTGAACAACACACAAGCATGGCCAGTGTGACTCTAACACCTTTATCACCCTGAGTGTTGTCGGTACATACAAAAAGGGAGCCGTGGACTTTGACTGGGCCCTGAGGAGCACCTGATCCAACCTGCAGCAGACCAAAATCCTGGCGGTGGCCACAGCGTGTCATTCGTACTTGGGCATACAACAGCACCCATCACCCTGTCGCAGTGCCCAGAAGGACCGTGACAAACCATCCTCTGCAGGGTGCACACGGCAGCTCCCAGAGTACAGCAGACACGAGCCCAGCAGCTCCCAGGAGCACCCCGGGGCTGGGCATTCTTTGGGTCGTGCTTGGTACCCCCACCCTCCCACCTGCGGCTCCTGCACCCCACGCCTCTGCCACTTACGTTCCTTCAGGAGCCTGAATCCCACCCAACCTCAGCCTCGGGCAGCTTTGCGGTGCTCCTGAGCTGCTTTCAGCAGCGTTTTAGCTAAGGCTCTCCCACCGGCGGGGCTCCCAGGAGCTGCTCCCCTCTCCGTGCGCTTTCCCTGCCGGTGTCCCGGTACGTACCGGGATAAACTCCGCGCTCTGCTTCCAACTCCGCACGGAGTAGCCCTGCAGGCTGAGTGACCACAGCCCGGCGCACCCACCTGCCCGGCCCCGCTCCAGCTCCCGGCCGGCTCCGGCTCCGCCTCCCGGGACAAGGCGGAAACGGAGCGCACCTGCGCCTCCGCCTCCCGCCCGGCTCCGCTCCGCGCCCCCCCGCGCTC
>VZRW01001976.1:160732-173396 GCA_013398125.1 Aegotheles bennettii | reverse complement strand
AGGAGAAAAGAGGAGAAAAGAGGAGAAAAGAGGAGAAAAGAGGAGAAAAGAGGAGAAAAGAGGAGAAAAGAGGAGAAAAAGTCCACAGTCTGTGCTTTTACTGCGCGTCCAGAGCCTGCTCTTGAGAAACATGGTGGCCCTGCAAGCTCCATCACTTCCACACATGCACAAGACCTCAGGATAGGTGTAGGGACCAAAACCCACCTTTTACGTGAGTCAAGTTCAAGTCTGAGTGTGTATTCTGCTTTCTGGTTTAGGCAATTGTTGAAAAATACATCAGAGGAAGCAATGTACTTGAAGATGACATTTTGCACCAGGGTAGAACGCCGCAGTCAATAATATAAATAAATTAAACACACGGTTCAGCCAACTTCTGGAAAAAGATAAATTACCTTATTTAACAAGCTGTACTGGCAGGAGACGATAGAGAGCTCAGAGCCTGTATCCATTCTGCTGCTGAATTTGCTCGTCGGGATCCCCACAGAACCACAGATGCTCCGGAGTCCGGCTGGGCCTCCATGGCTGGAAGTCACAGAGAATAAATATGACATCGCATTAAAAATTTAAAAAGGATAAATGTGAGTTTTATCTTGATAGCATGAAGTCAATTTTTAAAATACTCGTTTCTCAGAAAGCAGGCACTTCCACCCAAAGAACCCTTCAAAATCTCTCTTTTATCGATGATGGAAGTCCCTGAATTATTCACCAGACCACAGCTGCCAGAGATTTTAAATGTATGCACGACAGGGACTGTAACGGATAGCAACCTTCTCCTGCAGGCCCAGCACATCGCTGACAGTTGCACCGTGGATGCCCCAAGCTGATCCAGTCTCCTTCCAGCACAGCACGGAGCTGCACGCTGGGGAGCAGCCTTCCTGTGCCACAGACACATTTCTCAAGAGATTAAAAATGAAGGCCATGATTTTGAGAGATGCTCGACTCATGGGCATGAAGGTGTCCTGCAGAAGAACTACAGGTGCTTAAAAGCAGCTCTATTGTATCAAAAACAATCTTAATTGTAACAATCCTGGAGTGCTACGGGAAATTACTCCCAGTTTGGACACTGGACTGGTAAGGAGGGGTCTGGGCTCCCTGGCGGTCAGAGCTGCTCTGCTTTCCATGGCTCAGCTGTTGATCCTGGTTAGATCACAGGTCCCTTCAGGTGAGGATTCTCATCATCTGTCTGTTCAGCATTTTACACAAGAATTTGAGGTGGACAATTAGTGTTTTAATACCCAAATAATAATAAGAATATTAATTATGAGCAATTTTAAACACAGAGAAGCAGCCAAAGGCCAAACTGACTGGCTGCTTCTCTCTGAAAGCCCATTTCCTAGGGACACCTGGCAAGGAGCTGCCACAGCCAGAGATGTTTGGCTCTCTTTTGCCATCACCCTGACCACCCCAGATCAGGCCAGCTGCCTCACAATTCACAGCAAGAAGGCCAGGATTTGTCTCCAAGATGTTACTCTGATTGCAATCCTCTGTTTGGTCTTCAGTGATTCAATTTGTATTCATCCCTCTAATTAGCGTTCCTCAATAAAAAGGTCAATGATGCAGTCCCTAATCTGAACAAAAAGAAATCTTGCCTACAGAGCACACCTGCTCAAGAATATACAAGACAGAAGGAACATTTGAAGAATACTGATGCTTTATAGCAAATTAAGCTGCTTTTTAACCTGTTTTAAAGATAAACTCCCTGTTCTGATCCACTGCTCTTTTTGCTTGCATGAACAAGTCTCGGATTTAATTCTCTTGTCCTTGTTCAAGGAAAGCCTTAAAGAAGACAGCAGGAATATTCAAGCAAATTGAAAAGCAAATCTAACAACCCTTACACATATAGGTTTGAATGCTATTACCCTTCCTGGCAAGAGGCTACAAATCAGACTTCTACTTTATGAGTTCTTGACATGTATATTTCCAAAAGACTCATGTCTCCGAGATGCAAGGAAACCTTCAGAGAATTGTGGAAAGTTTGTTGTTAGTATTTTGACTGTGAATAGCAGGTAGAGCATCCACTGAGGCTGGAGCCTGGCAGTGCTGGGCTCAGCAGAGTTTGAGACTCTCAGTCTGAGCAGAAAAGGGGGACAAAGAGAAAAGTGACAGAAAGCAGTGAGAGGGTAAGGGATTTTCCTGGGGATGATGACCCCTTGGAATAAAATTATCTGCTGCCAGGGAGCACCTCACCATCCAGCATCCTCCTGGCCAACTGCAGCAGCAGAAGGGGTCCTACCTGTCCTGGTACTCCAGGGAGAAGCTGTCAGAAGTCAATTATCTTTGTATGTAGCTAAGGCCAGCCACTACCAGTGAGTTCTCATTTTGGCTGGCAAGTTAGGTTTTATCATAATAAAATTAACAACCACCAATAGCTATGAGTAATCCCCTTCCCTCAGCTGTCCTCCAAAAATATTATACTCACTTTTCAATTTGGATTAATTATTTACATTATATTCCCATTTTCCTTGCCTTTTCACCCTGTGTCACCATCCCTTTCATTCACACGCAGGCTCTGGAGACCTGCTGGCTGCTGCACAGTGTTGGTAATAACCATCACTGTGAAACCCCTGCTGCTGGCACTTTGAAATCAGCCCATTAGCAGCAGTTCCAGGAGTGCTGCTGGCAGCCCAGGGATCCGCCGTGGGAGCAGCCTCCTGGGAGCCCAGGTTCATCACAACCTGTCTGAACGCAACCGTGAGCATCTGACGGATTTCACATCTTAAACAGATCAGAGGGAGAGAAGGAAAGAGGAAGGCAGGGAGGGGGAGAAAGCAACCAAACCAGGATTAAACCTCATGTTCTTTCCAGGGAGAGGGTGACAAATGAGCAGTGCATTGCTTCAGCAACTGTTGCTAGAGTTTCCATGAACACTTTACGTCCAGGCCTGCTCTGAAGGCGATGGACTGATCTGCCTCGCTGGTGAGGCTAAAACACCCCCACAACACAGCAGCAAAGGCAGGAGATCTGAGGATTGCCCCAGCCCCAAGACACTCAGGAGAGCTGTTGCCACCCCAGAAGCTGTTTCACACGTACCTTCACTGCTCTGATGTGGGGAAAGGTGGAGGGGAGGGAAGGGAGAGGGGATTTTCCCTCAGCACCTTCACTTACAGGGCTGAGGTGTTCCCAAGGGGTGGGAAGGACCCTGATGGCTGCTCTCCGTGATGGATTCAGGTTTGGTTTTTCCCTCTGCAGTAACAGACCTGCAGTACCTCACCTCCTGCCAGGGCTGTACCACCTCGAAGAAGCCAACACTCCCTGGTGTGGCCACCTTACCTCAAGAAAGCCCCAGTACCTGTACACACAGAGGGTGACAGGAGAGGGAACCTGTGCCAGGCAGGGCTGTTCACACAGAGCCATGGCGCTGGGCCCCTGGCCAAGCAGGCAGGCCCGGGCTTGCTGCCCTGCCATGGCTGCCCTGGAGACCTCGCTGAAGGGCGGGCGCTGAGGGGAGCACAGGGAAATGGAGCGGGGAAGGCGGCAGTGAGATGGAGGGGAAGGTGCTGAGGGGAGCAGCGGTGAAGGGGGAAGGTGAGGGGGAAGGTGGAGCGGGAAGGTGGAGCGGGAAGGGAAAGTGCTGAGGGGAAGCACTGAGGGGAAGCACTGAGGGGAGGAGAGATGGAGGGGAAGGTGCTGAGGGGAGCAGTGGTGAAGGGGGAAGGTGAGCAGGAAGGGAAGGTGAGATGGAGGGGGAAGGTGCTGAGGGGAGCAGCGGTGAAGGGGGAAGGTGAGGTGGAGGGGAAGGTGCTGAGGGGAAGCACTGAGGGGAGGAGAGATGGAGGGCAAAATCTGAGGGGAAATGGAGGAGGAAGGGCTGAGGGGAGACTGGAGGGAGGGGAAGGGCAAAAGCTGAGGGGAGGGAAGATGGAGATGGGGTCACAGACAAGGAGGGAGGCTGGGCCAGGGCTCCTGACCTTCTTTTCCTTGCTCCCTGCCAGGCTGGAGGGCGGCCGTGAGGGGCCGTGCCAGGCCTGCCATGGGGCCCCGCAGGCAGGAGAGTGGCGGGAACAGACAGCGAGGGAGCAGAGGCTGCCCAGGGCCCCCTCCACCACAGGCCCCCAGCACGAAGCCACCACGGAGAAAGAAGCAGCAGCAGCTGCCAGGCAGGAGTGCCATCACCACCACAGGTGAGCTGGGCTGGCCACCACAGCAAAGGCCACTGTCCCCCACAGAGCCACCAGGCTCCTCAGAGCTGTCCCCAGAACACTCCATGCAGGTCTGGGGAGGGAAGGGTGAGCACACGCACCAGGCTGGTACAGAACCACAGCTCAACATGGCATGTTGGGGCAATCAACACCACATCAACACAAAGGGATCTGGAGCCAGAGCTTGTGCACCAGCAGGAAGGCAGCTCGGGTTCTTCATCTGTCTGTGTTGGGCAGAGGATGCAGTGCTCGGCTCTCCTCCATCCTGCAGGACAGCTGCCCTGGAGAGAAAACACAACCTTCCCTAGAAAATCATCTATGGACCTGCAAAATCTTTCACTGGACCTGTAGCCTGTTATACTTACTTTCATACGGAGCTACAAATCTAGCCAAAAAAAGATTGAGTCCATGTAACTACACAGCCAGTAGGAGGCAGAAGACATCTGTCAAGAAGTAGGAAATTTCATAAACTGCCTAAGGTTTGGCATGCTGTAAACATTTAGTGGTTTTCTTTTGGTGAGTTGCAGTATAGTTGTTTAAATATTCGCTGTTCCACTGGCATGAGTCATGGCACTGATCTAACTCTTCCCATCAGTGGGGTTGAGTTGTTATAGCTACAGAAAGGGGACATTAATTTAAAAAAAAATCCATATAAAGGAATAGCTGTTCACTTCCAGTTATCTTAGTAAAAAAGGTGCCTGAAAATTTCAAGAAAGTGTACTATAAAAAAAAAAAGAATTCACATTGTGGTATTAATGGATAACAGCTCAAAAAGTCCCCAACAACTAAGAATTGATTTACTGCTAAAATGATTTAGGCAAGCGCAGTGAACTTGATGCCAGTGTAGAAGTGCTATTAATGCATTAACAGCCTCAATAAATACATTTTATAGGTGTGAGAATCATTGTCAGCCAATCAGTTAAATACATATTTCCCACTTAATAAGAGACCATCTTCTTACAGATCTGGTTTCTTATTGATGGGCATGTAAAGGCACAGCGAGCACTTGTCTCATCATCCTCTTTATGAAAGCCTCAGAGGCATTGCATACATTTTCACTAACAGTGTTTATTGTTTTAACAGATAAGCACTACCACAAAACCAGAAAGCAGCAGGCCCGCTCCTGTCCATTGCCTGAAATCCCAAGTCCTGGGAGGAGCCCTGACTCAGGCCAAAACAGGGCAGAAGAGAATCAGAAAGATACAGAAATAAACAAGGCTGTAGTATCAACTTGTACCATTCTGGACTCTGGTCAAACAGATCAAGCTCTTTCTGCTAAGCTTAACGAAAGCCTTCGATGGGACAGGACGCTTGAAGATCCTGTAGCAGAAGAAGAAAGGCTGCATATCTATAAGATGAACAGAAGGAAACGGTACGAAATGTATATCCAGCAACATTTGCACACTGAGCTGTGCCCAACTGCCAGGCATTGCCCATTACTTCATCACAGGGCGTCCTCCCCCAGCAGCGACCACACAGTGTGGAAAGAAGATTGCTGCAGTCGTCTTCCAGAGGAGCAAGCATGAACTGGTCCTGAATGCTGAGCAAGCCAGCAGTCTGAGCTGCAACCAGTGGTCTCACCCAAAATCTCTCAACAAGGTCTGTAGCTTAGTACTGATTATTGTCATAGCTGCGTGGAGAACAGGACATTTACAATTTAAAAACAAAACAACCTGTTAGTTCAAACAAGGATGCAACTCCAACTACTTCAACAATTAAGTGCTCCTTTCCATACTGCCTATTTGTCCTGGAGTATCCCTAGTTATTGCTATTGGTTTATTTCAAAATAATACTCACTGCATTACACCAGGTATTCACATCATGAATTGCCAGTCCTGAAAACAGCCCTTGTGGCAAACAGGAAAACCCAGTGTGGGCAGCTGAGTGACCAGATACCTCGTTTGGAGTCTAAAATGATTTGCAGACACACAAACTTACCTGGAACTTGAAACTGAGCGAGCTGCAAGATCGGGATTGGAATCCAGCCCTCATCTCCTGGCTTGTGATCTACTTGTTAGGTACAGTATTATAAAAATTCATTGTATCAGACCCTCAGATTTGACATTCTGGAGAAGCACAGCACGTACACAAGGAAAATGGAGCACATCTGTAACAGCGGGGTTATCCCTGTGTTGGTACATACCAATGAGAAGCCCATTTGGCCAATATGAATTAAAAAATCACATCAAGCTGTAGGCTGCCCTGTACTCCCCTACTTCAACTTCTCCTAGTAAAGAAACATCTTTCATACAGAGTCACAACAATATTAGAAGAAAACAGACCAGGTCACACTAAAGGAAGTATTTAGAAGTTAGACAACACATCTGAAAGAAGATAAGTTTTTCCTGAAGCTCTCCTGAAAGACACTGTTCTGATTTTTAAAGTTTTTTTTTCTTAATAGCTGTTCAAATGGACCATCTTTTATACAGCAATTGCTGTTTTTATATGGCTTTTCTCCTTTTTAAACACTGCACGACACTCTAATGCTTGCACAGACTTCCTCAGGAGCAGCAGCACGCTTTAGAACAGCTTCAAAGCTCCCTAGATTCCAATAATGTCATTACATGCAAATCTAGAGCCTTTGCAAGCAGATAACCAGATGAACAATAAAAAGTAAGCAAAAAATCCCATTATGAGTTAATTAACTGATGTTCAATTGCATCCATTTCTACTCTGCCAGAGATACCAACAAAATCACCACGGCTGCAAATTTGGAAGGGCTTAAAGAACAGAGTAAGTACCCAGAAAAACACTACAGCACATCTCTCGAAACAATAGTTGCAACCATCTATTTTGTGTCTATAAAGTTTAACACATAGCACATTCTAGTCTTATTTTTATGTGGTATTCACTAAAGTAGCATTTGAGCATCTACATTTTTTAACCAAAATTAAAAAGAAATTCTTGTCTGGTTAAATACTTGTTATATTTGAAAAGGGCAAGTGCTTCCCTTGCAGGATATGCTGAAATCCACACCAGAAGCTCTCTTTAAAAATAAAACTATGCCAGATGAAAGACTCAAATACATACTGGAGAGGATTTTCAGCTGTCTTCAGGGTGCTTTTTCAAATGTCTTACTAAACTGATAAAACCACAACATTTGGTGTAGTGTTTTTTTTAAATACACAGTTTTAGATAGGAAACGCCTTCCTAAAATATGTAAACAACAGCAAGACATGATGTAAGAGATACAAGAGTGGAGCTGGGACTGGCTGGGTACATTATGCATTTATCACTGAGTAAATACCACAATAAACACTGAAAAACTTTGAATGAAAAAATGAAGAGCCTTCCCTATATGATGGTTTTCAGATCATTTATTACCAATAAAGTAAAAGACATTGAAAATCAGAAGGGGTAGGTGGGAAACGTCACAGACATCAGAACACTTGCACAGGGCTAATCAGAGCTTTGCAAATGTTGGAACATCAATAATTTAAAAGGCACCTCTACCAATTAAAATATTTTTAAGAGGTACATAGTTACGTTTGTTCACTTTATAAAAATCAGGTGCTTTATCCTAAAACCATAGTGTAAGGGTAATTTAATTTCTAATTTAACTAGGGACAATTAAAACTTAAAATAATCTCCTCTCAGATCTCCTGCAAACGAATTCATTGGAAGAGTGTAGTCGAAGCACTCCAGGGTCCGTGTTCTTCCAGCGTCCTGTGCCCAACAGCGGCCAGCACCAGATGTTTCAGGAGCAAGGTAGGCAAAACTGCAAAGTGAGCCACGACACAACAGCTTCCCCAAAGCAGAGTTCTGTCCACATGAAACCCCACACACTAAGGGGTCAGGTTGTGCCTTCTGTTACACAATAAGTATATCTTGGGGCAATGTTCAGGGGAGAATCATGAGATGTATTTAAGGCAAATCTCCTAAACGCTGTAGCCTGAGACCAGTATGTTTACTGGGAAGGCTGTGCTGCTCTTACCAACTCTGGAGCAGTGCCTACCTGACTTTGGCATCCTCTGTCACCCTGGTTTTAGAATCTGGTTTTCTGAGGCAAGACCAAAGGTTAAGGACATTCTGTTCTGAGCTAATAAATAAGTAAAAAACCAAACCAAAACAACAAAGAAACCCAAACCACACAAACTCAAGCTTTCCTTCCTGCTGCATTTTTACTCTCCCAAGTCATCTCAGTTCGCACTAGAGTACACTTCCACACCATTGATCACACTTGCACAAACACGCGTCAAGTACAGCTCAAGAACAGGCTCCCCAGTTTCTAACTCACCACTGACAAAATTCACTAGTGAAGTCCCCTGTAAAAGCAGGTCCAGGGCTGATGTTGCACCAGAAGGTGACCCGCACCTCAGAGGAGTTTTGGAATACACAGAAAAACCATGTCCAGCTAAGTCAGGTCTACCAAGTGTCTCTGAGATACTACTCCATGCTAGCCACGAGCAGATGGTCTCCACACTACACTGCTCTCTGTCAATATAGAAAAAAAATATCTGGGTGAAGTAAGAAACTTCTCCATCTTATTTTCATCAAAGCACATGATAAACTAATGCACATAACATCCAGATGGCCTTTTGCAGTACCTGAAGTTATTCCCTTTGGTCCACAAACTCATCATGCACTTGAGACTGGAGGGGTTACTCAGCAGCCTACAGACAGGCAAACGCTACCCCATCCCAGTGGCACCCTGAATATTAAAGTCCAGACAGGACACGGACCTTTGCAACGGGAAGCTCCATGGAGAAGCAGAGCTACAACTGTGGATTTTGCTATGCAATAAAAATTTGCCCGTCCTTGGTTACCATCTACCTCCTCACAACCCCCCTGCAACAGTGTCTCACACCCGATCCCAGCATCTCCTTCTCTGCTCTCGGTCCCTGCACATTGTCTGAAGCTTTCCTAGTTACACCTCCCCTAGTGCAGACAGAACGTCAGTAAAAACTAGGCACTGGTGTTTTTCCACCACCACGCTGTCAAGACCTGACTTTCCAACAATAGAGGGATAATTTCTTCATGATGAGTCCTACTACACGTAGTACACAAATGCTACTACACGTAGTACACAAATGCTAGTGTGTTACATGGACTACAGCGCAGCAGAAGTCACTACAAGTACAGAAGATGCACCGTGCCATTTATCTGAAGAACACGAATTACCTGATCCTTTCTCTGCTGCCTGGAGCTGCAAAAGCAGTTTAACTCCTGCTCTACTCAGAATTCCTCTTCTTTCCATCTTACACCTTCAAACCAGACATGAAGGTCATGAGATAACATTTTTTTATCTGTTAAATTCAGAATTCCAGATTTTTCCGTTAGCTTTTTCCAGCAATTTCCAGGAGATGGTTCTTCTAGAGAGAACAGTCTTGCAACCTAAACTGAAATGAATGATGGCTCTGGTTATCTGACCTCTGGTTATCTAACCACATGACCCGGCAGATTCTCTGCAAGAGACCGAACCACCCTTATTTTTGCACATCACCACAGAGCATCAGATGGAGTCCGACCTGTCAGGCATGATTCCACCTTTTTTTCTTACCTGTCAATTTTTTCTTTGGGAAAATACTTCCCCTTGTTTTCACCTGATTACTGCACTGCGGGGAAGGGGAGGGAACTCATGACTTTAAAGGTGAAGAAACAAGTTCCTTACTAAGTTATGTTCCCACAGAAAACCGCGTTCAGGCCATTGTGATGCTTAAAGCAGGAATTAAGAGCTGAGAAAGAGGGTCTGTACCCGCTTTAGCTAGTGGAGTTAGCATAGTATGTTAGATGGCACTGGGATGGACCAGAGCAAGAGCCGGCTGTCAGTCAGCAGCCATCCAGGACACAGTCATTGCCAAGGTACTCTGAAGTCTCCAGCTCTATGCTGGAGAGGAACCGCCGCACGGTCTTACGACAGTTGTAATCCAGCGTGGTGGTGTACACAGTCTTGGCGTGCTTCGGGTAGACGATGGTGGTGCTGGTGAAACGCTGGGGCTTGTTGCGGGGCTCCAAGTGGACCTCTGTTTTGTAATTGCGCCACGTGCAGTTGGGGACACAGATGACTGTTTGACTGCAGGAAGACATGCTCAAGCCCACCGGCATGTAGATGTCGTCAATGAAGTGCTTCTCCGAGTCATATTTAACCGAGGACGTGTACCTGAAATACAAGAGACGTGTGTGAGCTCTGCTCTGGAGTAGCATGCTGCCTGTTTTGGAAAACAGAGCCATCAGGTACTGGGGTGGCTCCTTAGCCCTCCGCCTGCCACCTCGGCACAGACACGGCCATACCACGCAGAAACGGCCTGCTGGTGCCTCTTGTCATTGCTTTGTCCAGCTGCCAGCGCTACCAAACATCTTCTCAATCCTCGTGTCCACTGTTTGTGAAGCTAAGAATCTCCTTCAAACTCCAGTGCCTAAACCCAGAGGCCCAGCTCCACACTGAGAAATTCAGATGCTGATGTGCCGAGTGCCAAGTCCATGGAATCACACCTTATTCCTTCAGTTCTCTGCCAAGAGTCACAAGGGAGTTCCCTGCTATCACTCCCGACACAGGGCACTCTCTGAAGATTCAACTGGCAGGAAAATACCACGGCTTGCACATCAAACTCTGCTGGCAAGAAAATCCTCTGTGCCCGGATCATAAAAGAAAGTTTTCATCTCCTTCACACTGTGACAGCACTGTCTTCAATTCCAGCCAGGGCAACCAACACTTCCCACCCTCCCCTGCACCAGGCTTCCACTGGATTCTATCAGTCTGCCTCTGCTTGCAAAGCAATCAACCAGGAGCCTTCATTTCTCATTACTGTCAATCATGATGTTCAAAGGAATCACCCACAGCCTGCAAAGTGATGCAGGGCATTAAAATAAATAATTATCACTCTCTTAATATTAACCTTTTGTCCACACAACCACCCAGAGCTGATAAGATAGAAAGCACTTATTACAAACCCATGAGGTTAGAAGCATAAAATCCCTCTCCCCTGATAAAACAGTCCTAGAAAGATGGCTGCTTTGAGGATCCTCCTTCCTGATTACCTCCTGGTTCATCAGCTGAAAGGCAACATTTTGGAGCAGTGTAAAGAACTGAAAGCAGAAGAGTAAAATACAGGGAAGTCTGCCCGGAAAATAACCCAAACATATGAGATTAAAAGAGGCTGAACACTCCTGTACAAACGTCCAGGTCCAGGAATGTACAGCTGCATGGAACAATAGCTTTGCAAATAAATTAACTTGACTCACAGGCACTGATAAGGCCTAACTCCTCCTTTACACACTAACTCCCTCAAGACTAGGTGACTGTAACACAGTGTTTACCTTATTTCCTTTGGTGGTAAAGGGTCAAACTCAACTCCTTCGCCAAAGGATAAAGGGCACAATCTCGGAGGGCAGCTGGGGAGAACAGGGCTGGGAGAGAACACAGAATTCTGCAAAAAATACAAAAATAATCCCATTTACATCACAACTCAGCATATTCTTGAGAAAATGCATTTATTTAGCCCTTATTCTGCCCAGTACTGAGCTGTTGTGGTTCCCATTTCTGTACCAAGAGGATCTGCTGGTCGAGCCATGCCTTCTGGTACGCCCAAGGGTCTGATGTGATGCTGGGCTAGAACACCTTGCCTCACCTTTGGTGCATTTTTTTGCAGCCCCTTGAAGCAGCACAGCTTTCTGCAGCACAAACTGTAGTGCCTTTGCTGTAGGAGCTCATGTTCAATTTACACCCAGTGTATGTGGGTGTATGAGTGAGCTCTCCTTGCTGGATTCATCAGTTACCCCCACGAGCAGACCACAGCAGGAAATTGCAAGGCATCTCACAGTGAGGAACCTCCTCATGCTGTGGCTGCTGTTTGAAGGCATCAAATCCAACCTAATTCACACAGGACCTGCTGGGAAGGATTTACTCATTGACACTGAGCAACGACTCATGGAGCATCCCTGTGCTCCTCTCCCCAACAGGCAGCACCATGAGCCAACACCATCCCACAGAAGGAAGGAAACCACAGCGGCCCTCGGTGAGAGCCTGGGGGTGAAGCAACCACTCACTTGTGTTTTTGAAGCTACTTCTGCACGGGTGCTTTAGGGGTGAGGGGCTGTGAACACCTCTCCTGTTCAACACACACTTCTCCCACCACCTCTTCCCATCCCTCTGCAGGAGAGGGATCGTTCCCCTGGAGCTGCAGGTCCCAAAGCTCAGCATCAACATTCAACAATTATTTAAGAAAAAAATAATGAGCACCATCTCCACACAATACCTTCCACTGAAACCACAGTTCAATGGACACAACCCCTGCCTCGGCTCACTCTGGAGGGTGAGCTCGCTGCCAACGGGTATTCCCAGAGCCACGCTGCGGCGTTCCCAGCCCCACCTGGGGCAGAAGCGATGGGGGCTCCCCTCGCATCGCACCCCCAGAGCCAGGGGGGTTTTACCAGCCCTGCCGGCCCCAAGACCCGACACAGCCCCGGTTCGCCTCCCCCCCAGCACGGGGGGGTTAAGGGACACAACGGTGTCAGTGCGGTCATTCCTTTCCCCCTGTCCCCCCGCCCCACCGGGCTGCTTCTCCACCCTCCCTCCCTCCGTCCCT